>JAMPIV010015207.1:0-310000 GCA_024509875.1 Oreohelix idahoensis
TATATTATATATATATATATATATATATATATATATATATATATATATATATATATATATATATATATATATATATATATATTACCATGTGAATTTTAATATGTGAAACTCGCTTGTGGATGTCAAAGTCATTTGAGGCTGGCAACCTCAGCGTATTGAATGATGATTCAAGAACCATCACTGCACGGGCTGGTGATTGCTTTATTGATAGTTTCGTAAAGAGAACTAAAAGCATAAAGTAGTTCCAGGTTCCCTATGGAGCAGGGAAGGAAAGATGAAAGCAAGGATGTACATTCTAAGTATAAGACTTACATTTTCAAAGCAGTGTAAATGTTCGTATAAACATAGTCACTTTAAAATTAATGTAAGTTTTCAAGCTTAAACCAGTGTAAATGTCTATGTGAAAATATTCATTTTAAAGTAATGGAAGTTTCAAACTTTTCAATCAGTGTAAACATAAATGAAAACATATTCAATTTATATTGTGAACACTTTTCAATCAGTAGAGATGTATATGTAAACAGACTATCTGTATTATTAACCTTTTCATTTGAATATAAAGTAACTATGAAACCTATTCTATTTAAATGTAACGGAAGTTTTATCCCCAGGGATTAAATTTAATTCTCATCGAGGGTAAAGTCTGAACTAATTGGGATGGTGGTATGGAAGATAGGAACCCATAACTAGGGGGTGGAAAACGCCATACTCAGAAGAGCGTTTCGTTCTATTCTTTTAACATAGTTATTGGTGGCACCAGCAGAAAGTACTATCTCTGGAACAAGAAGGGAACAGTGGCCTAAGCTTTAAGACGAAGGACCCACTTGGTAGGATCTCCTTGATATTTCTGGGATAGAGCTACACCCGACATCCTTGACCAGGACGAGCGTGAGCCGAGTGAAAAGAACCAACCCATAAGAAGGAGCAGAACCGTCATTGGCAGCTAAGTTCAAATATATGCTGCCACTTGAACTTCTTATATCACTTCACGATCCTTAAAGACCATGATGATAACTGTTCTTGATCCATAACTATTTAAATTATTTTCAAACTGTTAAAACCTAAAGTGATTATTAAATTTTGTTATTTGTAATGTTACAAATTTAACTTCGATTTAATCATTTTAAAGTTACTGCATGTTTGTCTCAGTCAAATTACTACACACACTCTAAACAGAGCTATACTAGAATAATAGAATTCCACTGAGTAAATCAAGGGTGGGGGCTTAAACGAGCTGAAATTAATAAGTGCATAAATCCTTCACAAAAGCGTCGACAGAATTACAGAGCTAACATACTCAGCCAAAGCAGTATTGTTCTCGTTTATTCTGAATATCTTGTGAAGACTCCCTGGAGATAGAAGCGTTTTGGTTCTTCTATTTATATATCTGCCAAGAGTAATCTTGTGCGAAGGTAGACACCTTTGAAGCCCATATTAGATACTCTTGAGTTTTGGGCCACTATTGTACCACTACTGCAAAGCAGGGGAGGCAATACCGTAACAGAACCAAAAGCAGAGGTAATCCCAGACTCCAAGTGGAGAAAGGAAGTGGATGATGATGACATCATATCTATATTTTCATTTGTAATGAGTTGTATGTATGTTTAAAGTTGTTCCTTCAGGCACAAGCCACTTGCCGCTGTCCAGTTGAAATTTTTTCATTACATTAACTAAAACAATGGTGATTTTGTTATCACATCCCCTGAGTTATACGTTATACACTCAGGGAGAGTACAAATTCTGATTTTAAAAATCGGCGACGGACAGGGGGAAAGGCGCCTGATCTAAATCAGGAAAACAAATACTTAGCAGCGGAATGTGTTCTTTTATTCCAACTAAAGTTGGTGGTACGGATTGAAGAGACCATTTGAGGTTCTACCGACGTTATTAACTGTACTAGTCTGTGGTTCGAAGCTTGAGATCAACGCGTGAAACCTACATCCCACGGGTGGTGAAGATCCCTGCAGTGACCGGAAGCGGTTACCTCCAGAATCCTTTGGAGATGGGCCCTTGCCACAGAGACGAAGTGACGGAACCAGCAGCACCAACATTTCAGCAATTTGGAAGCTAAGTTATAAGTTTAGCAGGCCACCTCAAAAGACTATATTTTCATCTCCGAACAGAGATCTATGATTAACCATATTTCTCATAATTACCATTTCATATTTATTTACATTTGTTCCAGAGTAATTGAGCATTAAAGTTGTATATGTTGATTTTCACAAATTCATAGCTGAATTAATCATTACAAAGAGAAAGGCATATGTATGATTTAGAACTTGTAGTATATATGCATTTAATATATATATATATATATATATATATATATATATATATATATATATATATATATATATATATATATATATATAATATATATATATATATATATATATATATACAAATCTATATCGAGCTAATAAAAGGAATGTCGCTAAATTAAGTCAGCTGGGGACTTGAACGAGAAAATCATTTATATCCATCTTCACAAAAGGCGGCGGGTCAGATACAAAGTTAACGTGCTAAGACTCATTCAACAGTGTTTTTGACTTCTGAAATATCTTGTGAATACTCCCTCGATGTAGAAGCATTATTATCTTTCTATCTACAATTCTGCCAAGAGTAATCTTGTGCGAAGGTAGACATCTTTGAAGACACACATTAGCTACTGTAGGTTTTGGCCACTGTTGGACCACTACTGCAGAGCGAGGAGAGGCAACCCGTGACACCAATGTGGAACTGATTATTATTTTTTTTTTTCTTAACCAGCGGCACTTAGGCTTTCAGCCCTTCGGCCCAATGACATGTCATTGCGAGGCTGGGGAACCTGAGGACTTTCCTTCCAACCCGGTGAGGAGCTTCGCTCCTTCCCATCCACAGAGGGTTTATCACAGGAGCCGTTCAGGCTATTCAGTCAAATTTCCGGCCGTAAACATTTCTTCAAACGCCGACGCCCGGGTTTGAACCATGAACACCTGGTCGCCAGTACAACGCCGAAGCCATTACACCAGCGCGGCTCCCGGAACTGATTATAAGAACTAGACTTTGACTTTGACTTTTCGGATTCCCTAGGTTACGAGTTTTCACTCTTTTTTTCCTTGTGCTAGTTAGTGAAAGCTATACTACTGGACAAAAGTTAAGGGCCACCATTCAGTTTAGACAAGGTTTATATAATTGATTGGCAAACTGTAAAGACAAGTGAAAATGTCATTAAAACTGAGCTCAGAGAAATGTGTATACATTTCTGTGTGCTCTAGGTTAATTTTTTTTAAATGTCCAAAAACTGGGTCACTTTAACCCGCACGTGAAAATTGCCATTGTTGCTGCAAAAACTCGTGGTTTTTGCAACACGCCCCACTAGTTCAAAAGGTGAAACAGTGAGTTGAATTTGAATGCACGTGAAAAATGATCATCGGTAAAGAGTGTTCGCCGTTAGTATGCAATAAATCAGTATGACAAGTGGTCGAAATGATCACTGCATTAGCCATGCCACCAAGGAGAAGTCTCAGCACTGTAGACCGTGGTCGAGCCATGGCATGCATTCAGGATGATCAATCTGTTCGTCATGTTGCAAGACGTTTAGCAGTGTCCCACTCTACCATTCAGAGACTTCTTGAGAGATTTCAAGCTACCGGACATTTGGAAAATCGACCTTGCTCACGAAGAATTATATAAACCTTGTCTAAACTGAATGGCGGCCAGTAGTATACATGTCTTTTTCAATTGCATTGTATCTCCATGCAAGGTTTTGGTGAACTTAGGTCAACATACAGGGTGTTGGTGATGGAGGGATAAGAACTAGACAAACACCAGTGAAACGGGAGTTAGAAGGCGGTGGGTAGGACTCACATTAAGAAAACCAGTTAAGGCAGTCCTTGGTTTGTAATCCCCTAGATAAGACAGGTAGAGGGGGAAGCGAAAAACACACGGAGAAGAGAGCTGGGCACAGACATATCAGGGATGAAGAAAACATGGGAATACCTTGACCTGATGGCACGTGACAGGAAGACTTGTCATACGTTTGTTGAAAGACTATGCTCCTTGTGGGACCTGGTGATGATGATGATTGATAATGGTAATGATGATTATGAGGAAGAAGAGGAGGACAGCACTGGCGTTCAAATGTTTGTCTATGTAAGGTAAGTGAATTAAAAGATCCGGATAAACTAAATGTCATGTCGTATACTATCATTTGTCTACTTTTTCCCAGGTGATAAAACTTAAGCCCTTTCAAACTAATAAATTACGTGTCATGGAACACGAGAAGGATTACCCGCTACTGTTGCTAAGCAGCTGTATTGTATCAACACATTCCCGTTGCTTGGCAGCTGAACCGGTGTCAGTGCAAAATGTTTCTTAGAATGGTAAAGAATAGAGCTGAACCCCAACAAGCCTGTCGGAAAATCATGATTAAATTCATGTTATCTGTCCCGAATTATGTCTGGTTTGACTTGGGGATGACCATTCGTTAAACCATACTTGTACTGCAGACAGGTAAAAGTGAGGCCTTATTCTAGTAAGTTGTTGGCATGTTTATTCAGTTGATGATAAATTTGCGATGTATAAGAATACACTTTGCTGAGAATCGGTACATTCAAATGCGTTGTTAATACGCTGAAATGGTAAATCGTGTGACACAAGTAAGCAAAGATAAATTAAGAGTAACAACCGGAAATGTACGCTTCATAGAAATAATTGAATGTCGAGTTGCAAAGTGGTTAAAGCGCTTTATTCTCTCTGCAAAGTTAGCGGGTTCGAAACTTGCTAGCGTCATGTTGCAGTTCACCCAGCTGTAAATGGGTACATGACTCTGCTCTTGAGTTAGGAAAAGCAAAGACAGCGATGAATGTAACGTCATAAAACTGAGACCTAGTGTAGTGAAGTTTCTAACACTTCATTCCCCCACGGCAGTATCTGCTACAGGTTTTCCTTTACCCCTTTATACAAAATATTACCAAACTTTTTTTTTATTTAAAAAAAAATAAAGTTTTGCCTCGTTTTGGCGAGGCACGTCCCGTTCAACCTAGTCGGTTATATTAGGGCGCATGTCCAAATATAAACGACCCTTAGGTCTGAGATGACTATAGTAATGTTTATCAAATGCTCCTACTCCCCTAAACAAACCTGAAAGAACATCGTATGTATGTCAATATTCCTTCAGAACTGACGACTAATTTAACTTGGTACCATAGACAGCACCATACACCGGACAGGATGGTCTAATTCGTCTACATCAAGTCTGCAACAATGTCTTCCGAGCTCTTACAATCTCCTCGTCACTGAAACTGTGTAGGACTCACAAGACGCACGTTTTCTTCTCCTTCAAGTACCTTGCCTAGTGGTGTAGGTGATGATGTCTCTCCTTATCAGTTCTATCAAGTGTCTACATATTCGTCATACTCGTCACCACCATTGCCTTGTTGGTTCCCTATGGAGCATGCATGGATCAACCACTCTAGTTAAAAGGGCGAAAAAATAGCACGGTGCGCCCATTAAAAATCCCACGGCAGTTGGAAATCGTAAAGAGCAGGCCAAACAGCCGCTACCCTGGCAACATTTACAAATTAGGAACCTACAAACTACAAAAATATGTCTGAATCATGTATACGCGCATTGAGATTCTAGCCGGTGCTACGGAGTTCGTGCGCTGCGCTGAGATTCTCATTGTGTGATCTAAGCGAGCAAATCGGAGCACTGATGGAGTTGTCCGTGTGAATTAAAGACAGTCATTAACCCATCAACCCCGTCATCATCATTGCCTTGTTGGCTTCATATGGAGCGTGGATCAACCACTCTAGTTAGCCACCCCTTGCAGGAAGTCTTCACAAAGGCAGTCATGCGCACTTGCAGCGGGGATTTCTGTAGCAATCAAAGTTACATGGTAAAGTTGTCACCCTTAGATATAACCTCTTAACTGCCTTTTACTACCTGCATGAAACAGCAGTAGAGCTTTAGTCTTGAGTTCATCTTCTTCACATTTCAACACCCAAAGAAGGACAGGCCTTCAACAAACATATGCCAAATCTTCCTGTCCCGTGCCATCAGCTCTGCATCTATCCATATCTTCTTCACCTCCTTCAAGTCCGTCTGCACTTCTCTTTCCCATGTGTTCTCTGGTCTTCTTCTACCTCCCTTACACTGAGGATTCCAGAACATGGGATGATCTAGTAATGCCATCAACAGGTTTTCTTCAGCGTGTGTCCTACCCACTTCCATTGTCTTCTTCACATTTCTTGTACCATTGGCGCTTGTCTAGTTAGTCTTGCATTGCCTCCTCAGAAACCCGAAAGAACTACATTGCCCGGCAGCTTGTTACGTAAGCACTATTCCGTTACCATTAAAAGGATTAGTTTTACGAGGTTAAGTCAAGAGTTTCTCATATCTTGTTTATGTAATAACAGAAGATGGCAGATGTGAAACAGAAATCAATTCGAGAATAGGAATTGCCACAGCTAAATTCAATAACATAGGATAGGTACTAACATCTAAACAATTAACTCAAAAATTCAAACTGAGAATTATCAAATGTTCATATATATATATATAATATTTACAAGGCATATTAATGACTATAACTAAATACATCACCTAAAGGAGATTTAACACGAAAACTATCTCTTCCATTACTGAAGAAAATTACCTTAACCTGCCTTCACCCACGTGTCAATTCAACCGATATAAAATAACGTAACGTTATAGGCTTACAACGCGTGATAACTAAGCGTGTTATGCAGACTCCATGGCGCCTTCTTTATGCAGTCATCAACACGTGGGCCCCCCCCCCCCCAGTTGCCATCTTGCCAACAAGTTAATATTATCTAAATTACAGTCCAAGATAACATCTCTGTCCAGTTCCATGTATGAAATACTTTCATTCTATATTTGCCTTTCTTGCACGGGCTGATGAATGAAATAATTGCTACTAAACTCTTACAGCCGCAATCTGGACTTAACACCAGTAAAATATATCCACACATATTTTCACTCATCTATCATTTCAGAACTAAATATTATGTCCTAAAAAGAAATCTCCTCATGAAACACATCTTTTTATCTATTTCATTAAACATTGGAACAGACACGCTGAATACTAATAATAAAACTAGATCACTAAAGCTAATATAAATTAACTCACGTGTTCAAGGCATCTACAGATCGACTCTGGTTTCTTACTCTGGGTGTCTGACGAATAAAGAGGCCTCTGATGGCCAGGCACTTCTTTATATAAGCGCTAGGCTTAACCACTCACAAGAGTAGTGCGCGCGCAGTAATTGGGTCACTTAAATAATACTCGCCTTAGATGCTCTAGAAGGAGCGAAAACACAAATATAACACACAGCTATTTCTAGGCTTTATTGTGGCCTAGTAATAAATCTTCTTCTTGAAGATAATGTGGTAAAAAGGGCAGTGAACCACTGAGATAATGACGATGACAAGATGGCGCGGTTACATATTCCCCGCCTGATTTTGTTGTCGTCCCGACACAGCACTACCACTGGCACTTCAGTCGTAATTTCTCAGATCGTTGGTGCTGCGCCTGATTCTTTTGGAGCGGCGAGGCTTTGGGCTGAGCTTCTGTAATAGGTACAACCCGGCTGGGGACCCTTTTGGTCGTCATGTCCCTAGTTGTACGTTGTTGGTCTGGCAGTTGCTGTGGTTTGGAAGATTCGTCTATTTGTACAGCTTCGCTGCTTGCTTGTGACTTCTTCTTGTCAGTGAATGCCGCTGTCGACTTTGTAGGGGGTTTGCTCCTGACGTGTTTTACACTCGTTTTGTGTGGACGGTGGCTTACATTCTCCACAAACTGCTTTAGATGAGTTTCCTCTTCTGAACAATGACGTGCATTCCCTCCTATCTGCATTGGACGAGTTTCCTCCCCTAAACATTTTCTCGGCGCCCTTAGTGTGACAGTTGTCGTGGCCATCTCTTGGCTTGCACCCTAAAGGCAACCTAGTTGTGGCCGCACGCTTCGGAAAAGAGCTCCTTGAGGGACAGGCGGATATCAAATGTTCAGTGGACTTGCATTGAAAACATCTCTTCGGAAGCGGGCCTTGAGGGCACTTGGCTGCCATGTAGTCTGAACGGTCTCCACAATTGTAGCATCTTATCTTTCTAGGCTCCCTCTGTGCCATGGGTCGCCTCCTACTGCCCTTACATTCCTGACCGTCAATGCCGCATACAAAGACCGATTCAATGCCCAGAACAGATGGTTTGCTATCAAATGCTACTCGTTCATTCCCTGCCAGACTCCGGAATCCCTTTCTGAAGATCTTGGTCTGATGTACGAATACATCAATACCTCCATCATCTGGCGTGATAAACCCCCATCCCCTGTGGACACTATACCACTTGCACATCCCTTTTCGCCTTGTCGGTGCAACTGCGTTTGCTGGTGCTGTCAGCTCACAGCTTTCGTTGACAACAGCCTTAGTCTCACATACAAGAAGGTCTAGTTGAGGTTCCTGCTCACACACCCCCTCGTCTTGCTTCGGTTGTTTCCGCGGTTGGCATGGTACTTTCTTTCTCTGCACCTCCTCTTGTGCTGGCGAACTGGTCTGTGATAGCTGTGCTAGCTGGGACTTTAGGAAAGATAATTCTGCTTCGAGTGCGTCCTTTTCAGTGTGACCTACCGTAGCTACCTGCACCAGTGTATCAGGTCTTTTGCCTTCACCGAAAACAGCATATTCCCTAGGCCCCTGACTCAAGGCCTGGAAATTCCTAGTCATCTCATTGACTAGCTGTCGCTCACTGTACGCTTCTTCCACTATTTTGAGTAACTGCTCAGGGCTGGCCTTGGTTCCGCCCCGTATCCGTAATTCCTTAGAGACCAGGGGCATGACATTATTTCAGATAATGTCTACCTTATCTTCGACAGTAAAGGGCGCTACCTTCCACACGGCCTCTACGTCGTTCAAAAACTCTTGCCTTGTGGGACTTGCCTTTCCACCAAATCGCCTTACCTCCGGCACCTTCACGTATACTACCTTCACAGGCGCATTGCTCTGGCCCTCACTTTGCACTACTTGTGATGGATCTGCATACTCGCACTCCCTCTGCTCGGAACACGTGTACTGTTTGAAGCCATCTTGCGGCAAGATCGCACTGCTGGCTGTTTACAATATTTGTTCGTTTGCTGTTTGCTCGGTGTCACTGTCTGTCTATCCTGCCGACGACGCCAATTGTGATAGGGTGGGCGAGATGATGATGATGCTGTTGTGATATATGATCACCTTCTTGCACACTCGCAACCGACCCGATCAACAATACAACTCTGATTCTTAAGGCAGGGGCTGTATTTATTCATACAACCCAGTCAGTGGCCAAGCGCATGAAGCAAACATTAAACAAATAAAAAAAGCAAACAAAACAAAACACCCAGCCTGTGCTCGATTGCTAATCTGAAGACGCAAACAAAGCAACGACTGGTTAAAATCATACTAGTTAAATAATGAGAAACGATACTCTCACTTGCCAAACAGGCCTTCCAGGCCACCTGACACACTCAACTATCACGTACACTCATGCATGTCGTCCAATGAGACTAGTATGGTGTTGTGCATGAGGCTGGCAGTCCACCATGTAACACTGATTGCTACCGAAACCACTACCACAGGAGCATCTGAATGCTTTGTGAGGGCTTCATGTGGATGCCAGCCACATTGGTGGCCCCATGCTCCACAAGGAGCAAACAGAGACGTTTATGTCTCAAATGTGCTCCGCGTACCACAAGTAGGGGTATCATATTTACAAGGCATATTAACGACTATAACTAAGTACATCACCTAAAGGAGATTTAACACGAAAACTATCTCTTCCATTACCGAAGAAAATTACCTTAACCTGCCTTCACCCACGTGTCAGTTCACCCGATATAAAATAGCGTAACGTTATAGGCTTACAACGCGTGATAACTAAGCGTGTTATGCAGACTCCATGGCGCCTTCTTTATGCAGTCATCAATACGTGGCCCCCCTGGTTGCCATCTTGCCAACAAGTTAATATTACTAAATTACAGTCCCAGATAACATCTCTGTCCAGTTCCATGTATGAAATACTTTCATTCTATATCTGCCTTTCTTGCTCGTCTGATGAATGAAATAATTGCTACTAAACTCTTACAGCCGTAATCTGGACTTAACACCAGTAAAATATATCCACACATATTTTCACTCATCTATTATTTCAGAACTAAATATTATGTCCTAACAAGAAATCTCCTCATTAAATACATCTTTTTATCTATTTCATTAAACATTACAACAGACACGCTGAATACTAATAATAAAACTAGATCACTAAAGCTAATATAAATTAGCTCACGTGTTCAAGGCATCTACAGATCGACTCTGGTTTCTTACTCTGGGTGTCTGACGAAGAAAGAGGCCTCTGCTGGCCAGGCACTTCTTTATATAAGCGCTAGGCTTAACCACTCACAAGAGTAGTGCGCGCGCAGTAATTGGGTCACTTAAATAATACTCGCCTTAGATGCTCTAGAAGGAGCGAAAACACAAATATAACACACAGCTATTTCTAGGCTTTATTGTGGCCCAGTAATAAATCTTCTTCTTGAAGATAATGTGGTAAAAAGGGCAGTGAACCACTGAGGCAATGACGATGACAAGATGGCGCGGTTACACATATATATATATATATATATATATATATATATATATATATATATATATATATATATATATATATATATATATATATATATATATATATATATATATATATATATATATATATATATATATATATATATATAAGACATTGGAGATCCATTGCACCCGACCTTCGATGTGGAGACGGCAGCTGATGACAATGTTGGCTTTTACGGGATTGCTGTTTCGTCGCTACAATTATGTGAGCATCTTCACTATTATGTGATATCTGCTAATCATTCATTCATTCCTCGTCCTTCCGTTCCCCACAGTGGCCACAAAACACTAGCCACGAAAAACGATTACATATATTACTAGTCGGGGCTAACATATTCGTGGCGTAACATTATCACATGCTGCATGGGCAATAGCTTGATCTCCATATAACTGTGACCGTGCTCGCACCCTGGAAAGGACACTTCAGCTTCACCATTTGGTGTCGGCACTTTCCAACAGTAAGTCATGACTGAAGGAAGGGGCTACTATACAATAGTAATGCCATCAACAGGTTTTCACATACTGGCTTAGTAGTCATGCAAGTGGTCAATCAGCAGCAAAGTCGCAGTCGCTCAACAGCAACACTTTGAAACTATTCAATTAGTCATGACATTTCAGTGCCCCGTGGGGCATAGGCCTTCAGGAAATACATAATGTATTTTTTTCCTACTATGGTGTTATCTGTTCAAGATATTTCCATGTCTTCTGTGCACCCTTTAATGTATGTGTCTAATTCCCTTCTCAACTTGTCTTTGTTTACTTCTATTTCTCTCAACCTGGTGACCCCCCACACACACACTAACACACACACATCCTTGCAATGCCATCGACCAGTTATCTCAGCGTTGTGCGTGTCCCCACATTCCCCGCACCTGTACGCTCCTTCTACCAAGTCTACACCTGATATTCTGCTACACCGCCCAGAGCGGTTAAGGTTTCCTGCCCGAAGGAGCGCCTCATCTGACAGAGGTGAGAGATTGCATTTTATCTAAATGCATTATTTGCGCGTCCAATGCTTCGCGGCAAAGGTGCCGGGTTCGATTCACGATATCTTCCCGCTCGAGTCTACCCAGCTGTAAATTGGTACATGACTTTTCTCTTGAGTTAGGGAAGGAAAAAAACAGCCAGGAAGGGAACTGAACACCCATCCTCTCGACTCTGGACCTTAGATTTTGAAGTCTCTAACCTTCACTCCCGTACGGCAGTATCTGCTATGAGACGACCTTTACCGTTTTTTACCCAAATCTCTCATTTAAGCGCAAACACCTACCCATAAAAGTAGGTAACATTAGAGAAACAAATATTCCATCTCATCCCAACTAACATAATTACCGATGTATGTTACGTCGGTCGGTCTCATTCAAAATAGTAACTCGCGCCAGAAAAAAAAGTGCGCAACGCACGGTGTGCAACTTGCGCGGCTCGTATAAAACAAATACTTTGGTTTTATTTTTTATTCTTTCACGAAATTAGTAGCGCTCGACAAAGAAAACCACTTATTATCAGGGAACACTCTTTGAAAACAATCCACGCACTTTCACATGAAATTTTGTCATCAAAGAACGTTTAAATTGAATCTAAAATAACATAATTCTCGCCGTGTGTACGTTGGTCACAGCTGAGGAATGCAACCGTGCTGAAAAATGGTATTGTTTCCATTATATATACTCTCCCGAAAATAGTTACAATCAACAAAGAAAAGCGTTCAAATGACGGTGTTCATGAACAGTTTGATTACACTGTATAATGGAAAGAAACCAAAAACACTCTAAGAATGTACTTCTATCTGCTCATCTGGGCACGGAAACAGCACACTATAATTAAAAACCCGTCAAGTTTGATGGGTTATTGCTAGTTACTTCCTATTTTTCTCCAGCGTTAATGTATTCTATACAGATTTCCATCATTTATAAGCTTACACTCCAGAGAACAAGAAGAAAACGTTTTAATTCTCTTGTATATTCGCACGCACTCACTGGCTGAGTGCTGAAATATGTACTCGATGAAGGTAGACCGATTTATGAAGTCATTATGAATGAACGGGTGTGCTCATTGTGTCGAAAGCAGTGTTGAAATGTAGTTCACTGAGTGAAACAGAAATCGTATAAGAATGATTCTCGTGAATGGTTCGCTTGTGTTGCTTAGCATTTATAGCTCTGACGCGCGTCCTGAAAATGAAGTAGGAATGTTGAAATCTTCAGAGGTATGCTTAATTGCAGAAACAGCTCCTTCGCTTATTTTACACTTCCCACACCAACGCAAGGTAGGTGATACAACTTGCTGATAAACGATTTGGCTGTACATGTAGACCCCCCCCCCCCCCCCCCCCCGCCCCCGCCCAAGAATTTCATTGATATACAACTCAAGCTTGAGAGCTATGCCCCGAAACGCTTTCGTTGCCAAAGTAAAATGTAGCGATGAAGTAGATGGGGATTTATAATGGAATATATTACTGCAGGACAAACAACAAACAAAAACAAGGAGATTGTGCCTGGCAAGCAACCAACATTCCATGCATCCCTGCCACAGATCGAAGACACAATGTGTGAGGGGCTCGCTGTATAGTGTCTGAAGGCTGAACATCCTGTGATGATAATGTGAAAAAATAACCAAATATGTTTGCCGTTATGCGGCTGTCTGGTGTGTTTCAAGCTAAGCCCTGTCTGATTTCATATGACATTACATTTACAATAGATGTGACACGCGCCTTGATAAGGTCAACTATTCTGACACTGACATAGTTTCTTTCATGTCACATAATTTTGTTGTTGTACAAAGGTGAGGTACATGACATGAGGTACAATATATATATACAGTGGCGGTTCCAGTGGGTTGTCATTGGGATGCTGTAAAAAAAACTTTCATCATGACCACGCAGTGGAAGTTCAAATTTTCCACAAAACTTTATGCAGTCAATTTTTTTTGAAAGAATGTTTCTGTTTCTTTTCACCTCTTCATTGTGTTT
Organism: Oreohelix idahoensis; assembly: GCA_024509875.1. Classification (NCBI taxonomy): domain Eukaryota; kingdom Metazoa; phylum Mollusca; class Gastropoda; order Stylommatophora; family Oreohelicidae; genus Oreohelix; species Oreohelix idahoensis. Next base: position 13,627 of record JAMPIV010015207.1, read on the forward strand.
ATTAATATTTAATTTGTATGCCTCGCTTAACTGTGAAGAAATATCCACTGTCCCCAGCATCCCCAATGCTACAACGTATCTAACGTGGACTATGCTATTTTCGTGTTTCTGAAGCTTGCTATGCAAATGTATCAGATCCGTTACGCCTGTCTTTGTCCATGTAGTATCACCGTTGAAAAGTAAACAAGGAAAACAAAATAATGCATTCTTTACATTACAGCCACACAACCAGTCATGATGTTCATAAATTTCTCTGTTAAGTTTTCTCTGGTATGTACTGTTCCTGCTAGTCGAGGTCTGGATAATTTTTAGATTCGGAAGAGGCCGACCTAGTGTTTTTACACGGCATTTTTCAGCCAACGACAATCGCGAAAAAACAATTTCTTGTAAATATGTAACAGTTAATTCACTCATTTCTATAATAATTCAGCACAAAAGAAAATATCAGCATTAAATTAATCTCAAAACAATGCAATTGACCAACGTTTTGCGGTATTGTGGTGAACGAGCACGTAAACAGTCGTTTGATAGAGATAATTTCCACTTGAGCTGTGTTCCGTTGCAGCACTAGTTAAATAAATTCAACCCAATCGCAGCTGGCCTCTTGCTGTGTATATAACAAGCATTCGCTTATAAGAGGTCAAGGTCACTTGAACTGTCATCGTTTGCAGCACTTGCCACAATACGTTGTGGGATAATTTTTTGTTTGTTTTGTATTTAACCCTTCCGGTGTAACCTCAATTTTTTTGTATTTTTTGGTCTGTCCGGATTATGTATGTGGCGAGTGTGCCGGAGAGGTTATAGATGTTATCAAGCTACGTGTACTCGGAGTGAGGTCAAGCTATGTAAGTCCCTGAGTCTAATTGTTGATGATGATGTATTCTCAGGGTACCTATCCGCTACCTCTCGAAGATCTCACTTCGGGATATATTTTATGATATGGTTATGTGTTTTATATGGCTACGGGTCTAGGGTAATGCAAGTATAGTGATAAGTGCATAAAACAAACACAACTGTAACTCAATGAAATTGAATTAATAAAGACTGGGGTTAAGTTTAGATAATTATTTTACAATTTTAATTTCCTGTCCCCTCAAATCTTTTTGGGGCAGGAATGGTTAAAAAATGAAGAGAACTGTATTTACATATAATAAATAAATAAGTAGGAATCTTTGTTCATATCTTGATAATAAACAAATGTCACTGTAGGTGTATAACACAGACTGATGTAGTACTGTCTAAAAGTGAAAGTCAATGGTGGGAAGGACTAATTTTGTCATCATGCCCACGAATAAGATAGTACATATGTGGAAATTTTCAATGAATAAGTTCTCAGAGCCCACGTAAGTGGACTTCACCTGATGTTTCTAGTTGACGTAGGTTTCAGTAGATAATATAAATTCCAGCATAAGGTCTTTCTTTGGCCATAAAATGCAGCATACAGTTTGTTGAGGTTTCTCTTCCTCCAATTCTGTCTTCAATAGGTTTTCCTGTCACCAGCTGGTAACAGGCAATATAACCCTGAAACAGAAAGACGTTCCTCTACTTTTATATGCTGTCTAATAATATTTCCACAATTACTCAAACTTACCATCATCCGTGGTCAGGCTCGTGTGCAAACATTTGCACTAGCCCTTAATTTATTTGACTTCACTCTGTACTGTGTTTACATTCATCTTCCATATGGCTGCAACGCCCCTGTCACTTAAACAATGATTTTCTTCCATACAATTTGATAGGTATACAGTTGTCTTCTTGAAACCTGTTAATTCTTTTGTGCAATCATTCTAAGTATGTTTTCAGGCTTCAATTTGACACTGTGATTATGCAGAAGACTGCCAGTAGCTTTCTGGACTTAAGTCGTAATGGTTTGTGTATGGCAATATTCAACTATAATTTACTTTCGTTTCTCAATAATTCTGCTTAGGCATGCTTGCTGGGATGTCGTAATTCTTTTCCCATGGCAATGTCGTACAACACAAATTTTGGCCCCCCTATCTGGGTTTGCCTCTACATATTAACAAAATATATCAATAAAATTATTTATCTTACCGCAATAAATGAAATATTTCACACAAAAGTAAGATTAACTGGCGATCAATGGCACAGGTGTAGATCGCTGTCGCCCAGACTGCAAAGGCATTAAGGTCACAACTGCTATGCGTCTGATCTTAAACTACTATGTTGAAATATTTTTCTCAAGTGGCAGCGTATTCTGGTAACGCGTTAGTTTTATCCCCCCTCTCCTAAACTATCGTTAAACAATCAAACGAGTCAAGTAAATTTGACTGTTAAAAAAAACGCGTCCCCTAATATGTAACTTTCGAAGACTTTCAAAATTGAGCATTCCTCAGTGTGTTTGTCAGTCCGTCTCAATTGCTAGTTTCTACAATATCTCGGTTATTATTGGGTCGATTTCAATTTTTAAAAGTGATTCTTAAACTACCCTTTGGCCTCTATCACCATATCTAGTTTTCATCTAACTCTTCGTCATCGTTTTCCTCTATGTACTTTTTCTCTATATTTATTCTGACCAAAATACTTTTCTATAAGGCAAGATGATGTATTATAAAGGGATAGTATTGTATTTTAATAAACAATATTATCGCTATAATTCATCCATCCATTTTATTTACCCTCTATATAAGTTATCTAAGTTTCTCTCTTTCCCTCCTCTCTGCACAAATTAGGTTTCAGTTTCAAAAGCATAAGTTAGCCTTGATTCTTTCCATTCTACTCCCCTCCTTTTCCTCTCTCCCTTTTCACACGGCGATGTATCAATTTGCTAGTTGCGAAACTCTGCCAACGTTCTTTCTAAATATTGGTAAGGGTAGACTGTGTGCGGGGTTTAAAAGGGGACGGGTAACTTATTTTGCGCTTGTCGTCAAAAGAAATTCAAATCTTGTTACTGAGTTACATAGAGACCGCTGCAAACTGTAGTTATTTTTAGTTACAACCTCCACTAAATAATGGGGCGGGTGTGTATACGATTAGGGGAAGGGTACCCTTTTTCAAACTATTGTGTTATAAAAGTCAAGTATTGTCCAATTCTAAGCAGACGTTTGACCTTGCTCTTGGCAATTTCCAAATATAGTAGTAGTGGCTTATAATTGTAAATTTCTTCTTTTCTGACGTTCGTTCATAAATATCAAGAGGGGTGGTATACGGATGTCAGGGTGGGTGGTAAATGTTTACTTACAGTACTAGGTTTTTGAAATTTGGGCGGGGAGGAACACGGAGCATTTTACTACAATGTATTATAATGTAGTAGAGACAGTATGCGGTCCTTTTTTACAGGGGGTGCTGCAGCTCAACAGCTCATTAAAGAAAGCCGCCATTGTGTATATATATATATATATATATATGTATATATATATATATATATATATATATATATATATATATATATATATATATATATAGACAGACTGACAGAAAAACAGCCACACAGATAGACAGACGAACGGAGGATAGACAGACAGACGGACAGACGGGCAAGCATACAGACATATAAACAAACTGTCGGACAGACAGTCTGAAAGACAGATACCGACAGACAGACAGACAGGCAGATAGATAGATAGATAGATAGATAGATAGATAGATAGATAGATAGATAGATAGATAGATAGATAGATAGATAGATAGATAGATAGATAGATAGATAGATAGATAGATAGATAGATAGATAGATAGATAGAAAGGTAGGTAGGTAGGTAGGAAGATAGATAGATAGATAGATAGATAGATAGATAGATAGATAGATAGATAGATAGATAGATAGATAGATAGATAGATAGATAGATAGATAGATAGATAGATAGATAGATAGATAGATAGATAGATAGATAGATAGATAGATAGATAGATAGATAGATAGATAGATAGATAGATAGATAGATAGATAGATAGATAGATATGTGATAGGGTGGGGCGAGATGGTGATGATGATGTTGTGATATTTGATCACTCTCTTGCACATTCGCAACCGACCCAATTCAACAATAAAACTCTGATTCTTAAGGCAGGGGCTGTATTTAGTTTTACAACCCTATCAGTGACATTAAGAGCACACTGAAACAAACATTAAACAAATAAAACAACAAACCAAGCACCAAACAAACACCCAGCCTGTGCTCGATTGCTAATGTGCTCAAGACATTTACAGCTTGGCTCTGGTGTCTAACTTCGTTTGTTCTTTCCTGGGCGGCTTTTGCAAAATAGGCCCGTTCGCCGCCCGCTATCTCTTTATATAGGCTCTAGGCTAATCACTCAACTTTAGTGCGCTGCGCGAATTAATTGCGCCACGCAAATAACACACGCGATTATCGCTCTAGACATAGCGAAAACACAAATAAAACCTATAGCTTTTTAATATAACACACAACTATCAAATATAACTAATTTTTAGGCTTTATTATGGCCTAGTAGTAAATCTTCTACTGAGTCAGACTCTTCACATCCCAGCGTGCTGCGCGCACATCGAAAATATATGGGCGATAAATATGCCTTGAACATGAAGGGGGCATCTTTACGGCCCCATCACATATCTCCCTCCTGATTTTGTTGTCGTCCCGACAACATCACTGCCTCTGGCGCTTCAATTGTAACTTCTCAGATCGTTGGTGCTGCGCATGACTCTTTCTGAGCGGCGATGCTTTAGGCTGAGCTTCTGGAATAGGTACAACCCGGCTGGGGACACTCTTGGTCGTCATGTCCAACGTTGTCCGTTGTTGGGCTGACAGTTGCTGTGGTCTAGAAGATTCATCTACTTGTGCCGCGTCGCTGCTTGCTTGTGACATCTGCTTGTCAGTGCATGTAGCTGTCGACTTTGTAGGGGGGTTGCTCCTGACTTGTTTTACAGTCGTTTTGTGTGGACGGTGGCCCACATTCCCCACAATCTGCTTTTGATGAGTCTCCTCTTCTGGACACCGACGTGCACTCCCTCCTATCTGCTTAGGACGGGTTTCCTCCCCTAGACAACGACCAATTTTCTCGGCGCCCCCAGGGCGACAGTTGTCACGGCCATCTCTTGGCTTGCACCCTAAAGGTAACCTAGTTGTGGCAGTACGCCTATGGAAAGAGCTCCTTGAGGGACAGGCGGATATCAAGTGTTCTGTAGACTTGCATCTAAAACATCTCTTCGGAAGAGGGCCTTGAGGGCATTTGGCTGCCATGTGGCCTGAGAACTCTCCACAATTGTAGCACCTCAACTTTGTAGGCTTTCTCTGTGCCATGGGACGCCTCCTACTACCTTTACACTCTTGACCGCCAATGCCGCATACATAAATTGCTTCCATGCCCTGGACCGATGGTTTGCTGTCAAATTCTACTCGTTCATTCCTCGCCAGACTCCGGAATCCCTTTCTGAAGATCTTGGTCTGATGTACGAATACATCAATACCTCCATCATCTAGCGTGATGAACCCCCATCCCCTGTGGACACTATACCACTTGCACATCCCCTTTCGCCTTGTCGGTGCAACTGCGTTTGTTGGTGCTGTCAGCTCACAGCTTTCCTTGACAACAGCCTGACTCTCATATACAAGAACACGCACCTCCTCGTCGTGCTTTGGCTGTTTTCGCGGTTGGCCTGGTTCTTTCTCTCTTTGCACCTCCTCTTGTACTGGCCAACTGGTCTCTGACATCTGTGCTATCTGGGACTTTAGGAGGGATAATTCTGCTCTGAGTGCCTCCTCTTCATTGTGAGCTTCTACACTTGCTACCTGCACCAGTGAATCAGGCTTTTTTACCTTCACATAAAACAGCATATTCCCAAGGTCCCTGATTCACGGCCTGGAAATTCCTGGTCATCTCACTGACTGGTGGTTGTTCGCTGTAGGCTTCTTCTACTATCTTGAGTAACTGCTCAAAGCTGGCCTTGGCTCCGCCACGAATCCGTAATTCCCTATAGACCACTGGTGTAACGTTGTTCCAGATCACGTCTACCTTGTCTTCTGCGCAAAAGGGCGCCATCTTCCACACGGCCTCTACATCTTCCACAAACTCTTGCCAAGTGGGATTTGCCTTTCCATCAAATCGCCTTACCTCTGGCACCTCCACGTATACTACCTTCACAGGCGCATTGATCGAAGCCATCTTGCTGCAAGACTGCACTGCTGGGTGTTTACAATATTATATTAGCTCGTTTGCTGTTTGCTCGGTGTCACTGTCTGCCTATCCTGTCGACGACGCCAATTGTGATAGGGTGGGGCGAGATGGTGATGATGATGATGTTGTGATATTTGATCACTCTCTTGCACACTCGCAACCGACCCGATTCAACAATAAAACTCTGATTCTTAAGGCAGGGGCTGTATTTATTTTTACAACCCTATCAGTGACATTAAGAGCACACTGAAGCAAACATTATACAAATAAACCAACAAACCAAACACCAAACAAACACCCAGCCTGTGCTCGATTGCTAATGTGCTCAAGGCATTTACAGCTTGGCTCTGGTGTCTAACTTCGTTTGTTCTCTCCTGCTCGGCTTTTGCAAAATAGGCCCGTTCGCCGCCCGCTATCTCTTTATATAGGCTTTAGGCTAATCACTCAACTTTAGTGCGCTGCGCGGATTAATTGCGCCACGCAAATAACACACGCGATTATCGCTCTAGAAATAGCGAAAGCACAAATAAAACCGATAGCTATTTAATATAACATACAACTATCAAATATAACTAATTTTTAGGCTTTATTATGGCCTAGTAATAAATCTTCTATGAGTCAGACTCTTCACATCCCAGGGTGCTGCGCGCACATCGAAAATATATGGGCGATAAATATGCCTTGAACGTGAAGGGGGCGTCTTTACGGCACCATCACAGATAGATAGATAGATAGATAGATAGATAGATAGATAGATAGATAGATAGATAGATAGATAGATAGATAGATAGATAGATAGATAGATAGATAGATAGATAGATAGATAGATAGATAGATAGATAGATAGATAGATAGATAGAACGAACGAACGAACGAACGAAAGAAATCTTTATTTCATCAGGGTAAAGAAATAGGCATAATTGCCTTTTTACATTTCTGCCCTGCAATACAATTTTCAGTGTGTTAAAAATTAAAATATTAACAACTTCAGACAGGATCAATTAATAATATCATCACAATCAGAAACTTAGCTCAGACAAGTACATTTACTCATAGTCATTCACGCACATAGAGAGAGAGAGAGAGAGAGAGAGAGAGAGAGAGAGAGAGAGAGAGAGAGAGAGAGAGAGAGAGAGAGAGAGAGAGAGAGAGAGAGAGAGAGAGAGAGAGACTTAATATAAAAAATTCAATTTAAAATAAAAATATTACAATGATAGTTAAATGCTCGTGGAAACGTTGAAATAACTGAAACAGAATTGTCGTTAAATGTGTGTACAAGATTTCATGACATGTGAATGCAGATGTCTTTTGAATGTGGTGTAATTATCAGTTTTGACAGACTTGGGTAGAGAATTCCATGCTAAACCACCTGCATAACTAAAACAACTTCGGAAGAGGTCAGTTCGAGGTTTTGCAAGGTCCAAAAGTAGGTCGCCACGTATAAAATATGAGCAGTATTTATATCGAAAGAACTTTTGCAAGTATGAAGGCGTTCTGCCGTGTAAAATTTGATGCACAAATAGGAGATCTTGGAAAAAGAAGAATTTTTTAAGAGGAAGAACATTCAGCTGTGAAAATAGCTGAGCACTGGGAATGCTATCATTCAGGCAAACAAGTCGTAGCGCCCTTTTGTGTAGGGATTCTAGGCGTTTCAAAAATGACAAGCCACAGCGACTCCAGATATTTGAGCAATAAGAAAGGTGACTTTGAATATGTGCATAATAGAATATAAGTCTAGAGTGCGGACATAAAAAATGTTTGATTTTTGAGAGTTGAAACAATTTTTGTGAGATCTTGTTTGCGATGAAATAGACATGTGACTTCCAGCTTAGAGACTGGTCGATGACCACACCCAACAGGCTGTGGTCCGTAACTTGCTTAATACGTTCTCCATCTAGAGATAAAGATAACGTATTTGGTTGACAGTGCAGAATCTTTTGGCGGGTTGAGATAATCAAAGATTGAGTTTTGTTTTTATTAATGTACATACTATTAGTAGTGCACCAATCTTGTACAATGTCCAGGTGATGCTGTAAAAGAGACTGAACAGTGTTAATGTCTGTGCCAGCTACTGTTACTGTGGTATCATCAGCAAACATAAGACAATCGTCATGTGGCAATGACAAGGGCAGGTCATTGATGAAGATGCTGAAGAGTAAGGGTCCTAGTATCGAGCCCTGCGGGACACCCATTGTAGTGGTGTATGATTTAGAGAGCACATTATTGTATAAGACTCGTTGTGTTCTGTTTTCAAGGAATGATTTTATTAATGTGATCACTTGTGGATGAAATTTGTACACCACAAGCTTTTGTATTAGCAACGAGTGGTCAATTGTGTCAAATGCTTTGTAAAGGTCGATTAATAACACTCCATTTATTTTTTTCGCAGTTGATATTAGAATGCCAGATTTCGGTAATCTTAGTCAACAAGGATTGACAAGAGTGTTTGGGTCGAAATCCAGATTGGTTTTCATGTATAAGATTGTAGCTGTTCAGTGAAGAAAGAATATGTTTATACATGTGTCGTTCAAGAGGTTTAGTTATGACTGATAGTAGGGAAATCGGCCGGTAGTTTGTGACGACATTACTATCACCTTTTTTAGGTACTGGTACCACTAAGCCTGTTTTCAGTCGTTGAGGAAACACTTTCTTTGTGAGGCACAGATTGTAAATGTAAGTGAGTGAGTTGCATACAACAGGCTCTGCAATCTGAAGTATCCTCGAAGATATTCCATCTTCACCGCACGATTTCTTCTGAGGTAATGATTTAATTAAAATAGAGACCTCCGAGATTGACAGTAAAGGTAATTCAGGAAGGTGGGCTTCGTTTAACCTTGATTGAACGAAATCAGAAAGAGCAGTACAATTCAGTTGCTGATGATTTATCCCGGATGTTCGTGCGATGGACGAGAAGAACTGGCAAAATTCATCAGCATTAATGTTTGTAGCTTGCTGTCGGAGGTTATGCCGGCGTACATTTGTGAGAAGGTTAATAGCGCTCCAGATTTTAGATGAGCACCGGCCGTCGTCAATAATGGATCTGAGGTGCTGTCTTTTAGATTTCCTTAAAATGTACTGCGCTAAGTTTCTATATTTTCTATAGCTTGCATGGTCTCCAATCTTCTTGAAATAGTCTCGCTGTTGCCTAGTTTTCAGGTATTCCATTGTTATCCATGGAGGCATAATTCTTGACTTGACATGTTTCATACGCACAGGAGCATGTTTGTTAAGAACTGAAGTGAATGCTGACATCCATATTTCTAGGGCTTCAGTCGGGTCAGATACTCCATAGACATTATCAAAAGGTGTCGCTAAGAGATCAGACAAGAACTTGGAGCTATCAAAATTCTTGAATATTCGTGCCTGTACAACCTGGTGACAGAGTTTAGGAATTCGAACTCCCTTTTTGGTCCAGGTGCAACATATGGGATAGTGATCGCTTAGACCACATACGGGAACGCAGACTTCAATGACGTGAGCAGTGTTAGTAACATACAGATGATCTATGCAGGTTGATGACTTGTCTGTGACACGGGTTGGTAGCGATATCAACTGGTTCAGGTTGTACAGGGTATACAAATTATCCCAATTAACGTTTCGCTTCAAGGCATCAATATTGAGGTCTCCCATTATTAATAGTTCCAAAGAAGTTATCCAGACTTTGTCCATCATGTCCGAGAACTGATCTAGCCATTCCATTTTGGCATCCGGATTGCGGTATATAAAGCCAATTAATATAGAGGTAGTGTGTGGGAGTCGGACTTCCAGCCACATGCATTCAACTTCAGGACATTCAAGATCAACGCGTCTTATAGCATTGATGCTTGTGTGCACATAGGCAGCCACACCAGTTTCAAACCTAATTGATGGATCCCGACGGAAAATTTCATAATTTGCAGTTTGCAGTTCTTGGTTAGAAATGTGTTCATTAAGTCTAGTTTCTGTTACACCAAAAATATGAAAGTATGCATTGTTATTATAGAGTATGGAAGTAATTTCAGCCAATTTACTCACATTGTAGAGATGACAAACATTCAAATGTCCCAACCTGAGTCCCTGACGATTTGGGTATTCCGTTGTGACTGTGGGAGCCATATTTTGTGAAATTGATGATCACTAAAATTTCATTGATAACAGGGCTGTTGAAAGTATAAATTTGGTAGATTAGGACGTGCAGGATGATGCATAGGGTAGAATGTGGTTGCGGGATATTCATGTGTTCTTGTTGTGGGATCGGAGTATGCTGACCAGTATGATCTCCCGGCAGAAGGTAAATAGTCCAAGAGTCTTTGTTGTAGTGGGAAATTAGGAAAGGTTGGGTACAGATGTTGATACATAGGAAGATGGTACAAATGCGGTGACGGGGGGTAGGCTTCTTGTGTCTGTGACATTGATGGCTGGAGTGAGGATGTATCAGGACATGAAGATTGAGTTTGTTGAGTTGCTTCATTTGTACACTTTTGAGGATAGAGTCTATCACATCGTTCCTGTTGAGTAAGTGCAGAAAACATTGGTGGTTGTTGCTGTAGGGAGACATCACAAGCTGTTCCCTGTACTTCGCGATTTATAAGAACAGGTGTGATTTGATGTTCCTGCTTATGAGATGATGTTGAGTGGGTGTTGTTAGAAGTAGTAAGTAATGGTGGAAAGTCAAGGTCATAATTACTATCCGAGAAGCAGGTATTCACTGTTGATAGATGACTGGTTGGATTTTGAGATCCTGGTGTGTGGCCGACTCCTTTGAAGGTGCGTTCTGGGTACCTGATGTTTGTTGCCAGCTTGCTGATTCCTTCAGTAGATAAGGCAATATCACCGCTGTAAAGAAGTTTTTTAGGGGCTCCTGATTTCGCAAGGAAGTACGAGGAGTGATCAATGAATTTATAGTTGTGTTTGACACAGTGCCTCTTAAGTTTAGAATTGTTGACATCAATGGATTTGCGGTAATGGGCTCTGACTGGAGGAATAATGGACGAGAAGTAGATTTTCGCATTAGGGAATAACGAATGGAAATTTGATGTGATTTGGTTTAGATCAGCTTGGGACATTTCAATACCTTTGAGCGAGTCTGATAGACCTATATGAGTAGTTACTCTGGTGACAGTGGGATCAGACGGAAAACGTTTAAGGAGTGACACCAAGTCCTGAGTGGATGCCCAGTTCTTGAAGCGAACAGTGACCAAGTCCATATCGTTTGTTAACAATTTAGATTTTTGTAATTCCTTCACATTCTGGTCTCCGAAAATAAGGTGCTTCCTTTTATTCTGAATCCTTGTGTTGGAGCCTGTGATAGGTCGTGCCCGTTCTTCTGTTACCTGTGTGCTCTGATTACTGGATTTCTGATAATAGCGCACGCTGTGAGTTATTCGTCTTGGCGGAGAGTGCCGATTTGAAATTGTTACAGGGATTCTACAAACATTATCTGCATTGTCTGTAATTAATTTCGGAGAATCCAGGACACTTTCTCGGCTGTGATGGAGTTTTAGTTGCGTAATGGTTTGCTGGGTTTCGTTGCTAGTGTTGTTCAGTTTTTGACACAGTTTGTCCGTTTTCTCTGGTGGTGTACAAAGCTCTTCCGTATACTGCTGGCTTTTTTCATAGCTACTTTTAAGTACCGTATGTTCTGCCTGAAGCTTCTCATACGACTGTCTGAGGCTGTTCAGCTCTGCTCTAAGTGAATCTATCTCAGACATAATACTTGTAAATAAATCATGATGAAATGCTACTTGTAAGGGTTGTGGTGATGTTGGTACTGGATCGCTAACAACAAATTCAGTGAGTGAATGGTGATCCGCCTCTGTGATTCCATATTCTGTTTCTGCTGTAACTGGTGTTTTCAGTTCAGTTTGAGATAAAGTGTCGCATTCATTAATACATGGCATATATAGTTTTACATTTTTGTCAACGGGTGTCTGACATCGCGAAGATTTGTCTGGTAAGTTGGGAAGAGCTAAGTTGGGTGAGATGGCCTGTCGACTGACTCCAGCAGTGGTTGCAGTTATCCATAATTTGTTTAAATCTTTCTGTATCCAATTTTTCACCGCAGTCTCTGAACCCTGAATCATGATTTTGTTAGAAGTGTTGTAAAAATGGAGGAAAACATCTTCAGTGGAAATAACATCTTCCACGTATGCACCGCTAGCATCTGTTCTTGATTCAATATGTGCATTCGATTCATAGTACATCTTTGAAAGACTTCTCAGTGCCTCATACTCAAGCAATGTGGAGAAATTTAGTATGGCACACTGCTTGTTGTTTTTATAAGTTATATCCAATAAAGGCGTGTACAGGGTGTTATCTTTAGTGATCTTGGTCTTTTTCTTCACCGCTCTTGTCACGTTTAATGTGTAATTTTTTTGTTTTTTGGTTTTAGGACGAATAGTGGTGACCGAGCTCACGTGTGCCATTGTTCCTGATAATTAGCTATAATAACACTGAAGCGAGTTGTAAGAAATCAAGTAAATTAGCTTCTGAAAGCCAATTTGGTCCCCTGTTTGTTACCTTCGACATCTTGCTGGTTTTTAAGTGACGGAAGTTGCGTTAATCACTTTTATTTCACGTCACCATATTCAGCACAAAAATAGCCAAGATGGCTGATGGGATCGCTGAAATGATTTGAGAATTTAAAAGATAGATAGATAGATAGATAGATAGATAGATAGATAGATAGATAGATAGATAGATAGATAGATAGATAGATAGATAGATAGATAGATAGATAGATAGATAGATAGATAGATAGATAGATAGATAGATAGATAGATAGATAGATAGATAGATAGATAGATACCCTGCGTTGAAAGTAACTGTGTGAATGAAGTATTTTGTTGTATTCCACTTCGCTGTTTTAATCCCGGTCTGTTTCAAACAGCCCTGACCAGCTGAATCATTATAATCTGTAGTGCTGAAAGAGCGCAGCACTATGCCCGGTTGTTTTTGAGATTTCCTTTTACTCCAACATACTTCCCTGGTCGCGGGATGTCTACTACCGTTTACCAGACGTTTGTACAGTTAAGAACTGTTGACAAGAGAGTGTTAGGTGGGCAAGGTGCAAGTTCGACTCCCAAACTTTTCTCAATAGCTTATAATTTCATTAAAACACACACACACACACACACGCACACACACCATTCTTGTCTTTTTGCATTCATAATGAAGGTTGAAACCCTGTGCCCGAGTTGAGTTCTTATATAACGTACGAGGTAACTTCAAAAAGTTCCCGGAATAGTTGACTCATGTTTGAATGAGTGATTATGTCATGGAGATTATAGTTTTATAATTTGGCAATGACCTTGAGGAAACGACATGGCTGATGTAACCTTCCCATGTACTCTCGAACAGAAGTTTGTTTGTGTGGTGTGCACATAGCATCGTCGGAGTTGAAAATATCCTTGAATGAACAACGAACACATGTCAAATTTTGTGTTTTGCTTGAGGTCACCCTCAGAGACAGTAACCTTGCTTAATTAAAGCATATGGCGGATACCTGTCACGGAGTGTTTTGAGGGTATTTTGCAGGTGTGAATGTTCCCATGCTCCAGCGGGAGTTTATTAGTCATGTGAGTTGTTGTGAGCTGGGTGTAGCAAGTTTAATTTGCTGGGGAGGTTATGATGTTATACCTAAAAGGAAAGAAATCTGTGCCTGTGTTAACCGTGTGAGGTCAAGCACATGTAGGCCCCTGACTATAATAGATGATGATGATGTATTTGCAGGGAATCTAACGCTATCTCCATAGATCTCACACGGTCACTATTTTGGCTCTAGTGTCTGGTGTATGATGTACCTAATGTCTAGGGGAGAAATGGAAATGATGGTACATAAACACAAAACACTTTAACTCACTATAAGGAATTGACTAAAACAGTGGTTAAGGTTTTTCTTTAAAATTGAATATTTTCTTTTTACAATTTAATCTGCCTGTCCCGCCATCTCTTTTTGGACAGGTCTTTGAAAATGAGGAAAAGATAGTTTACATAAAAAGGATTAACTAAAATGTGTGGACACTTTGTCCAATAAGTATAAAGTCACTCTATCTCTCCTGTTGGTGTATTCACAGATTACAACTTTATTATCTAATAGTGTTTGTCATTTGTTAGGAGGGGATGTAGCTTCACCAAGCCCCATAAAATCCTGGGTATGATTGGAAATACCAAAGTTTATTGTAACTGAAGTGTCAGATATACCCAGATGCTAACACATCACCTGGGATTCTTTGTAGAAGGATAATTCAGTATGTCGTTGCAGAAAATATAGATATCTCAACACGCACAAGCTCCTCCAGTTATCTGCTGACAGCATAAACGTTTTACCGGAGACTTGTTGGCGTTACACTCACTCATCAGGTTTCCTGTCACCGGCTGGTAACAGGAAATAAAACCTCTGCAATAAAAGAACACCCTGGCCTTTTTATATCTGACCACACTTTATTATTATTATTTACATACGGTGGTATGGGGTCAGCCTCGCGTGCATACAGGTGCACTCGCCCCTAATTTTATATGACTCACACCTTGCTGTGACCACACCTCAGGTCCCTATGGCAGATACGCCACTGTACTTTTACATAGTTTTCCTCAATACAATAACGTGGAGTAACCACATTTCGTTTTGTATGATTTGCTCTTCCTTTTTTTTAAATTATAAACGCCCCAGGTATGTTGAACAGTGTTCATGGAACACGGAGGCTTACTAACAATTCTAATACAATAATATTAAAACAAAATCATGACAATATACAACAGTTAGATACAGTTCAATGTGAGGACTCAACAATGTCTGCTCCCGGCATGTCCTTCACTTTTCCCAATAGCAGTATCTAACTTTGGCAGTTGTAATAAACATATTAATACATAAAGCATTCTTACCATAATTTCACAGAAATATATAACAAATAACGTTGACTTGCAAAGAATGGCCTCAGTTTTTCTCTGCCCTGCCCAGACTGCGAATTAATTCTTTATTTTATATATTAACACAGCTTATCTCAGCGTATTTGATAGAAAAAGTTTTTGTCAACTGGCGATGAGCATTGAAAGCTTTTTGCTAATATCTATTAGTACTGGCCAATGGAAAACTTGCGACTACCAGAATTCAAATGTAGTTTTTGAAAAACAAAAAATAATTCCAAACAAACTCTGTGTCTGGTAGTCGATTGGTCAGTTTGCGTTAGTTATGCCAATACAAAAAGATGTTTAGTTTTGGTTAACATTTACCTACCGCTCCCCTTTTTCCTCCTATACTCTTTTTACCCAATCGGATTTGAATTTACTCCAATGCCTCTTTCTAAGCTGGCGTCCCCACTAACGTTATGAAAAAAACAAGCAGGAACCACACTCTGACCGTCTTAGTGTTACTAGACATATAGTATTATCTCAATAACTTGGCTAATAATTGGACTACCATATATTTTAAAACATATTTGGGCTCAGGAGGTACTAAGCTATAATAATATATGATTTTTATGGTCAGTTTCATTATGGTTTAGATTTTCAATTTTTGTCACTGTCAATCGTCAAATATAAATTTTACACAAGTCGGCCATCTTCCCCCTCTCATCTCTCTCTAGCATTTTTATTCAAATAACTAACTTGTTTGAGTGACGTCAGAAATACATTACTCGGCGAGAATTTAAACTGTCTGTGTGTATATATCATCGGGCCAATCCCACAGCGTGTCAAGCGAAGCGGGGTTTTGCGCGGCGGGTGTTAGAATTGGCGTTAATTATTACTGCCATCTCGTGTTACACTACTGAAAAATGTAAGGATCACTCCAATTAAAGGCGTTAAAGTTAAAGTATTACGTTAATTCAGACAGTAGTTTGGCGGCACATTTATGGAAGATCGTTAATTATAAGTCTTGCCGCAGTCTCTATCAGATCAGGCAAAATGTTAAAAATGTTTATTGTACGTCACAAGGAAAGCGAGTAGGTTTATACGCCGGGATCGTTTCTAAGCATTACCATGGCACAAAATTCAGCGCAATGCTGGTGTGTGAGATGATTATAGTCAGACACATACGAGCGGGGTTATTTATTATCATAGGACTAAAATCTTACTGAAATGAGCGATTATCTCGCAGATTTTACTACACTGGGAATGCGTGCATTGTAATAATTTAGCTACAGGGTTGTGAGCATTGCTTGAGACAAGCTGTTAGCTTTTGTGACGCGTGAATGAAGATCAGTGGAGCGTGAAAGGGTATCACGGGTTTTAGTGAATACGCATGAAAGGGGCAGTCAGAGAGAGGAGTGTGTTGATTTAGACGTGTGTTGGATCAGCAGTGTGTTGAGCTAGTAGAGAGCAGACAGTAGGCAGGAGACAGCGAAGAGCGTAGAGAAGAGAAAGGTGGATGTCTATAGTAGGGCGCGAGTAGAGGGCCGGAGTTGTGTAGTAGATTTTGCAGTAGTTATTCATGGAGTAGCCTATTTGTGGCTGTAGTTATTCCGAGAAGCAGAGTGTGTGCGGATACTCGGGATTTGTGATGTATCTAATATTTGTAATGGCCCTACGTCCATGGTGACTTATTTGTGAATATAATATATTGTTGGAGATTGACAAAGCTGTTGAAGTTGTTCCTTAGACAGTGAGATAGACGAGCGGTGTATAAGTGTTGTCTGAGTTTCTACACATCCACCCGCATACACCCTACTCGTCACATTGGTAGCTCGTCTATTTGGATGTTACAAACGAACCCAAAGTTGTACAGTATTAAAGTGATCTGAGGTCGTCAGTTAGTCGGCAGCCTACAGTTTGGTTTTCAACGCAGCGAAGTGTGACAACTTTACAGTAACCAGACGATTGGACACTGTTCAAATCTGGGTCAACGGTCAGCTGTGACTGTGTGCTGGCGAGTAAACAGTGTGCTAGGAATGCTGTCTTACAGGTCTGTTTACATTCATTGCTTGCTGCGGCTGTGAAACAGTGCGTTGTGACCAGGAGAATTTGTGGTGACCAGAAGAAGAGGAACTGTGAAGCTGTCGTGTTGCTGTGGTCTACTCGACAGTGTGAAGTGGAAAACACGAGCCCTGTTTTTCACTGTATGTAGCTTGAGATGCTACAGAATCTGAACTGAGTGTATTGTGCCGTGCTGTGTGTGGTCTTCATATTTCATAAACCTTGGGACTGGCTGAAGACATTATAAACATATCTACACGCTTGGAATTTAAGTATTATGTAGTTGTTCTGTGAACAATTAGTGTTCGTCATAATTCCTTAAGATACAGCTTAATTAGATATTATTCTGTTGTTATTCGTTTAAGGAAGTTACGTAACATTCTTTCGTGCTCTAGTATACTAATGTTCTAATAAAGTGTTTACTAAGTTTCTAGTTAAAAAATAATTTTTGTGGTATATAGTGCTAACAGTGTATTTCATAGGAAATCAGTAGTTCTTCTTGTATACTGAAAACTTCTGTTTTCACATTCTTCTCGTTACTTTTGCTACTTTCTTCTTTCAATAATATCACTTATTTTCTACCTCACTTTCAGTGTTGCTGTTCTACTGTAGTTAGTTTTCACTCTGTCTTTGTATGTTTAAATTATATGGGATGTAGGTTTAGGTTAAAGTGCATTTAGAACTAATTGTATATCTACTATACCTATAACTGTGCTAATCCTATCTGTCATCCTTCTTCTAGTGCTTCTGTCCATTTTATCTTTGTGTTCTAATAGCTTCTATTATATACTAAGTGTGTATTAACATATTCCTCACAGGAACTGTTGTAGTGTTTGCGCTTTTCAAAGTTACTGCTGCAGAGGTGACTTGGGGACAACAGATCAGATCAGTTTATTGCCATAGCCTGCCATTCCAGTACACCAGAAAAAGCTACGTAACCTTAGTTTGTTTTGGTTTATCATTCTAAGGCCTTAATTCATTTATTTGTCCAGGTTGCTCTATAGGCTTCCCTTGGCATTCATTGTTTCAGTGTTGTTGTTGGACGTGACGATTATGTTATTTATTTGTGTTTTGATTTCATCTGTAGGATTTTGCGCTATTTATTCTTAGAAGGGGTCCTATCCTGTGGGCAGGATCAGTTGTAGTGCCCTTCACGAATAAAGTGTGCATTTTGGCATTAGTTGTTTACGTGCAGTGTGTTATATTCCCTCTTTGATGTTCTGTGTATATGGTGTATTCTTCAGTCATTTTCTTCTTACACTATCATGTAAATATGTTAATTTTTTTCAATCTCCTGTTTTCGTTCGTTATAGAGGTCAGGTACTGTATATTTCAATATTACTCCTGTCACACATCTTTTCTTGTTCTTGTTACCAACCTACCAAGTTGTTGTTTGTTAAATTAGGGTGTACTGTTTATCATCATCATTTGTGTCATTGTTTGTTTTGTAGGGCTAATAATTTATTTGGGTAGACATTGAGTACAGTGATTAAGATATCATCTTATCGGTTATTTAAGATATTATTTTGGGGTGTGAACTATTTTGACATTAAGTTAGAGTATTTGAGGTCTATATAAGTCAGTATATTTATAATCATGTCAACACTTATGGATTTTATCCTTGTCGGTGAGAAGATAGGAAAATCTGGAGAAGATCTCTTAGCATTTGCACAGGCTCAATTTAAAGAGGTGCAGGAGAGACAAGAACGACATGATATGAGCGAGAGAAAAAGAAAACAGAGGCAGAGGAAGAGACTAAGAGATTAGAGATACAGAAACAAATGAAAGAGATAGAAGCACAAAAAGAAATGAAAGAAATAGAAGCACAGAAAGAAATTAAAAAGATAGAAGCAGACAAAGAGGTATTCTTGAGAAGACTCGAGTTAGAGAAATCGGGTACAGACTCATCATCAAAAAAAGAGTACAGGAGTATGTACAAGTTGAAATTCCCAATTTTCAACGAAGCCATAGATTTTATGGACTGTTTTTGGAGAGGTTTCACATGAAGGCAACTGCCTTAAAGATTAATAAAGAACTGTGGGGATCACTGTTGACGTATTATTTAACAGAGTCAGCATTAAAAACAGTTTTTCAATTAACTATGGAAGATAGATTAAATTATGACATAGTGAAGGAAACTTTGTTACGCAAGTACAGGTTAAATGAACAAGGCTATCGGTTAAAGTTCCACAGTGCGATGCCAAGTAGTGAGCAAGATTTTGCGGAGTTTATCGCAGAGATTAAGATGTTATTGAATAGGTGGATTGACCAATCGGGCATTGCTAAAGATTTTGATGGCCTTTGGGATTTAATCTTACGTGATAAGGTGATGTCTTCATGTAGCTCCGAATTGTTGGCTTTTTTTCAGGAGAGAAAACCAGAAAATATTTCAGCAATGTCACAGTTAGGTCAACAATACGCAACCGCACATCCAGGCAGACCGATTCATAAGTCGGCGGTGCCAGAAACATTTACGACATGTGTGGCCAAGCGGAGTTATGAAACACGACCATATCGGAGACATAATTCTCGTAGTGAGGAGAGACCTTATGATAAGAAGGCAGTAAGTAGGAAATGGACAGAAAGAAACTTCCGTACATCCCCAGGAAACAGCAGAATATGGCAGAGTCAGGTAGTAGAAGACCTTCTGGTTGTTTTAAATGTGGATCACCACGCCATGGAGCAAAGTTTTGTGACAAGCCTGAACCTCAGTCTGTGGCCGAGCCTCAGACTAGCACTCAGGGTAGTCCACAGAAGAGCCAGCGTGAGGAGTACAGATGCTTTGTATGTAATGGGATTGGCCACCTTCAATTCGATTGTCCTAATAGGAAGTTTGAACGCGCAAGTTCAGTGGTAGTCTTAGATACATTCAACAGCAAGAGTTGTGAAGGGTGCAGACCACTTTTTCATAAAGATGAGACACCAATTCTGATTTGTGGCCACCCACTTCCATGTTTGTCAGCAGTTCATACAGATGGGAACATAGTCTTGCATCCAGGGTACGTAGGACATAAAGTTGTATCCGTCTTAAGGGATACAGGTTGTACGACAGTTGGGGTGCGGAGATCGTGCATTGAGGGGTCTCGTTGGTTGGATCAAGCTGCTCGGTGTATCACTTTTGGTGGCAGAGGGGAGTTTTACCCTCTGGTGTTGATAGATATTGATACGCCATTCTTGCGGGGTAGGGTAAAAGCATGTGTTCTTGATAATAATGCGGTCGCTGATCTGATACTTGGAAATATTCGTGGTATCAAAGAGTGCACTGATGAGGATATCAAACTATGGAAGCACAATCATAGAGACGATACTTATGGAGGAACTACTAGATTGCAAGGAAAACCTAGGGTAATTCCTATATATAGCATGTCATCTGGTAATGTCCGAGTTGCTGATACTTCAGTATTAAATTTAATTTCACCCCAACAAGAAGATATATCGTTTCCAAAACAGTTTGGTCAACCAGAAACTAACATTGGGAGGCATATTAAATCAGCAAAGGAATGGGATGAACGTAAAATGAATATTCCGGAAAGGGCAGTAAATGAGACAAAGGTGAACTTTACTTTGCCAGAAGAAAGTGAATGTTATGGATCTGTTAATTATTCTGAGACAAACCGGATGAAACAAGAGCGTGGAAAGCTATTTGAGAAATATCGCAAAGTGAGTCGTGGTGCTAGTATGTCGCGCGAGAAACATTACAGAAGAGAAACCAATGACTTAAGAGATTTCAAACACTTTAGAGGAAGCCGCATGAATAGTAATAGTTACTATGGTAGTTTTCAAAGGGAATTTCGTAGTGGATTTAGGAATAGGTACAGAGGACAAGATATAAACAGAGGATTTTGTTCCAGCAGACCAAGCTATAGTGAACAAAAAGCTGAAGAAATATACAGAGGTAGTTTCAGAAGAGATTGCCGCTGGGCAGACAAGAGAGAGAGTAACCATCTTCACAGTGAGGCACGTCATAGATGGAGTGATGGTCTTCTTCTTTGATCCTTAGCCGCCGACCGTCAAAGCAGTCAGGGGCCAACACGCCAAGTGGCGTCTTGTAGGGCAACAACAAATTGATTCCACTCTGCTCGGTCGGTGGCCATCCTTCGTACAGTGCCCCAACTCTGGTTCATTCCCTGCATCTCAGCCTCCACAGTCCTCCGCCAGGTTGTTTTTGGTCGGCCTCTCTTTCGTTTTCCTTCAGGGGTCCAAAGCATAGCTGTTCTTGTGATGGCATCGGGGTCTCTTCTGAGGACATGACCAACCCAGCTCCAGCGTCTGCCAGCTATGATGGTGTGCATGTCCTCTTGCTTGCTACGAGTAAGCAGATCTTGGTTAGTGATGGTATTCGGCCAAAAGATTCGGTTAATTTTTCTTAGGCATGTTGTGTGAAAAGAGGACAATTTTGACATTTCCTTCTCTGTAACTCTCCAGCATTCCGCACCATAGAGAAGCACAGAAAGCACACAGCTCTGATATAATCTTAATTTTGTGCTTGTGCTGTATTGGGAGGACTTCCAGATGTTGTTTAGGCTAAAGAAGGCTGTTCTTGTCTTACTCATTCTGATGTTGATGTCTTTGCCTGCCCCGCCGTCTGGTGTTACTATGCTTCCTAGGTATGTGAATTTATCTGTCTGTACCAATTGCTGATTCCTTACTGATATGGGCTCAGGGCTGCTCACATTGAGCGTCATGACCTCAGACTTCTTTAAATTGATGTTCAAGCCCACCTGCTGGCTAAACTGGTTAAGTCTATCCGTTTTTTCCTTAATGTGTTGATGTGAATGTGCTAGTAGTGCAATGTCATCTGCATATTCCAGATCTTCCAGTGTAGAAAATGTTGTCCATCTTATTCCTCTTGGAGGAGTGATGGTGGTGAGAGCTATTGTTGTAGCTGTGGTAGTAGTCGTGGATATCGTCATCGTAAATGGAGCAGCTACCCTGAAGAGTATGACCAAGGCTGAGATTAATATGATGCCGAAAGGGGCTTCTGATAGTATAATATTGAAATTACAGAGCCCGAAAACTAACACCACTAACTCAGAAGGGAAGGCCTAACAGAGCGATTTGTACAAGTAAGTGTCAAGGAGACTTAGATATAATTTGAGAAGATTTTTGCAAGTAGTCAACTTTTGATGCTTTCTGATTTAGACAACATTTTCTTTCTCAGGGCAGATGCTTCGGCATTAGTCATATGTGGTTTCCACTAATTTTCTGCACTCTGCCAAGTCACCAAGCAGCTGAACATTAACCTTACAACAGTTTGATGTTACTAGTAAAACAAGATACTAGACGAGAGGATTTTGATTATGATAAAGCATGTTTACTTGTAGTTATATTTGTTTAAGTTTGATGACTTTACATGAAGTTTGTAGACTATGCAGGCATTTCTTTGATATAAAAATGAATTTTGTTTAACTAGAGATATTGAACATGATTATTGCTAGAATAATGTGTATGCTATAAGTGTGGGTTGATGTATTCTGTATGAAAGCATTGTTTACTTTGACGAGGTATTTTGGGTTTGATGATGTATAGGACTCCCATCTCTGTCTTCACGGTGAAAAACCCCAGTTTTTCACGTGGGGAAAGGGGAGGATGTCACGGAGTGTTTTGAGGGTATTTTGCAGGTGTGAATGTTCCCATGTTCCAGCGGGAGTTTATTAGTCATGTGAGTTGTTGTGAGCTGGGAATGCGTGCATTGTAATAATTTAGCTACAGGGTTGTGAGCATTGCTTGAGACAAACTGTTAGCTTTTGTGACGCGTGAATGAAGATCAGTGGAGCGTGAAAGGGTTTCACGGGTTTTAGTGAATACGCATGAAAGGGCAGTCAGAGAGAGGAGTGTGTTGGTTTAGACGTGTGTTGGGTCAGCAGTGTGTTGAGCTAGTAGAGAGCAGACAGTAGACAGGAGACAGCGAAGAGCGTAGAGAAGAGAAAGGTGGATGTCTATAGTAGGTGTAGTGAAATCTGCGAGAATAATCGCTCATTTCAGTAAGATTTTAGTCATAAAATGATAATAAATAAACCCGCCCTATTGTGTCTGACGGTGATACTCTCACACGCCAGCATAGCGCTGAATTTTGTGCAGTGCTAAAGCCTATAGAACGATCCCACGGTAAAAATCTAACACGCGTTTTAGTTTTGGTTTCGAAAACGTACTACTAATATTTAACATTTTGCCAGATCTGCTGCATACACAATGCAGCCTAGCCTTATAATTAACGATTTGTTAGAAATGTAACACCAAACTGCTGTCTGTAGTAACGTAATCTGTCAACAGTAACGCAAAATTGTGTAGTCTTTTGGACTTTTTCTAGTAGCAATAACGAGACGACTGTAATACATTAACGCAAAATGCTACCAACGCATGCCAAAACCCGCGTCATTCAGCACGCGAGACTAATAGTATACACACGATGTGGCAAAGCCAACAGAGGCAAACACGCAGACAATTTTATTTCCTCCTCGCGGTAGTATTACTGACGTCACTAAAACAAGTAGTTATTTGAAAAATACATGTTAGCGAGAGGTGAAGAGGGGAAAAGATGGCCGTCTTGTGCAATAACTTTTATTTGACGATTGCAGGTGACAAAATTGAAAATCTAAACCATGGTGAATCTGACCATAAAAATCATATGGTAGTATAGCTTAAAGTCCACTGAGCAAGAATATATTTTAAATAATATGATAGTATAAGTATTAACCAAGTTATTGAGAAAATACTAAATGTCTAAGGACGCGCGACCAGACAGACTGTTGTTCCTGCTTGTTTTTTTCATAATTTTAGTGGGGACGGCAGCTTAGAAGGGAGGCATTGAGGTAAATTCAAATTCGCTTGGGTAACAAGAGTATAAGGAGGACAGGGGAGCGGTACGAAAATTGTTACCCAAAACTAACATCTTTTTGTATTGGCATAACTAAAGCAGGCTGGCCAATCGACTACCAGACACCGAGTTTGTTTGGAATTATTTTTGTTTTTCAAAAACTACATTTGAATTCTGGTAGTCGCAAGCTTTCGACTGGCCAGTGCTAATAAATATTAGCAAAAGGCTTTCACTATTCATTGCCAGTTGAACAAAACTTTTCATTTCAAATACGCTGAGATCAGCTGTGTTAATTGTAAAATTAAATAAAGAAGTATTCATAGTCTGGACAGTGCAGAGGAAACTGAGGCCATTTCTTTGCAAGTCAGCGTCATTTGTTTATATTTCTTGATATTTGTGGTAAGAATGCTTTATGAATTATTATGTTTAATCCAACTACAAAGTTAGATACTCCTATTGGGAAAAGTGAAGGACATGCCATAAGCAGACATTGTTGAGTCCTCACATTGAACTGTATCTAACGGTTGTATGTTGTCATGATTGTGTTTTAATATTATTGCATTAGAATATATTAGTAAGCCTCCGTGTTCCATGAACACTGTTTAACATGCCTGAAGCATTTATATTTAAAAAGAAAAGAAGAGAAAATCATACAAAAGGAAATGTGGTTACTCCACATTATTTTATTGAGGAAAGCTATGTAAACGTACAGTGGCGTATCTGCCACAGGGACCTGAGGTGTGGTCACAGCAAGGTGTGAGTCATGTAAAGTTGGGGGCGAGTGCACCTGAAATGCACGCGAGGCTGACCCCATAGCACCGTAGGAAAATAATAAACATAATAAGTGATCAGATATAAAAGGCCAGGTGTTACCAACAGATTACTGGGGACAATGAAGATAGAGATGTATATATACAGGAAGATATTTATTTGTCTGTATACCTGTTATGTTTGAAAATATTTGGTATAAGATTTTGGGTTTAGATATGTTTCGTTAGAACTTTAGCCTAAGGTGCAAATACTCATCTTTGGATTCGAATAAATGTAAATATGGGGTTGTCCCACTTGAATATAGTTCAAAGTTAACTTTAGCGCATGCCCAGACTGTGTGTGTTTTTGTTAAGGAACTTCCGTCAGGTCGAGATGTGATCTGTGTACGGGGCAAGACATGTTCTGATGTCCCCGAGTTTTTCTTTCATCATGGGAAAAACCTTCTGTGAATTTGATGGCAGGTCTATTAACATTAGTCCCATGGGTTTAATTCTAACGTCTGGAGACGGTTGGAATTGTGGTGTTTTCGAACACAAAGGTAATCGCTCCTCCTACTTTGTCCTGTAGCCGGTGAAGTTAGACTTTGTTGTTCGACTCATTCGTATCGTCAGGCAGAGGAGAGACTCTGTTATTAGAAATACACCAGATATCTCTATACCTGATATATCTATGTTTCAGGCTACTTATGCCCAAAGAACAGTTATTATTATGTTCCTCGAACTTCGCTATGCCAGCGGAGATGCCTCTACGAAGGTTAGACTTAGAAAATATGTCCACAGAAGGTCAACGTGAACTGGATTCATAACCCGCCATTTCCGTGCGGCTTGTATTGAGACTTGCCTATATTTATATGATCCATTTGTATCAGGAAAGAGTTGCTTAACTCGCATATTGCTAATGTTTGAGCTGAACCTGCTGAAGCTAACATATCTATGAGATCAGCTTACTTGAATGCACAATTTATTGAGGAACTTTACATTATGCTGATTGATATGCCCTACATTGCTTGTGATTGATTGTCAGTGTCAGCGTACCTATTGTGGCGTCCTAATAAATGTTTGGAAAACGTCACCAGCTGGTATTTTTTCGCTTCCTCGTCGTGAGTCAGTGTGACGTTCATGTAAGGAGTATACAGTTGCTCTGGGTGGAACTTTATCCATATCATCCCTCCATACATAATGTCAGCGCACCACCCACGCAAACCAGTCCAGAGACACCCTACCTCTTCATCTCCATCACCTCCGACATCTGAGAGCGTCTACCTTGGTTCGGGTGTCCAAAGATAGTGTGAAGAAAAAAAATAACAACACAGAATAACACATTATCATTGTGGTGGCCAAAGGCTGGTTTGGGCTGGCACCAGCACATTCGGGGTCTATTTCCCATTCGACATTTAGCAGGCAACATTCTTCATTCAAGTACTCTAGCGGTTCAAGACATCTCCATCTACAACGAGATATAGCAAGTTGGCTGTATTTTCAAAGTACCCGGCGTTGCCGATACATTGCAGTCTTTTGAGAAGGTCAAGTACCATTACTTTTGTTGCGTGATAAATTCTCGCAACATCGTTTTATTTCAATATCTGTTTTATAACGCAAGGGCAACAACTGCTTGAAATCTATAGTCACTTTTCTCGGTAAGCATTTGTCTTCTCGCGTTGGTATCGAATGCAGTTAACTTTTGAGCTGTGGTCATTTTTGCGCTGGACTGCGCATGACTTGTCTTGTTGTTTGGTCGATCGGTTTCCGCCCACCACTAGTGGGAGTGAGCGATTTGGAATGGCGAAAGAGATGCCTCGTTGAAGAGGGGATCTCCGTTTTTTTTTGTTCTGTCAGGGATGTGTAGTCCTCTTATGGATATTTCGTTTAGTCGAGATAATACCTCTAGTGTTTTCCCACATGTCGGGAGGCGTGATATTTCTGTGTATTTCATGAAAGCAAGGTAAATTGACTTTTTCATTAACTCTATCGATTTTGGGTCGTGAGCGATTTCGATTCATAGCCTGTCTCCGAAAGTCGTCGTCACGAGATGTTCCTTCCCAGCTCACATGTCGCTGCATTGTACTGCATCGGTTGATGCAGGTACCAAGGACCATTACTTGCTACTTTGTTAAATGAACTAGGTTTAGAAAACCTTTATTATCTAGAGGATATTTTTGAGGACATTATTTATACTTCGGCAGACGTGTCTGTCTTGCTGAAGTCAAACTAAGGAGAGTGAACTGATCTCATACATCTGGTTATCTCCTGGCTGTTATAGAAAAGGATGGAGTTTTTCACCTGACTACATTTACAGCACTATGAAATATAACATGCATCTGACTCATCATTGTAATGCTGTCTACCGTTTATTGCTGTATTGAATGTTGCTGTGATAATGACTGTTTGATGTGCCTACACATTTGCGTAACCATTTTGTCACTGTGGCGTCCACAATAAATAATGAAGAAAAACGTCAACGGCTGTTTCAAGACTCATTGACTTTATACGTCGTGAGTTTACTGACGTCCTATGTGGATTGCCCTGTTATTGTTGCATGAACATTGTTTTGACTGAACACATCTACACACTACACAAAACCAGACATGCGGATGCCATCCATCATCATATGGCATCACGCATCATTTGGTGGCCATAAGCTGGTTTGATTCTGGTACTAGCAAACACGGGGTCCCTTACCCACTTCATTTTCAACAAGAATTCATCAGCATCCTTCAAGAAATTAACATTCTTCAATACAGTCAACATCTTCAAAATTTTCAAAGTACTCGGCGTTGCCCGGTAAAAGTCAAAATTTCAACTTTTTGACGGAAACAAGAATTTGACAGTACCCGGCGTTGTTACATGTTGCCGGATAACTCGGACTGCTGTTATCTTTTACGCAAGTCAAGCAAGTTGCTGCTGTCAAGGTTCCAGTGCTGTCGTTTTTTGAGAAGGTCAAGTGCCGGTTGAAACGGGTTGTTTTCTGAAGAAGGCCAAGTACCGATTTCCATCAACTTACTTTTGGATTAGAAGGTCAAGTGCCGAAACAACTCAACACACAGTATTTCAGAAGCTCTTGTACCATCGTGTTAGCAGTGGAAGCAGTTCAGATGTGCCATCATCGTTGGAGCTTCGCTCTTTAGGACGTTGATTGACATCCGTTTTTTCTGCTGTTCTACGATTGGAAGCCTATAAGTTAAGTGGCCTGTTTGTATGTAAACTGTGCCCTTATACTTCTGCTGAGTCTTCTGTGTATCATCTCATTCTATATGTTATATGTCTATATGTTATTTGTATATTTATATGTTTATATTTCAGCGGGTTCTCGGTTGGGTGGTGTCTCCGTTAGATTATGCCACGTCATAGAGGTCGTCTATTGTGAGCGTTTTCTGTAGGGTTTGCAAATTTCCGATACTGGAATTTGCTAAGCGACTTCTGTTGCTATTTATGTTAGCTGTGATGACATGTTTTAATATTGTTTTCGTTATTATTTCGCATTCTTTAGTTTTGTTTTGATTTGTTTGTATTTGTTAGCCTACTCTTGTCTATAATTTAGTTTCATACAACATTTTTGTTTATACACTGTGGTGTCATGTATTTTGTTTAATTCTATCGCAGATATCGTCACATTTTTTGTGATATTTCATTAATTTCTGCTTTATTTTTAGTTGATTTCTGCGAAAGTTTTTGTATTGTTGCTGATCTTTGTTATTGTTTACATTGTTATTGTTTACATTGTTTGTATTGTTTACATTTTCAATGTTTACATTCTGCATGTGTTTACATAGTCATTGTTTACAGTTATAGTAATTAGTTAATGGGCTATGCTAATGCACTGTTACTACTACACTGATGATAAATGAATGATGAATAGTGTCGTGCACTATTGAATGAGAAGTGCACTTATGATCAAGAATTGAGTGCTGATATTTCATATACAAGTTCTTTGATTGGAGACTTGTTTCCCACAGAGACTGGGATAATATAATGTGATGTGAATATACAAGTGCTTAATTAAGACTTGTTACACTTAGGTTTGAAATAAATTAGTTAATTATTTCAGGTTTTGGACTCATATGTTAGACAACATGTCTACATTTGAGCACTTTATTGAGCAGGGTAAATTGCTTGGGAAGACTGGTGATAAGTTAGAAGAATTTGCAACTGCTCGATATGATAAAGCAATGGAAGCTGAACAAAAGAAACTGCATATGGAAGCTGAACAAAAGAAACTGCAGATGCAGGTGGATGAAAAGAGATTCCAAATGGAAATGGAAAAACAAAAAAGGGAATCAGAAGCTGAGGAAAGAAAACTCCAGCTACAGCTAGAAGCTGAAAGACTTCAAAAAGAGGCTGAGAATAAAAGACTTGAAAAAGAGGCTGAGAATAAAAGACTTGAAAAAGAGGCTGAAAATAAAAGACTTGAAAAAGAAGCTGAAAATAAAAGACTTGAAAAAGAAGCTGAAAATGAAAGACTTCAAATGAGGCTCAAGCTGAAGAAAGAAGTTACAAAGAGAGTCTGATGAGAGGAAAGCAAAAATGGAACATGAAGAAAAGGTCTTAGCTTTAGAGTTGGAAAAATTGAAATTGACGAGCATGAGTAATGGTAATGATTCAAACAAGGGTTCATCTTCTGGTAAGGCTAATAATGATACTTTTAAGATTAAGTTACCAACATTTAGTCCTTCCAGTGATGACATAATGTTCTATCTGGACAGATTTGAACAAGCATGTACAGCTCATAACATAGACAAAGCAAAATATGTTTATCAGTTATCAGGGATACTGACAGGTAAAGCTCTAAGTATATTAAATATGGTGGATGAACCTGACAAGAACAATTATGAGGTTGTCAGGGCCGCTTTGTTAAAGAAATATCAGCTTAACGAAGACGGCTATCGTCTACAATTTAAAAACATGTTACCTGAAAATGGAGTTGAATTCTCCGAGTTTATTGCAAGAATACGCATTACTTTCTCACGATGGGTTGAACTATCTAAGACGGAAAAAACTTATGAAGGACTTATGGACTTAATACTTAGAGACAAAGTCATGTCGTCTGTCAATGAGTCTTTCCTTGCTTTCCTTCATGAACGTAAACCTAAAACAATAAAAGAAATGGAAGATTTCTGTTGCCAATACGTAACTGCGCACCCACACATAACCATGGGTAACTCTAAGGTGAAAGAAGGTTTACCAGTTGCTTCGGCAGCTCCGTATGGTCAAAACTTTGCTCGTAGATCCCAACAAAATTTTGATAGAAAGAGTAGCGGTAATTTCTGTCAAAATCATGGAAATCAATTTCATGGTGATTCTTCTTCGAAGAATTGGAGACAACCTGATAGTACTCGTTACTATCACCCTAATAATTATAAGCATTTCAAAAGAGGATATGGTAATAGAGGTTATTCCTGCCGAAGACCTCAGAACCAAACAAATAGATGTTCGCATCAATGTGAACATGATAGTAATCGTGGAAACTGGAATTCGAACCAGGATAACAATTACAATAGAGACAATAATAACTGCAGAGATAATAATAACTCTGATAACTTCAGAGGTAATAATAGTCGGGGTAGATCTCAACACAAAAAAAAGAGATATCAGCAGGCTAATGCTGTACAACAGGAAACTGAGGGAGCCTGTAATCATGTTGTTGATAGTAAAAACTTTGACGCTGTCACTGGTTCTGCTTTTGACTTTGAGAGAGCAAACAAATGCCCCCAATGCAGTACTTTATTCGAACCGGGTACCATAACTACTTTGAGTTGTGGTCACCCACTTCCCGCTCTTCCTGCTGCTGTTGCGCATGACGGGAGGGGTTCTTTAATTCTACATAAGGGTCTTGTTAATGATACTCCGGTCTCACTACTTTTCGATTCCGGATGCACCACTATTGGTGTTAGACAATCGCTTGTAGATCCATCTTGTGCTACAGGAAGGGTTATTAAATGTGTCACATTTGGCGGCACTCTAGAAAAATATCCTACTGCTGTAATTCGCATTGCCACTCCTTTCTTTACTGGAGATGTGCATGCTTGTCTCTTACCTAATCCTATTGCGGACCTTATTATTGGTCGTATTCACGGAGTTAGGGAGTGTACCCCACAGCAGATTGCTGCTTGGGAAGATAATAACATGCAAGCTACAAATGCAGTAGTTACAAGAGCACAAGCTCTACAAACACCCGAAACTTCACTGAATAGTGATAATGAAGTTGATAGCCAAGATAGTCACTTAGTAATCACTCGTGACTCTTTCATAAAATTGCAAGAAGAAGATCCTTCTTTAAAAAAATTCTTCGTTCTTGCGAAGAATGGTGATCCGAATCAGGATACAAATAGAAAATCTTGGATTGCAATGAGAAACGGCGTACTTGTACGTATGGTACAAGATTCGACTACGTCGGCACATTCGCAAATTCTTGTTCCCAAGAGCATGAGAGTCCAAATATTACAACATGCTCATGACTCGCAATGTGCTGGACATATGGGTTTTGCCCGTACGAAGTCGAGAGTCCTTGCGGCTTTCTTTTGGCCTTTTGTCAATAAGGACATTCGTATTTACTGCCGATCATGCAAGGTATGTCAGGAGGTCAAATCTAGAGGACCACGACATGCTGCGCCTATCCAGGCTGCTGACATTCCTATTCGGCCGTTTCAGAAAATGGCCATAGATATTATTGGCCCTTTTAAGGTCAAGTCGGCCAGAGGACATCAGTTTATCCTTACATGTGTCGATATGTGCACACGTTGGCCAGAGGCTATTCCTCTTAAGAGCATATCTACTACAGATATCGCAGATGCTCTTTGGTTGATATTTTCTCGCTTGGGGTTCCCCAGAGAAATATTGTCAGACCATGGCACTCAACTCATATCTGACACTATGTCACAGGTAATGTCTACCTTACATATTGAACGATCTCTCAGTAGTATCTACCATCCTATGTCTAATGGGTTAGTTGAGCGTCTGAATAGAACGCTCAAGACTTTGCTTGGTAAGATAACTGAAGATCATCCTCAAGATTGGGACAGGGTTTTACCCGCGGCTCTCTTTGCCTATAGAGAAGTCCCTAATGAACACACAGGATTTTCTCCCTTCGAACTTGTCTTTGGCGCGCGTCCACGCGGCCCTATGTCTTTATTACACGATCTCATCACTGCCGATGATATTAGCGATGAAACTCAATCCTCATATGAGTATGTCATTGCTCTTAGACAAAAGATCATTGAGGCATGTAAGCTAGCAACTGCTTCATCAGAAATTGCTAAAGAGAAGGCAAGGCAGTTTGCTAACAAGAATAGATGTCTACGACAACTTTGTCCAGGTGACAAAGCATTCGTCCTACTCCCCAGTAGGGAAAATAGACTTCTTATTGCATGGAAAGGTCCGTATGCAATAGTCTCTCGGATTTCCGATGTTGACTATGTGGTCGATATTGATGGAAAGCATAAAACTTTCCACATAAACATGCTTTCGGAATTTCACGAACGTCCGGACTATTTGCTGCCTATTTTCCAGGCAACGGATGATGCTCCTGCACCTCACGGTCATTATTCATCCCTGTCTGTCATTCAGGATGAGGAAGCTACCTTCTCTGATGTCAACCTTCCCCTTCCAGTGGTTCCATTACATTCCACGGAATCTTGGAAAAACGTTTCTGTTTCTCCTAATCTTTCTGGTGACGAACATCGACAAGTCTCGTCGATGTTACAAACATTTCAGGATGTTCTCACTGACATTCCTGGACACACAGATGTCATAGAACATGACATAATTCTTACCGACAATAATCCAATTAGGGTTAGGCCGTATCCTATTCCTATACACTTTCAGTCGCAAGTGGAAAAGGAATTGGATGAAATGATTCAATTAAATATAATTGAACCATCGACTTCACCATATTCTTCTTCCATGGTTATTGTCCGGAAGAAGGATAAGAACATACGAATTTGCGTTGATTATCGCAAATTGAATCAGGTCACAAAGTTCGACGCTGAACCGATGCCTTTGTTAGAAGATCTACTGATTAGACTTTCTAATTCTAGATTCTTCACTAAACTTGACTTGTCTAAAGGTTATTGGCAAGTGCCTTTAGCAGAGCATGCCAAACCTCTTACTGCTTTTTCTACACCTAGGGGTCTATTTCAATGGAATGTTATGCCTTTTGGTCTCATGAACGCCCCTGCCACTTTCGTTCGCATGATGCGTCGAATTCTGTCACATCGTTCGGATGTCATCGCATACTTAGATGACATCTGTCTCTTCAGTGATACCTGGGAAGATCACTATTTAGGGTTATATGACTTACTGTCCACTCTACGTGAGAATAATTTGACAGCAAAACCTTCTAAAGCTTTTGTTGGTTTTGGTGAAATCTCTTTCCTGGGTCATCGTGTTGGTCATGGTCTCTTGAAGACAGAAGACCACAATACTTCCAAAATACTGAACATCTCTGTTCCTAAAACGAAGAAACAAGTTAGGAGTCTCTTAGGTTTAATTCAATTTTATGGGAGATTTATTCCAAATTTATCTTCGATCATGGCACCTCTCTCAACATTGTTGAAGAAAGGTTCGCCTAATCTGGTCCGTTGGTCTGAAGAATGCCAATCTTCACTAGACCAAATCAAGAATATATTTTCTTCTCCTCCCATCTTAAGATTACCTACTCTTGATAGGACTTTTGTTCTTCGGAGTGATGCTTCATCCACTGGGATTGGAGCAGCACTGATGCAAGAATATGCAAATACTCTGCATCCTGTTATGTACATTTCTAGAAAACTAAATGCGGCAGAGAGGAACTACTCGGTTTTAGACCGTGAGTTGTTAGCGATGGTTTGGTCAATTCTAAAGCTACAAAGATTCCTCCTGGGCGCACATTTCATTCTAGAGACTGATCAGAAAGCTCTTACAGCTATTCAGACTAAGAATTTGAAGAGTTCGAGATCCACTCGATATGCTATAGCTCTTCAACCTTTTCACTTCACGGTACGAGCTATCCGTGGTGCGGATAATGTGATGGCTGACATTTTGTCTAGATGCCCACATGACTCCAACTAATACTTCTGTCCTATATTTCTATATATTACAGAGTCATAACACACCTATATTTCTACAATAGATTAGCACATCTGTACTTACTTTATATGTACACACTATCGTGCTTTGTTGTCATCTTCTTCTGTTCGTTTTTTAAGATGATAGAGGAGGACTGAGTAGTTAATATAAGGGCCGTTAGTTTACTAAACAGCCACAATTATTAATAATGTATTGTACCTTATGAAGCATATTAGTTATTAATTAGCATTATATTGCTTGTACTTTCTCAGAATGTCATTGTTGAGCTGAGGACTTACCTTACGAGTTCTAGATTGTGTACTTACCCTCGGAATACCAGAGCATATGTCCTGGATCGTCATGTAGTTTAACTTTACTATGTACTTATGTCATTACATGTCAAAGAATGTACTATTTAAATTTTCCTATCAGATTTGTACATCCATTTTTAAAGACAATATTAGAGTATGCTGTTTAATGATGATTATAGTAACTTGCATACGTATATTGTGTTTACATGCTAACGTGATGTGTGTTGGTGACACCTCCCCGATGTGAATATTTTTTGAGACATATTTATTTTTCTGTTGAGGTATATCCTCACCAGACACTCTATAATTAGCCTATTGTTTGGCAATTTAATTAATTATCAGCGCATAATTCGTGCGTTTTGAGCCGCTTATCGCTTGCTCTTTGTTATTGAAAAAAAAAATATGTTCCACATTTTTTTTTTATCGGGAGGAGGTGGTGATATGTTGCGTGATAAATTCTCGCAACATCGTTTTATTTCAATATCTGTTTTATAACGCAAGGGCAACAACTGCTTGGAATTTATAGTCACTTTTCTCGGTAAGCATTTGTCTTCTCGCGTTGGTATCGAATGCAGTTAAGTTTGAGCTGTGGTCATTTTTGCGCTGGACTGCGCATGACTTGTCTTGTTGTTTGGTCGATCGGTTTCCGCCCACCACTAGTGGAGTGAGCGATTTGGAATGGCGAAAGAGATGCCTCGTTGAAGAGGGGATCTCCGCTATTTTTTGTTCTGTCAGGGATGTGTAGTCCTCTTAATGGATATTTCGTTTATTCGAGATAATACCTCTAGTGTTTTCCCACATGTCGGGAGGCGTGATATTTCTGTGTATTTCATGAAAGCAAGGTAAATTGACTTTTTCATTAACTCTATCGATTTTGGGTCGTGAGCGATTTCGATTCATAGCCTGTCTCCGAAAGTCGTCGTCACGAGATGTTTTTCCCAGCTCACATGTCGCTGCATTGTACTGCATCGGTTGATGCAGGTACCAAGGACCATTACTTGCTACTTTGTTAAATGAACTAGGTTTAGAAAACCTTTATTATCTAGAGGATATTTTTGAGGACATTATTTATACTTCGGCAGACGTGTCTGTCTTGCTGAAGTCAAACTAAGGAGAGTGAACTGATCTCATACATCTGGTTATCTCCTGGCTGTTATAGAAAAGGATGGAGTTTTCCACCTGACTACATTTACAGCACTATGAAATATAACATGCATCTGACTCATCATTGTAATGCTGTCTACCGTTTATTGCTGTATTGAATGTTGCTGTGATAATGACTGTTTGATGTGCCTACACATTTGCGTAACCATTTTGTCACTGTGGCGTCCACAATAAATAATGAAGAAAAACGTCAACGGCTGTTTCAAGACTCATTGACTTTATACGTCGTGAGTTTACTGACGTCCTATGTGGATTGCCCTGTTATTGTTGCATGAACATTGTTTTGACTGAACACATCTACACACTACACAAAACCAGACATGCGGATGCCATCCATCATCATATGGCATCACGCATCAACTTTGTTGCCATGTTTTGAAGCCCAAGTTACGATACAAGATTGCAGTAACTAGGTCAGCGCTTATTGACATCTACGTTGTGCAGACATTTCTACACAGAACAGCGCGGAAAGTACAGACATTGTTTATATTAAACAGACATTGCTACACAACAGAATACTTTGGAGACCACTAACTATTGTCGTTGTTGCAGTTCCCTTCAACGGTGGATTTTCTCTACATTATTATCTTGTGTTGAACTTTAATAGTTTAGGCCAGTATTAATTTATTAAAGTGGCAGTTAATTTTGATTGAACTGTACCATTATATGATATAACTGAGCCTTTGTTGCAACACACACTATTATATGCTATATATGTATTTATATTATTTGATTGTGTATTAAATTAGTTTATTTTTTGTGGGCGGTTGGTGAGGTGACTAGTATAGGGTATACCGAGTCATATTGGTCCTATATTAGTGTTCTATAGGGAGCAATTTTCTTGGTTGAAAATTTGCTGCGACATCTGTTGCTATTAGTGTTAGCTGTGAAGACTGTGCTTATCATTGTTTTTGTAATATTTCTCTGTTCTTTAGTTTTGTTTTGGTTTGTTTGTATTTGTAGGTCTCATCTTTCCTGTAATTTAGTTCTATACACATTTATATTTATACACTGTGACGTCATTTGTTTTGTTTATTCCCTTGCAGTTGTCATCACAGATTCTGTGATTATTTTCATTGATTTCCCTATTTGATTTATTTGATTTCTGCAAATGTTTTCATATTGTCTTTCTTATTTGTACTTTATGTATGTTGTTGGTTGACATATACTATAAAATATACTTGATCATACACTACTAGCTGTGTAGTGAACTTATGAGAAATAATCAACTGATGACTAATTGCTGTTACTATAGGTACACAGTTGATTATACAAGACCTTATTTAAAGGCTTGTTTCCAACAGAGATTGGGATTGTGAGCTAATTAATCAAGTTCATTTAGAACTTGTTCCTGTTTACTTGGAAATAGATTACATTATTGTTTCAAGTGATTGCTATCATTATTAGGCATCATGTCTGCATTGGAATACTTTATTGCACAAGGGAAATCCCTTGATAAGTCTGGTAAGGAATTAGAGGAGTTTGCAACTGCTCAATTTGCCATGGTATTAAAGTCAGAAGAAAAGAAGCAAAAAGAGGAAAATAAATGGAAAGCAGAAGTTGAACAAAAGAAGATAGATGCTGAGAATTTAAGATTGCAGATGCAAGCTGAGGAGAGAAAAGCTGCTGCTGAGGAGAGAAAGCTTCAAATAGAAGAAAAAAAATTAGAAGCTGAAGAAAAAAGATTACAAAGAGAAGCTGAGGCTGAAAAAAAGATTAGACAGAGAAGCTGAAGCTGAAAATAAAAGATTAGAAGCGGAGGCTGAGCAGAAAAGATTAGACAGAGAAGCTGAGGAGAGAAAAGCAATGAGAGAACATGGACATCAAAAAGAACTTTTAGCATTTGAGTTAGAAAAATTGAGATTGACAAATATGAGTAATGTTAATCAGTCAAATGGTAATAGTGGTAAACCCTTTACTTATAAGGTCAAGGTACCGGCGTTCAATCCTTCCAGTGACGATATTACATTCTGGCTGGATCGTTTTGAACGTTCTTGTCGAGCTCATAATGTGGATAAATCACAATATGCTAACCAGTTATCAGAAAATTTGAAAGGTGATTCTCTAACTAGTTTAAGTTTGGTTGAAGAGGCTGACAAGGATAATTATGATGGTATTAGAGCAGCTTTATTGAAAAATATCAATTAACAGAGGAAGGTTGCCGTATTTTGTTTAAGAAAATGGTACCTAAATCAGGGGTAGAATTCTCAGAATTCATTGCAAGGACACGTCTTACATTTAGTCGTTGGATTGAGTTGTCCAAAACAGAAAAAACATATGAAGCCCTTATGGACTTGCTGCTCAGAGACAAGATTATGTCAAGTGTTAATAAACCATTCCTTGAATTCCTACATGAGCGTAAACCCAAGACACTAAAAGAAATGGAAGAATATTGTACCCAATACGTCACGGCACATCCAGACATAGCTTTTAGCAATGCTAAGGTTAAAGAAAGTATGCCAGTTGCATCAGCAACACCATACAACCCTAATTACTCACACAAATTTCAAGGACCACAAAACAGGTTTGATAAAAAAGGTAACCATAATAGTTATCAAAGCCAAGGTAACCAGTCATTTCAGGGTTCTTCTGCGAAGAACTGGAGACGAGCCGACAGCCCTCGATACAGAGGTGGTCATAATTATAGAAATTTCCGCAGAGGAAGTCATTATAGAAACTATCCAAGTCATCCATCATGGAGACAACAAGACCATAGTTATAGAGATACTCATTATAATGAATATGATAATGGTAACCATGAGAACTATGACTCAAACCCAAATAGGGGTTACAATAGAGGAAACAATAATGATTACAGAGTGTTAAACTCTGTGTAGTTGTTAACTCATACTGGCTACTAGTTGTTGAATCACGCTTTATTTGTTAAATGCCGTGAATGTCCACCAGTTGATAAATGTAGATGTTGGGACTGGTGTAGTAAAGTGTAACGATTGTCAACTCATTAAACCCAGCACAGTTTTGGTCATACAGGTCATCTTGTCCTGGAACGTGATGAGGCTCCGACAAGAATGTGAGTGTAGACAATGAGTGTGTATCTGAATGTCAGTACGCGAATGGTAGAATGATTCGATAGAGTTGACAGGTTGGTAGTACATCACTCATACTCACACTGTTCGAATTCAAGAAGTACTGGAACTACGGTGGTCTTTTTATAACATTTAATGAGACGCACACTTGGACAGTACGTGTATGGTTACAGGAACAAATGTCGACATAGACAGCATAATGTTGATCACAGGAATATCATCTTAAGTTAGCATTCATGCTTGGCAAATATCATAATGGAGCATTCGTAAATAAGCATTCAGAGTTCCATCATGTAAATCATCTGGCTTTACTGACTGGGCACGTCAGACCATAACCAATATATAGGAAGGCTCCTAGACCTAACCTCGTCTAGCGAATATCCCTTCACGTAAAGTTCAATATATATATTTTTCATAAAGATATAGGAATCCCAGACATGGGTTCTCACATGTAGCAGTGATCTCTTGGTTCATCGAGCGATAGTACAGGCATCCCTTTTTCTCACTCGATAAATACAAAGTATATGAATTTCAACATGGCTGTGCTTCTCTCGTGAGCTTCACTCACTATTGGATACAGACCAAAATTGGTCATTCGTTAAATGTCCTCATTTCTTCATAGCTTCTCTCATAGAGGTAATTGAATAATATCATATAATCTAGTGCTGATACATAGGAATGTCATCTTCCTTTGAATAAATATTCTTTTCAAAAGTACCACTGTGCATCTGCTTATCGACAACGATGGCGAAGCCCAAGTTCATAATAAATTGTGGTTTTACCTTTCTATGCGAAATATAACTTTGCCATTCCTTGGCAAAAGAGAATAAACACTGGGGTAAAGTACATACAACATGTCTAAATGACTATCACTTTTCCCCATCTACTTATAGATCACTTTTTCGGCGATAAGCCTGCTACAACAAAATTCGACATCTCGACAGGATGACAGCCATGAATCACACCCCCTGCTAGCGATACTTCCGCTGCATAGCCTTTGACCTTTTCTAGCGACAACCAACATAGTTCGACTTAGAAATGTAAAGATATCCATATATAAGACAGACTCGTCCTACTCATACAAACACTACGTATAAATTCAGGCCATAGATATACTGAAGCAAGAACAATCTATTCCTACCCAGCCAAAGAATAAATCGCAGTAGGCCTAGACTCGTCCGCGGAGTCCGATCGAAGATGACGGAACTACTTTCAAGGGAAGTAACTCAAAAATGACTTCTCCTTAAGCACTTAAAAAGGAAATACTTTGTTTACAAAATATTTGCGAACATAATAAGTATATAAATGTATTATATTGCAAGATAGTAAAAATTGCCCTTTACAGACTTACCACACCTCCCGGGAAAAAAAAAATAAATTTTTTTTTTAAATACATCTAGGAGCACCGTAGAATAGGCTCACAACGCAAGAATACTGCGCAGATGAAAATATCAGGAATAACTATAATTCCTAATATGACCGGTGAGAATATATCTCAAAATCTGAGAGAAATTGTTTCTCTACGAATAAATGTTTCCAGGAAGGTGTGATGTACGTATAATACAATTCTGGTAATTATACAATGCATACCAAAAATTCACACTATAATCTTAAATTTATGATTTATGAAGAAACAATCATCAAAGAACAGCGGTGAATAAACATCAATAAACCGCTAAGTAGCGATACCATCATTCTATTATTAAATTACAAATGTGTATCTTAGTAAAGAAACAAAAAATAACTGTTGTAAAGTTATACATATTAAAAAGATCCAATATTTAACAGTTAAGTGGCATCATGTGGGCATCTGGACAGAATGTCCGCCATCACATTTTCTGAACCACGGATAGCTCGTACCGAAAAATGAAAAGGTTGAAGAGCGATTGCGTATCGAGTTGATCTCGAGCTCTTCAAGTTCTTACTTTGGATAGCCGTAAGAGCTTTTTGGTCAGTTTCCACTACGAAATGCGCGCCCAGAAGGAATCTTTGGAGTTTGAGAATTGACCAAACCATTGCCAATAATTCACGGTCTAAAACCGAGTAATTCCTTTCTGCAGCATTAAGTTTTCTGGATATATACATTACAGGATGCAGAGTTCCAGAGTACTCTTGCATTAGTGCCGCTCCAATCCCAGTGGATGAAGCGTCACTACGAAGAACAAATGTCTTATCTGTTGTAGGTAACACTAAAATAGGTGGTGATGAAAACATAGTTTTGATCTTCTCTAGTGAAGATTGGCATTCATGAGACCAGTGAACCATGTTAGGCGACCCTTTCTTTAATAGTGTAGAGAGAGGTGCCATGATAGAGGACAGATTCGGAATGAAACGTCCATAAAATTGTATGAGACCTAAAAGACTTCGCACTTGCTTTTTAGTCCTAGGGATAGAGATGTTAAGTATCTTAGTGATATTATGGTCTTCTGTCTTCAAGAAACCGTGACCTACTCGATGGCCTAAGAAAGCAATTTCGCTAAAGCCAATACAAGCTTTAGATGGTTTTGCTGTTAGGTTATACTCACGCAGAGTTGATAATAATTCAACTAACCCTGAATAGTGATCTTCCCAAGTATCGCTGAAAAGACAGATGTCGTCTAGATAAGCAATGACATCTGACCGATACGATAGGATTCGACGCATCATGCGTACAAATGTAGCTGGTGCGTTCATAAGGCCGAAAGGCATAAAATTCCATTGGAAAAGGCCTCTGGGAGTAGAGAAAGCGGTAAGAGGTTTGGCGCGTTCGGATAATGGAACTTGCCAATATCCTTTAGACAAATCAAGTTTAGTGAAAAAATGCGATTTAGAAAGACGAGTAAGTAGCTCTTCTAGTAAAGGCATAGGTTCAGCATCGAACTTCGTAACTTGATTCAATTTGCGATAGTCAACGCAAAGACGTATGTTATTGTCTTTTTTTCGAACAATAACCATCGGCGAAGAATATGCAGAAGTGGATGGTTCGATTATTTGTAAATCTATCATTTCATCCAACTCCTTTTCAACCTGTGTTTGGAAATGTATAGGGATAGGATAAGGTCTAACCCTAATTGGAGTATGTTCAGTTAGAACAATGTCATGCTCAATGACATGAGTTTGTCCAGGGATGTCAGTGAGGACATCCTGAAATGTTTGTAACATAGACGAAACTTGTCGCCGTTCTCCTAGAGACAAATCAGGAGAAACAGTAACGTCTTTCCATGATTCACTAGAATGAAGTGGGATCATTGGAAGCGGAAGATTAACATCCGAAAAACTTGTTTCCTCATCCTGTATTACAGACAGTGATGAGTAATGACCATGTTTGACATGAGAATCGTCCGTTGCCTGGAAAATAGGCTGTAGATAGTCAGGACGTTCATGGAACTCCGTAAGCATATTGATGTGGAAGGTTTTATGCTTCCCGTTAATATCGACGATGTAGTCAACATCTGAAATTTTCGATATTATATCGTACGGACCTTTCCAACTAATAAGGAGTCTATTTTCACGACAAGGTAGCAAAACAAATGCTTTGTCACCAGGACAAAGTTGTCGTAAAGTTCTCTTCTTATTAGCAAATTGTCTTGCCTTCTGCTTAGCAAATTCAGAAGAGGACGTTGCCAATTTGCATGCTTCGATAATCTTTTGTCTCAGCGCGATGACATACTCGTAAGAAGATTTTGTGTCATCGTCAATATTGTCAGCTGTTATAAGATCATGCAGCAAAGACATTGGGCCGCGCGGTCGCGCGCCAAAGACAAGTTCAAAGGGAGAAAACCCTGTATGTTCATTGGGGACCTCTCTGTACGCGAAGAGGGCCGCGGGTAAAACCCTATCCCAATCTTGAGGATGATCCTCAGTTATCTTCCCTAATAAGTTCTTAAGTGTTCTATTTAGTCGCTCGACCATCCCATTGGACATAGGATGATAGATGCTACTCAAAGATCTCTCTATCTGTAGAGTAGACATTACTTGAGACATGGTATCCGATATCAGTTGGGTGCCATGATCTGATAATATTTCTCCGGGGAATCCCAGCCGAGAAAATATAAGCCAAAGAGCATCTGCAATGTCAGCGGTAGTAATGCTCTTTAGAGGGATAGCCTCTGGCCAACGTGTGCACATGTCTACACACGTTAAGATAAACTGATGTCCTCTAGCAGATTTGATCTTGAATGGACCAATGATGTCTATCGCCATTTTCTGGAATGGACGAATAGGAATATCTGCAGCCTGAATAGGCGCAGCATGACGAGGACCTTTGGATTTGACTTCTTGACATACTTTACAGGATCGACAATAGATCCGTATGTCCTTGTTCACAAAAGGCCAAAAGAAAGCCGCAAGAACTCTTGACTTTGTACGGGAAAAACCCATGTGACCAGCACACTGAGAGTCGTGTGCATGTTGTAAGATCTTAACTCTCAAATTCTTGGGTACAAGAATCTGAGAATGACTTGACTTAGTGGAGTCTTGCACCATACGTACAAGTACGCCATTCTTCATTGTAATCCAAGATTTACAATTTGAATCTTTATTCGGATCACCTTTCGTTACAAGAGTGAAGAATTTCTTAAGAGTCGGATCTTCTTCTTGTTGTTTTATAAACGAGTCACGAGAAATTACCAAGGGATCATCTTGGTTATGCACTTCATTATCTTCAACAGATGAAGTTTCAGGCATATTGAGAGCTTGAGCTCTAGTGACTACCGCATTAGCAGATTGCATATTTTGATTTTCCCAAACGGAAATTTGCTCCGGAGTGCATTCTTTGACTCCGTGAATGCGACCGATGATAAGATCAGCGATCGGATTCGGCAAAAGACATGCGTGTACATCTCCTGTGAAGAAAGGAGTAGCAATCCTAATGATAGCGGTAGAGTATTTCTCTATGGTGCCGCCAAATGTTACGCATTTGACTACTTTGCCTGTAGAATGAGAAGGATCTATGAGTGACTGCCTAACCCCAATAGTTGTGCATCCAGAATCAAAAAGTACTGAGACTGGATTGTCATTTACTAAACCTTTGTGTAAGACAAGAGAACCTCTCCCATCATGCGCGATTGACGCAGGAAGAGCGGGAAGAGGATGCCCACAGCTTAAAGTAGACACTGTGGTTGGCTCAAATAATGTTTTGCATTGGGGGCACTGAGATGCTCTCCCAAAATCAAAAGCGGCACATGCCATATTATTAGAGTCATCATTATCTTTATTTTGTTTATAGGCTTCGTGGGACTCTTGCTGTGCAGAGTTCGCCTGGTAATGAGCTTTATGTTTTTTGAATTGTGCTCTACCTCTGTTATTATTGCCTCTGTACTTATCATTGTTTCCACTATTATAACCCCTACTCGGGTTTGAATCATAGCTCCTTTGGTTACTATCATCATATTCATTATAATGAGTATCTCGGTAATTATGATCCTGTTGTCTCCATGAAGGAAAACTTGGATAGTTTCTAGAATGACTTCCTTTGCGAAAGTTCCTGTAATTATGACCACCCCTGAATCGAGGGCTGTCAGCTCTTCTCCAGGTATTCGAAGAAGAACCCTGAAATGATTGGTTACCTTGGTTCTGATAACTGTAATAGTTACCTTTTTTATTAAACCTATTTTGAGGTCCTTGGAATTTGTGAGAGTGATTAGGGTTGTATGGTGTTGCAGAAGCAACTGGCATACCTTCTTTAACCTTACTGTTGCTAATAGCTACGTCCGGATGTGCAGTGACGTATTGGGTACAATACTGTTCCATTTCTTTTAGAGACTTAGGTTTACGCTCATGTAAGAATTCGAGGAAAGGTTTATTTATACTTGACATAATCTTGTCTCTGAGTATCAAGTCCATAAGGGCTTCATAAGTCTTTTCTGTTTTGGATAGCTCAATCCAACGATCAAATGTAAGACGTGTCCTTGCAATGAATTCTGAGAATTCTACACCTGCCTCAGGCACCATTGTCTTAAACAACTTCCGATAACCCTCTTCAGACAACTGATACTTCTTTAATAAGGCTGCCCTAATAACATCATAGTTATCTTTGTCAGCCTCTTCAACCAAA
This sequence comes from Oreohelix idahoensis, assembly GCA_024509875.1. NCBI lineage: Eukaryota > Metazoa > Mollusca > Gastropoda > Stylommatophora > Oreohelicidae > Oreohelix > Oreohelix idahoensis. The sequence continues at coordinate 57,810 of JAMPIV010015207.1, forward strand.
CTTAAACTAGTCAGAGAATCACCTTTCAGATTTTCTGATAACTGGTTAGCATATTGTGATTTGTCCACATTATGGGCTCGACACGAGCGTTCAAATCTATTTAGCCAGAATGTTATGTCATCACTGGAAGGGTTGAACGCTGGTACCTTGACCTTGTAAGTAAAGGGTTTACCATTACCACCAGATGCTTGATTACCATCACTTATGTTTGTTAACTTTAACTTTTCTAACTCAAATGCTAAAAGTTCTTTTTGGTGTTCATGTTCTCTTATTGCTTTTTTCTCTTGAGCTTCAGCTTGTAATTTTCTCTCTTCTGCAGCAGCTTCATCCTTTCTTTTCTCTTTTTCCATTTCCATCTGGAATCTTTTTTCATCAGTCTGTATCTGCAATTTCTTTTGTTCATCCTCTCTTTGTAATTTTTTTTCCTCAGCTTCTAATCTTTTCTCCTCAATCAATGCTTTTCTTTCTTCAGCAGCAGCAGCAAGTTTTCTCTCTTCTGCAGCTAATGCTTTGTCATATTGAGCAACTGCCCATTCTTCTAATTGCTGACCAGTCTTATCAAGAGCCCTGCCTTGTGTGATAAAATAATCTAATGTAGACATCTTGTCTAATAAGATCAGTAATTTGCAAAAGTAAATAAATTCACTTTCTTAGTCTTAATCAAAGACCTTGTATGATAACTTTGTAACCTGTGGAAAATAGTACTTAACTATCCCAATCACTGTGGGAAACAAGCCTTACAAAGGTCTTGTATAAATCCTTATATAATAACAGCTATAAGTTGCTGGTTCACTCTATAATATAAGTGCAGTGCACCAGAAATAGTGTTTTATATCATCAACTGTGTACCTTTAGTAATAGCAATTAACTATCAGTTGATTCTTGTACATCAATTTATATGATCAACTATATTTTAAATAGTGTATGTCGATCAGGCACAAAACAAAACAGTTATACAGAAGAACATGAAAACATTTGCGGAAATGAAATAAATCAAATGGGAAAAACAATAAAAGATAAACCGCAAGAGGATAACAAATACAAATAACGCCACAGTATATAAATATAAATTGAGAATAGAACTGAAAGATAGAATAGGGTAGACCAACAAATTACAAACAAATCAAAACAAACTAAAGAACAGAGGAATATTACAAAAACAACAATGAGTACAGTCTTCACAGCTAACACTAATAGCAACAGCTGTCGCAGCAAATTTTCAATCAAGAAAATTGCACCTATAGAAACGCACACATCAGACCCTCTATTACGTGGGATACTCTGTTGTGTGACACCGCCCAACCAAAACAACAACCCGCTGGATACAAACAAATATCACATATAAATATTTAAACATAAATACATAAATGCATAAATAGTATGGCAATATGATGTAAATAGAGTGTTGCAGAAAGAATGTGTTGTAAAGAAGGCTCAGTTACACTGCCTAATAGTACAGTACTGTGGTACTTTATTAAACAAATACTTCTGGTCTAATTATTTTAAATTCAACACAGAAATAGAAGCTCCATCGTTGATGTGAATGATAACAATCGATGTAGGACTTCTCAGTTCAATAACATTTCCTTTCGCAAACACTGTCAAATATTCTCCAGTCCTGATGTGTAATGTTCTATGTTTCAACCAAGCTTGCTGTGTAACACTGTCAGTTGTATGGCAAATGTCCAACGAACCAAATGTCAACAAACGCTGACCTAGTTACTGCATACTGTCGACAGGACAGGTCACGCTGACATCACTGTAGAGTTGTACTGTTGATGTATTTGTGTGTCGTAACAGACCCCAAGGAACGTCTGGTCTCAGTAGTTTACTTCTCAATATGGTCACTGTGCAGGTTGACCCAGGAAGCTGGCACACCAGTTGTTAAACTCTGTGTAGTTGTTAACTCATACTGGCTACTAGTTGTTGAATCACGCTTTATTTGTTAAATGACGTGAATGTCCACCAGTTGATAAATGTAGATGTTGGGACTGGTGTAGTAAAGTGTAACGATTGTCAACTCATTAAACCCAGCACAGTTTTGGTCATACAGGTCATCTTGTCCTGGAACGTGATGAGGCTCCGACAAGAATGTGAGTGTAGACAATGAGTGTGTATCTGAATGTCAGTACGCGAATGGTAGAATGATTCGATAGAGTTGACAGGTTGGTAGTACATCACTCATACTCACACTGTTCGAATTCAAGAAGTACTGGAACTACGGTGGTCTTTTTATAACATTTAATGAGACGCACACTTGGACAGTACGTGTATGGTTACAGGAACAAATGTCGACATAGACAGCATAATGTTGATCACAGGAATATCATCTTAAGTTAGCATTCATGCTTGGCAAATATCATAATGGAGCATTCGTAAATAAGCATTCAGAGTTCCATCATGTAAATCATCTGGCTTTACTGACTGGGCACGTCAGACCATAACCAATATATAGGAAGGCTCCTAGACCTAACCTCGTCTAGCGAATATCCCTTCACGTAAAGTTCAATATATATATTTTTCATAAAGATATAGGAATCCCAGACATGGGTTCTCACATGTAGCAGTGATCTCTTGGTTCATCGAGCGATAGTACAGGCATCCCTTTTTCTCACTCGATAAATACAAAGTATATGAATTTCAACATGGCTGTGCTTCTCTCGTGAGCTTCACTCACTATTGGATACAGACCAAAATTGGTCATTCGTTAAATGTCCTCATTTCTTCATAGCTTCTCTCATAGAGGTAATTGAATAATATCATATAATCTAGTGCTGATACATAGGAATGTCATCTTCCTTTGAATAAATATTCTTTTCAAAAGTACCACTGTGCATCTGCTTATCGACAACGATGGCGAAGCCCAAGTTCATAATAAATTGTGGTTTTACCTTTCTATGCGAAATATAACTTTGCCATTCCTTGGCAAAAGAGAATAAACACTGGGGTAAAGTACATACAACATGTCTAAATGACTATCACTTTTCCCCATCTACTTATAGATCACTTTTTCGGCGATAAGCCTGCTACAACAAAACTCGACATCTCGACAGGATGGCAGCCATGAATCACACCCCCTGCTAGCGATACTTCCGCTGCATAGCCTTTGACCTTTTCTAGCGACAACCAACATAGTTCGACTTAGAAATGTAAAGATATCCATATATAAGACAGACTCGTCCTACTCATACAAACACTACGTATAAATTCAGGCCATAGATATACTGAAGCAAGAACAATCTATTCCTACCCAGCCAAAGAATAAATCGCAGTAGGCCTAGACTCGTCCGCGGAGTCCGATCGAAGATGACGGAACTACTTTCAAGGGAAGTAACTCAAAAATGACTTCTCCTTAAGCACTTAAAAAAGGAAATACTTTGTTTACAAAATATTTGCGAACATAATAAGTATATAAATGTATTATATTGCAAGATAGTAAAAATTGCCCTTTACACAGAGGCAATAATAATCGAGGTAGATCACAATACAAAAAACATAAATCACATTATCAGGCAAACTCTGCACAGCAAGAGTCACATGAAGCCTATAAACAGACTAAAGATAATAATGATGCTAATAATATGGCATGTTCCGCTTTTGATTTTGGGAGAGCATCTCAGTGCCCCCAATGCAAAACATTATTTGAACCAACTACGGTGTCCACTTTAAGTTGTGGCCATTCTCTTCCCGCTCTTCCTGCGTCAGTCGCGCATGATGGAAGAGGTTCTCTTGTCTTACATAAAGGTTTAGTAAATGACAATCCAGTTTCAGTTCTTTTTTATTCTGGATGCACCACAATTGGTGTTAGGCAGTCGCTTGTAGATCCTTCTCGTGCCACTGGAAAAGTAGTCAAATGTGTAACGTTTGGCGGCACCTTAGAGAAATACTCTACTGCTATCATTAGGATTGCTACTCCTTTCTTTACAGGAGATGTACACGCATGTCTTCTGTCGAATCCGATCGCTGATCTTATCATCGGTCGTATTCACGGAGTCAAAGAATGCACTCCGCAACAAATTTCCGTTTGGGAAAAACAAAATATGCAAACTGCTAATGCTGTAGTCACTAGAGCTCAGGCTCTTAATATGCCTCAAACTTCATCTACTGAAGATAATGAAGTGCATAACCAAGATGATACCTTGGTAATTTCTCGTGACTCGTTTATAAAACAGCAAGAAGATGATCCAACTCTAAAGAAATTCTTCACTCTTGCAACAAAAGGTGATCCGAATAAAGATACAAAGAGTAAATCTTGGATTACAATGAAGAATGGCGTACTTGTACGTATGGTGCAAGACTCCGCTAAGTCAAGTCATTCTCAGATTCTTGTTCCCAAGAATTTGAGAGTTAACATTTTGCAGCACGCTCACGACTCTCAGTGTGCTGGACATAAGGGTTTTTCCCGTACAAAGTCAAGAGTTCTTGCGGCTTTCTTTTGGCCTTTTGTGAACAAAGACATACGGATTTATTGTCGATCTTGTAAAGTATGTCAAGAAGTCAAATCTAAAGGTCCACGCCATGCTGCACCTATTCAGGCTGCAGACATTCCTATTCGACCATTTCAGAAAATGGCGATAGACATCATTGGTCCATTTAAGATCAAGTCTGCCAGAGGACATCAGTTTATCTTGACGTGTGTTGATATGTGCACACGTTGGCCGGAGGCTATTCCTCTGAAGAGCATTACTACTGCTGATATTGCAGATGCTCTTTGGCTTATATTTTCTCGTCTGGGATTCCCCGGAGAGATATTGTCAGACCATGACACCCAACTAATATCGGATACCAGGTCTCAAGTAATGTCTACTCTGCAGATAGAGAGATTGATAAGGGTGGATTTAACTGGAATGATAAGCCAAAGGGTCTGACCACCAAAAGTGGATTTAGGCTGACGACAAATCACCACTCCTATCGACACCTGGTATAAAAGTGCAAGATGTAGGTGTCTTCTCTGGTTTATAGTGTTGCTGTGTATGTTGCAGTAGAATAGTTCACAGGGTACAACACAGGCAACATGATGTGTAGAGTCATGAAAATGGTAACTTCGCTTTATGTTTTATACCATTTATTGCACGCCACAAAACAGTCATGATATTTTGTCATCACCAACATAGTTTAACGAATGCAGCATTCAAAATCATATTAGCTGATAGTCATGTAGGATTCAATACTCAATAGTTCTATTGTAAACAGATAGCTTCTGTATATTCGATATCATAAAGTTCTGGTTCATGAAGCTGTATAAATAATATATATATATATATATATATATATATATATATATATATATATATATATATATATATATATATATATATATATATATATATATATATATATATAGCACAGATCTGGGTGCCTAAGGTTCATACATATAACTTCTGCAACAGTGTCAGCTGCAGATCATCAATGTTCATAGACAATAATAAATGCTCCCTTCCTGATGCTAGCAGATCAGATGTGTACAATAAGTCCGTTTACTGTCTGCACGTGAATAGCATACATGGAATACAGGTCAAACCGACCCTTATAACCTTCCTAAGTCTAACCATCTGACTTGGACGTGATCTCTGATATAACGAATCCTGGAACACAGACAATAGTCTTGTTGGTCTAGAGTGACCCATATATATATAACTAGTTCAGGTATACCAACGGGCTGATCACCCGTTTGCCAGTCACTTCGATTACGGAAACAACAGCAAATGGATTGATTTGCCATTGCCCTAAAGACGCCAATAGGCGTGATGGGAAACAATGGCAAAGAAAACCTATCTGCTGTTGCCCTAAGACGCCACTAGGCGTAATGGCCACTGACTGCTTTGACGGTCGGTGGCTAAGGACGGAAGAAGAAGAAGAAGTTCAGGTATAAAGATACCGGTGGCGAAAATCCTAGTCAAAGTACCTCTCCATTTTGAATCACACAGGCGAGCAAGGAGCCACAAAATGACGAACTTCTAGATGATAGCATAAAGTTCAATACAAGAGGAATTACCTTTCTTCGGAAATCAACCACGAACATATGCCTCCAGGCAAGCTTGAATAATACTGGGAAATAGTCTAGTTAGCTAACTAACTCACAAAGACAATGTATTTCCCTCAGAAAATCACAAGACGCACATTGCGTCCGCTCGCTGCTCAGACCATTTCTAAACTCCCGAGCTGGGCGGAACACACCAAACGAACTACCAGTTTTGACATGCGCAGAACTCCAATATCTGAGTCGCCGCTCACATAAGACGATTCTAAGAACATTCGAGATAAAAGTCTTACACAGTCGCGCCTTTTATGGTCATGAACAGAAGCGTTAAGACAGGTTTCAGACATCTACAACAGTTGACTGATACTACCAAATAAGGAGATATGGTCACGCTTCGTTCAAGAAATTATAGACCGAACGTGTCTCTATACAAGAGAAGATAAACTCATAAAAAAATTGTAGTCTCGATATCTCGGGTTATGTCCCTTTGACTGTAAAAACATAATACACCTTTCAGTCAAAAAATGATCATACATACGAAAAATGATCATACAAAGACTTTGGAAAAAGTAATTATTTGTGCGTAACAGAGATCTTTGAGTAGTATCTATCATCCTATGTCCAATGGGATGGTCGAACGGCTAAATAGAACACTCAAAAACTTACTAGGGAAGATAACTGAGGATCATCCTCAAGATTGGGACAGGGTTTTACCCGCGGCCCTCTTTGCTTACAAAGAGGTCCCCAATGAACATACAGGATTTTCTCCCTTTGAACTTGTCTTTGGCGCGCGACCGCGCGGCCCTATGTCTTTGCTTCATAATCTCAAAACCGCTGATAATATTACCGATGACACAAAATCTTCTTACGAATATGTCATCGCGCTGAGACAAAAGATTATCGAAGCATGTAAATTGGCAACTGCTTCTTCTGAATTTGCTAAACAGAAGGCAAGACAATTTGCCAATAAGAGAAGAACCTTACGACAACTTTGTCCTGGTGACAAAGCATTTGTTTTGCTACCTTGTAGGGAAAACAGACTTCTTATTTCTTGGAAAGGTCCGTACGATATAATCTCGAAAATTTCCGATGTTGACTACATTGTCGATATTGATGGAAAGCATAAAACCTTCCACATCAATATGCTTACGGAATTCCATGAACGTCCGGATTATTTACAGCCTATTTTCCAGGCAACGGACGATTCACCAGTCCAACATGGTCATTACTCATCACTGTCTGTAATACAGGATGAGGAAACAAGTTTTTCGGATGTTAATCTTCCGCTTCCGATGATTCCACTTCATTCTAGTGAATCATGGAAACATGTTACTGTCTCTCCTGATTTATCTCTAGGAGAACAGCGACAAGTTTCGGCTATGTTACAAACATTTCAGGATGTCCTTACTGACATTCCTGGACAAACTCATGTCATTGAACATGACATTATTCTAACTGACCATAATCCTATTAGGGTCAGACCTTATCCTATCCCTATACATTTTCAAGCACAATTTGAGAAGGAGTTGGATGAGTTGATAGATTTAAAAATAATTGAACCATCCACTTCTGCATATTCTTCGCCGATGGTTATTGTTCGAAAAAAAGACAATAACATACGTCTTTGCGTTGACTATCGCAAATTAAATCAAGTTACGAAGTTTGATGCTGAACCTATGCCTTTACTAGAAGAGCTACTTACTAGGCTTTCTAAATCTCATTTTTTCACTAAACTTGATTTGTCTAAAGGATATTGGCAAGTTCCTTTATCTGAACGCGCCAAACCAATTACGGCTTTTTCTACGCCTAGAGGCCTTTTTCAATGGAATGTCATGCCTTTCGGCCTTATGAACGCACCAGCTACATTTGTACGCATGATGCGTCGAATCCTATCTTATCGGTCAGATGTCATCGCGTACCTAGACGACATCTGTCTTTTCAGCGATACTTGGGAAGATCACTATTCAGGGTTAGTTGAATTACTATCTACTCTACGCGAGTATAACCTGACAGCGAAACCCTCTAAAGCCTATATTGGTTTTAGCGAAATTTCTTTCCTAGGCCATCGAGTTGATCATGGTTTCCTAAAGACAGAGGACCATAATATCACTAAGATACTTAACATCTCTATTCCTAAGACTAAAAAGCAAGTACGAAGTCTCTTAGGTCTTATTCAATTTTATGGAAGATTCATTCCGAATCTGTCCTCTATCATGGCACCTCTTTCTACACTACTGAAGAAAGGGTCGCCTAATATGGTCCACTGGTCACTGGAATGCCAATCCTCTTTGGATAAGTTTAAAACTTTGTTTTCAACACCACCTATTTTAGTGTTACCTACTACAGATAAGACATTTGTTCTTCGTAGTGACGCTTCATCCACTGGGATTGGAGCGGCACTAATGCAAGAGTACTCTGGAACTCTGCATCCTGTAATGTATATCTCCAGAAAACTTAATGCTGCAGAAAGGAATTATTCGGTTTTAGACCGTGAGCTATTGGCTATGGTTTGGTCAATTCTCAAACTACAAAGATTCCTTCTAGGCGCACATTTCGTAGTAGAAACCGATCAGAAAGCTCTTACGGCTATACAGAGTAAAAATTTGAAGAGCTCGAGGTCTACTCGATATGCAATTGCTCTTCAACCTTTTCATTTCTCAGTACGAGCTATCCGTGGATCAGATAATGTTCTGGTAGACATTTTGTCTAGATGCCCACATGATTCCACCTAACTGTTGGGTCTTGGACTTCTTAACACATCTAAGTCTATAACAGTTTTTTTTTTCTATATCAAGATAGATACACATGGTAATTTGTAATATAGTGATTGTATCACTACTATCACTACGTTCATTGATATATATTCACCGCTGTTCTTTGATGATTTTTCTTCTTTGTCAATCATGTACTTATAGTTCTTAAATATGAAATTGTTATATGCATTGTGACATTGCCAGCATTGTGGTATACGTTGGTGGCACCTCCCTGAAAATATTTATACTTAAGAGAAATGCTTTCTCTGAGATGTTGAGATATATTCTCACGAGTCGATCTATGCTTCGACTTTAACTTAATTTGACATTATAAATTGCTCTTATTAGTCATCTGCGCATTATTCGTGCGTAGTGAGCCTATTGTATGTTGCTCTCAGATTGAAAAAAAAAATTTCATTTTTTTCCCGGGGGTTGCGGTAGTCTGTTACCAACAGATTACTGGGGACAATGAAGATAGAGATGTATATATACAGGAAGATATTTATTTGTCTGTATACCTGTTATGTTTGAAAATATTTGGTATAAGATTTTGGGTTTAGATATGTTTCGTTAGAACTTTAGCCTAAGGGGCGAATACTCATCTTTGGATTCGAGTAAATGTAAATATGGGGTTGTCCCATTTGAATATAGTTCAAAGTTAACTTTAGCGCATGCCCAGACTGTGTGTGTTTTTGTTAAGGAACTTCCGTCAGGTCGAGATGTGATCTGTGTACGGGGCAAGACATGTTCTGATGTCCCCGAGTTTTTCTTTCATCATGTGAAAAACCTTCTGTGAATTTGATGGCAGGTCTATTAACATTAGTCCCATGGGTTTAATTCTAACGTCTGGAGACGGTTGGAATTGTGGTGTTTTCGAACACAAAGGTAATCGCTCCTCCTACTTTGTCCTGTAGCCGGTGAAGTTAGACTTTGTTGTTCGACTCATTCGTATCGTCAGGAAGAGGAGAGACTCTGTTATTAGAAATACACCAGATATCTCTATACCTGATATATCTATGTTTCAGGCTACTTATGCCACAGAACAGTTATTATTATGTTCCTCGAACTTCGCTATGCCAGCGGAGATGCCTCTACGAAGGTTAGACTTAGAAAATATGTCCACAGAAGGTCAACGTGAACTGGATTCATAACCCGCCATTTCCGTGCGGCTTGTATTGAGACTTGCATATATTTATATGATCCATTTGTATCAGGATAGAGTTGCTTAACTCGCATATTGCTAATGTTTGAGCTGAACCTGCTGAAGCTAACATATCTATGAGATCAGCTTACTTGATTGCACAATTTATTGAGGAACTTTACATTATGCTGATTGATATGCCCTACATTGCTTGTGATTGATTGTCAGTGTCAGCGTACCTATTGTGGCGTCCTAATAAATGTTTGGAAAACGTCACCAGCTGGTATTTTTTCGCTTCCTCGTCGTGAGTCAGTGTGACGTTCATGTAACGAGTATACAGTTGCTCTGGGTGGAACTTTATCCATATCATCCCTCCATACATAATGTCAGCGCACCACCCACGCAAACCAGTCCAGAGACACCCTACCTCTTCATCTCCATCACCTCCGACATCTAAGAGCGTCTACCTTGGTTCGGGTGTCCAAAGATAGTGTGAAGAAAAATAATAACAACACAGAATAACACATTATCACAAGGGTGTCCTTTTGTTGCATAGGTTTTATTTCCTGTTGCCAGCTGGTAACAGGAAACCTGCTGAGTGAGAATAAAGCCATCAAGTCTCCGACCATTCGTTTATGCTGTCAAAAGATAACGGGACGAGCTTGGGCGTATTGAGAGATCGAGATTTTCTGCAACTTCATACTGTATTATCATTCTTCAAGGAATCCCAGGTGATGAGTTAAGCCTCTGGGTATATCTGACACTTTCGCTTAATAAACACTGGTATTTCAAATCATACTCAGGAAGTTTATGGGGTATGATGAAACTACAGCCCCTCATACACAGTGACTCTCCCTCTTAGATGAATAAAGTGTAAGCTGTGAACATTCCAGCAGAAAAGATATATATTGACTGTTTAGTTAGTGGACAAAGAGTCCAGATATTTTAGTTGACCTTTTCTGTAAACTATCTTGTCCTCATTTTCAAAGACCTGTCCAAAAGATATGGCTGGACAGGCAGATTAAATTGTACAGAAAAAAAATATTCCTTTTAAAGAAAAACTTAACCACTGGTTTTATTCACTTCCTCATAGAAAATTAAAGTGTTTTTGTGTTGTGTACCATCATTTCATTTCTCCCCTAGACACTAGGTACATCATACACCAGACACTAGAGCCAAAATAGTGACCGTATGAGATCTAGGGAGGTAGCGTTAGGTTCCCTGCACATAATTCATCATCATCATTTATAGAGTCAGGGGCCTACATGTGCTTGACCTCACACGGTTAATACAGACACGGATTTCATTCTTATAGGATACCATCATAACCTCCCCAGCAAATCAAACTTTGCTACATAAATTGGTAGGCTTGTCCGGGGATAAGAATTTCTCCTAGTACTACATACATTGGGGTCTGGGTTTGCATTAACAACATTCTAATTTTCCCAGGGAATCCCCATATATTATTACCCAAGATTTGGGAAGTGAAGAAAGTGTCAGAACCCAGAATTAATTAAATAAAGTTGTATTTAGTTAGAAACTTACTTAGTACATTTTGTATTTATCGGCAGATCTGGCCAAGTTTTGCTCTGCGGAGACTGCCAAGGAAATGAATATGGAGGGACAAATCTTGATTGACTATGTCACCTCAGAATGTGATAAATTTATTGTTAGGGAAGAACATAGGCTAGCTGAGGAAAGGAAAATGCAGTTAGAGAGGCTAGGGAAATTAAAAGGTTCCAGATTGAGGATGAGAAGGAGGCTAAGGCCTTAGAGGCTGATAGAGAGGCTGAGATAAAGAGGCTCCAATTTGAGGAGAGAAAATTGGAGGCAGAAAAAGAAGAAAAACGACAACAAAGGGAGGCAGAAAAAAAACGACTGCAAAGGGAGGCAGAAGAAAAACGACAGGAAAGGGAAGCAGAAGATAAAAGATTACAGAGGGAGCATGAGTTGCGACTAAGGGAGTTAGAGTTGCAAGGCCTTGCTCCAGAAAATGGTCACAGTCCCTCTACCTCTGATGCTACTGCTAGTCAGGGGGCCTCCAACTCAGCCATGGGGTTCCATTTAGACTATTTTGTAGAAAAGGATGATGACATTGAGTCATATTTGAGCAGATATGAAACATTAGCCACTACTTATGGGTTAGAAAGAGAAAGATGGGGGGTAAAGTTGTCTCAGGGTCTTCGGGGAACAGCTTATGAAGTGTTTTCTAAAATGAGCAGGGATGACCAAGACAACTATGACATGTTGAAGCAGGCTCTTCTGTTAAGATACGAAAAGAACGGAGAGTTTTATAGAAAGAAATTTAGGAATGCCAGGCTACTGTCGGGTGAGACCTATCACCAGTTCTCCGCCCGGTTAGAAACGTAAGGGGAGAAATGGGCTACTCTTGGGAAAACCCAAGATCTCAAAGAGATGATACTCATAGAACAGATGAGAGAGTCCATGGCTCCAGACATGAAAAAGTTTCTCATGGAACAGGGTGCGGAGAGGCTGGGTGAGATAATTAATGTCCCTGAGAGGTATCAGGCAGCCCAGGCAGAGGTAGCTGGCATCAAGAAAAAACCAGTAGATCAGTAAAACCTTTTCATCAAGGTAGATGGTATTGTAAACATTGTAGGAAGGAGGGACATGACACTAAGTTTTGTAAAAGTAAACCTGCTGGATTTGCTGCTATGAAAAAGGGGAACCAGGAAGTAAAGAACAAACCTGCTGGACAGCAGGAACCTTATTCCCCCCCCCCCCAAAAAAGTTTGTGAGGATGTTGTATGCAATGATGTCACCATTAGGTGCCTCTATGATACAGGTTTAGATTTTGATGCTGTCGTGAGCTCGCACTTGGTGAACCCAGATCAGTATACCACAGAAACAGTGGAGATACGAGGGGCGACCAAGGACCTACCACTCATGAAACTTCCCATTGCAAGGATAACAGTGAAAACTCGCTATGTGGAAGGGATAATCAGAGCAGCAGTGATAGACGCACCCATCTACCCTTTGATATTGGGGTGTCGTTATGTCTACTTGGGGAATCTCAAGAGACCTGTGGTCTTGGCAGCAGTCCAGACCCGATCACAATCCAGAAAGGAAGAAGATGAACCTATAAATACTCATCCAGAGGAGACGAAGAAGGCACAGGTTGAAGATAGGTCACTGAAGCCGTGCTATAAGAAACTCACAAAGAGCCATACTCATCCTAATAAAGGAGAATTCTATATGAAAAATAAATTATTATATAGGAAGGCCGGCACTGGTTCAGCTGGTCACTGACAGCTGGTCCTTCCCAGTTCATATAGGGAAAAGGTGATGGAGTTAGGTCATGCTATCCCCTTTAGTGGTCACATGGGGATTAACGCAACAGGACAGCGTATAGCTTGTCATTATTTCTGGCCAGGGATAACGGAAGACTTAAAGAGATATGTAAAATCCTGTCCCGAATGCCAGAGAGTAGCTCCAAAGCATTGGACTGCTCCAGCAACTCTTGGGGAAATGCCCATAGTGGGAACCCCTTTTGAGAGAGTTGCAGTGGATATTGTGGGACCTCTCACTCGGACCAAGAGAAGAAAGTTACATCCTTACTTTGGTAGACACTTGTTCTATGTGGGGAGAGGCGGTAGCCCTGTCATCAATCGATTCGAAACATGTGGCAGAGGCATTACTTACGATATTCACAAGGTTAGGATTCCCGCATCAAGTCTTGACTGATAATGGCTCTCAGTTCAAGGGGAAATTAACAGAAGAGGTTTTTAGGTTGTTTCAAGCCAAGCACTTTCATTGCAGTCCGTATCATCCCCAAGGGAACGGCCAGGTAGAGAGGTTCAATGGGACTCTCATTTCTATCCTGAGAAAGCTGGCACATGAGAAACCTGATACGTGGGACCAATACTTGCCCGCCGCATTGTTTGCGTACCGGGAAGTACCACATAATTCAACCGGAATGGCACCCGCAACCCTGTTATTTGGGAAGCCAATAAAAGGTCCTTTAGAAGCTTTGTTAAGGACCTGGACAGATGAGAAGGCAGAGGAGACTGTTACCTCATCCTATCAATATGTGAACGAACTGACCACTCGTTTAAAAACTAGTTGGAAACTGGCAAATGATAATTTGAGACAAGCCAGGAAAAAGCATGCTGCTTATTATAATAAGAAAGCTAAGGATAGGGAACTTGCTGTAGGGGAGAAGGTGCTTCTTCTATTGCCTGGCAGCAACAATAAACTTCAGATCGGATGGTAAGGGCCATACACAGTTTTGGAAAAGGTATCCAGAACAAATTATAAGATAGACAAAAAGGAAAAGAAAAAAGTCTATCATGTGAACCTTTTGAAGACATATCTGGACAGACAAATCCAGGAAGGAACACACCTATTGGCCTTGTCTATCGCAACCGAAATGAAAAATGACCCTCTCTCCTTATTTGAATATCCACTGAAAACCAGTGAAACGTTTGCACAGGTGAAGATCAGTAATCACCTGACAAAAGGAGAAGGTTCAACAGGTCCTTGAGAAACATACAGATGTGTTAACGGATAAACCGGGGCACACAAATTTGTTGGAATATGATATGAAACTACTAGACCCAGCACCTATCTGTATGAGGCCCTATTCCATTCCTTTCGCCTTGAAAGAGGAGATAGATTATTTGTTACAAGAAGGGATTATTTCTCACAATGAGTCTCCTTATAGTTACTGTGTGGTTTTGTTGCGGAAACCATCGGGAGAACATAGACTGTGCATAGATTACAGGAAACTGAATGCTGTCACAGAAGGTCAGGTGGATACCTGATACTACTCAACTTTTTGCCAGGTTGAACAAGGCAAAATTTTTTTTAAGGTGGATCTCAGCAAAGGCTATTATCAAATTCCAGTAAAGCCTGAGGTTTGACCTTATTTAGCCTTTAGCACCTCGGAAGGTCATTATGAGTTCAACATGTTACCGTTTGGGTTGAAAAATGCCCCGAGTGTGTTTTCTAGGATGATGTGAAAATTGCTGGATCCCCTGAAAAATCCATGTATTTCGAATTTTATGGACGATATCCTCATTGCTACGGAACATTTGAGGAACACGTTACCTCTTTGAATATGCTGTTTGATAGACTCAGAGAGGCTAACTTAACCGCTGGGCCATACAAAATGTTGTATTGGTTGTAAAGAGTTGGAATTCTTGGGACATATTGTACATCAGGGTAGCATGACCCCTGATCCCAAGAATCTGGAAAAATTGAAAAGAGCACCTAGGCCACAAACAAAGAAAGATGTGCGATCTTTCGTGTCGTTGTGTGGTTTCTACCAAAAGTACATTAAAAATTTTAACTCTATATGTGCTCCTCTGACGGATTTAACTCGCAAAGGTCAACCTGATACTATAATTTGGTCCGCACAGTGTGAATTGGCTTACCAGGAGTTGAAAGAAAAACTCACAAGCAGGCCAGTATTGCAATTGCCTGACTTGAATCAAGAATTTATCGTGAGAAGTGACGCAAGCAATGTGGGCCTGGGCGCTACATTGTTGCAAAGGTCCTCCTCACAAGATGGGAAATTGAACCCAGTTGCTTATGCAAGCCGCAAGTTGAACAAGGCGGAAAAAAATTATTCAACAAGTGAAAAGGAATGTCTAGCTTTGATATGGGCTATAAAAAATTCCAGATTTATTTATATGGCAGGACATTTGTGGTCCAAACGGATCATTCACCACTCGTATTCCTGTCACAGGCCAAGCATGAAAATTCCAGATTATTGAGATGGTCTTTATTATTGCAGCCATACTCATTTCTGATTGAATATATTCCCGGCCCTCAGAACGTGGGTGCAGACTTTTTGAGTAGACATCCTTATGATGAAGATCAGAAAAACGCGTAAGACTTCATTGAGCTAAGTTATCTCGCAGATTATAATCTGCAAATGAATGCATGTTTTAGGATGGGAGGTGTGTAGTAAAATCTGCGAGAATAATCGACTACCAGACACCGAGTTTGTTTGGAATTATTTTTGTTTTTCAAAAACTACATTTGAATTCTGGTAGTCGCTAGCTTTCGATTGGCCAGTGCTAATAAATATTAGCAAAAGGCTTTCACTATTCATTGCCAGTTGAACAAAACTTTTCATTTCAAATACGCTGAGATCAGCTGTGTTAATTGTAAAATTAAATAAAGAAGTATTCACAGTCTGGACAGTGCAGAGGAAACTGAGGCCATTTCTTTGCAAGTCAGCGTCATTTGTTTATATTTCTTGATATTTGTGGTAAGAATGCTTTATGAATTATTATGTTTAATCCAACTACAAAGTTAGATACTGCTATTGGGAAAAGTGAAGGACATGCCATAAGCAGACATTGTTGAGTCCTCACATTGAACTGTATCTAACGGTTGTATGTTGTCATGATTGTGTTTTAATATTATTGCATTAGAATATATTAGTAAGCCTTCGTGTTCCATGAACACTGTTTAACATGCCTGAAGCATTTATATTTAAAAAGAAAAGAAGAGAAAATCATACAAAAGGAAATGTGGTTACTCCACATTATTTTATTGGGGAAAGCTATGTAAACGTACAGTGGCGTATCTGCCATAGGGACCTGAGGTGTGGTCACAGCAAGGTGTGAGTCATGTAAAGTTAGGGGCGAGTGCACCTGAAATGCACGCGAGGCTGACCCCATAGCACCGTAGGAAAATAATAAACATAATAAGTGATCAGATATAAAAGGCCAGGGTGTCCTTTTGTTGCAGAGGTTTTGTTTCCTGTTGCCAGCTGGTAACAGGATACCTGCTGAGTGAGAATAAAGCCATCAAGTCTCCGACCATTCGTTTATGCTGTCAAAAGATAACGGGAGGAGCTTGGGCATATTGAGAGATCGAGATTTTCTGCAACTTCATACTGTATTATCATTCTTCAAGGAATCCCAGGTGATGAGTTAAGCCTCTGGGTATATCTGACACTTTCGCTTAATAAACACTGGTATTTCAAATCATACTCAGGAAGTTTGTGGGGTATGATGAAACTACAGCCCCTCATACACAGTGACTCTCCCTCTTAGATGAATAAAGTGTACGCTGTGAACATTCCAACAGAAAAGATATATATTGACTGTTTAGTTAGTAGACAAAGAGTCCAGATATTTTAGTTGACCTTTTCTGTAAACTATCTTGTCCTCATTTTCAAAGACCTGTCCAAAAGATATGGCTGGACAGGCAGATTAAATTGTACAGAAAAAAAAATATTCCTTTTAAAGAAAAACTTAACCACTGGTTTTATTCACTTCCTCATAGAAAATTAAAGAGTTTTTGTGTTGTGTACCATCATTTCATTTCTCCCCTAGACACTAGGTACATCATACACCAGACACTAGAGCCAAAATAGTGACCGTGTGAGATCTAGGGAGGTAGCGTTAGGTTCACTGCACATAATTCATCATCATCATTTATAGAGTCAGGGGCCTACATGTGCTTGACCTCACACGGTTAATACAGACACGGATTTCATTCTTATAGGATACCATCATAACCTCCCCAGCAAATCAAACTTTGCTACAGTAGGGCGCGAGTAGAGGGCCGAAATTGTGTAGTAGATGTTGCAGTAGTTATTCATGGAGTAGCCTATTTGTGGCGGTAGTTATTCCGAGAAGCAGAGTGTGTGCGGATACTCGGGATTTGTGATGTATCTAATATTTGTAATGGCCCTACGTCCATGGTGAC
This sequence comes from Oreohelix idahoensis, assembly GCA_024509875.1. NCBI lineage: Eukaryota > Metazoa > Mollusca > Gastropoda > Stylommatophora > Oreohelicidae > Oreohelix > Oreohelix idahoensis. Next base: position 75,373 of record JAMPIV010015207.1, read on the forward strand.
TTATTTGTGAATATAATATATTGTTGGAGATTGACAAAGCTGTTGGAGTTGTTCCTTAGACAGTGAGCTAGACGAGCGGTGTATAAGTGTTGTCTGAGTTTCTACACATCCACCTGCATACACCCTACTCGTCACAATACCGCAATGAAGAAATCGCAAATGTTTGAGTGGCACAAGCATTTCCGTGAAGGTCGTGTTAGTGTCGATGATGATCCACGCAGCGGACGACCGCCTACCTCGATAAACAATGAAAACATAGAGTGTGTTCGGAACGTTGTTCGTGTTGACAGAAGACTTAGTGTAGAGAAAATAGCCTCAGACGTTGGAATATCAGTTGGAAGTTGGCACAGTATCCTCTACAATGAACTGCACATGCGCCGCGTTTGTCCACACATGGTTCCCAAAATGTTATTTCCTGAACAGAAAGAAACGAGATTGACACTGGCAGGAGACCTAATCACTGTGGCTGATCAAGATAGCAATTTTCTCAACAACATAATCACAGGAGACAAGACGTGATGATTTTTGTATGATCCTCAGACAAAACGTCAGTCCTCTGAATGGAAATCTCCCCGGACACAGAAATTTCGTTTGGACAAGAGCAAAGGAAAAGTTATGTTGGAAGTTTTTTTTTTATTCCTAGGGTATTGTCTACCATGAATTCATTCCTGAATGCCGAACGGTTAACAAGGAAATGTACGTTGATATCCTCCGTCGTCTAATAGATGCAATCAGAAGGAAACGCCCAGAAAAATGGAGAACAAACAGTTGGGTTCTGCTGCATGTCAATGCGCCAGCACAACGATCCCTACTGGCGAAGCAGTACCTCGCAACGCACAATGTGACTGCCCTGGAACGTCCTCCATATTCTCCCGACCTGGCACCGCCTGATTTTTTCTTGTTCCCTCGCCTAAAATCGGCACTGAAAGGGCAGAGATTCAAGGATGCTGATGACGTTATCACCAATGCGACAAAGCAGCTGTCAAAGAATGGGTTCCAGGAATGTTTCCAACAGCTGCATGGACGTTGGCAAAAGTATGTAGTTGCCAAAGGGAACTATTTTGAAGGAAATGTAGTGTAAATACCTTGTAATTGTATTGTTACTTATTTATATACAATACGGTACACAAATTCCGGGAAATTTTATTGAAGCTACCTCGTATATGTCTCTGACTTTCCAAGTTTATGGCCTCTGGATTTACCCTGGCCCCTGTATACTTTTCCTTCTTCCCCCTTACTTGTTCATAGAGCGTTCGATTGACAGAGTGGTTAGAGCGCTGGTCCTTAATGGCAAAGGTGCTGGGTTCGATTTACGGTATCGACTCGCTGCAGTCTACTCATCTGTGAATGAGTACCTGGCTTTGCTCTTGGGTTAGGGAAGAGACAGCGAGGACGGGAATTGGTCAACCCGCATCTCGATACTGGACCTTGTATAATGAAGTATCTAACACTTCACTACCCTACAGCTATGTCTGCTATTGGACTACCTTAACCTTTTTTTTTTTTAACTTTTTTCATACTTCATGTAACAGTTATACACATAAGTTATGTGGGAGTGTTTATCTTCATTTTCATTTGGCGCAGTGCTTTATGATCCGTGGCACATGAACCCTTTGGAGGCCAGTGGATGGTTTCCAGAGGGTCTGTATGCATAATCTAAAATTTAAAATATAGAATTTTGAGCTACGCATTTATGTGCATTTTTTTCTAAGGAGGAGTCCGTAGTTTTCACTGCACAATCAAGGTGGTCCTAGAGAAGCGAATCACACAATGCTCCCTGCCAACTAGAGTGCGATTCACTTCCATAGTTAGGAGGTCTTGCTGTTCAGATGTTCTTGGGTTCGATTCTCCGGCGTGCCTATCACTTCCGTTTTTTTTTTCTTTTGTCTAATTTTCGTTTTTTTTATTTCTCACGAGTGCCTGAAACGTACCTTTATACGTGTCATATTTATTATTTACTGTTTACAGGCCTTGGGTTTTCCCTCTATTTGTTTAAAATGTTTAAGAAACCCTTATCTAGTGAAACCCTTATCCTGTCCCCAGTGCTCTTTAATATATATCTAGAACATATTATGCAGGACGCTCTCTACGATTATAAAACAACCATATCGATTGGAGGCCGACCTCTTTGCAATCTACGTTTTGCTGATGATATCGATCTTATAGCTGGAACAGAATCAGAACAAGACCTTACCTCTAGACTGGAGAAAGTAACAAGAACGTATGGGATGGGAATTAATATAGAAAAAAGCACGATATTGGTGAATAGCCATAAGAAACATGTTCCGACCAACATTACGTTAAATGGGCAAACGTTAGAAGAAGTTAACACCTTTAAATATCTGTGGTCCACTATATGTAGTGATGGAAGATCAAGTAAAGAAATCAAGACAAGACTTGAGATGGCCTCAGCTGCCATGAAAAGGCTGAATGTGATCTGGAAAAGTAACATCAGTTTTCCTGTGAAGATCAAATTATACAAATCACTTGTATTATCTATTCTCTTGTATGGGTGTGAGGGCTGGACACTCACTGCAGATACGGAGCGAAGGATTCAGGCTTTCGAGTATAAATGTTATAGAAGAATTTTGCGCATTTGCTATAAAGAGCACAAAACAAATGTCTATGTTAGAGAGAAAATAAACACATATGCAGGCAACCAAGAATCACTTTTGTCAGTAGTGAAACGTCGAAAGCTTGCCTGGTTTGGGCATATAACTCGTCATGACTCCCTTTCGAAAACGATCCTCCAGGGAACAGTCAAAGGTAAACGGAGAAGAGGAAGGCAAAGAAAATCCTGGGCTGATAACATCAAAGAATGGGCAGGGCACGGTTTTTCCACACTTGTACGCATTGTTGAGGATAGAGAGCAGTGGAGGACCCTGTCTGCTGATGCTTCCACCATGTCACCCCTACGACCCATGACGGGTTACGGGTTGAGATGATGAGATGATGATCTGGTGAAAGCTTCACCGCATCATGCATCTTCAGCAGTCCATAAGAAATTACCTTTAATCTTGATTTCCATTCTTTCCTGCAATTTGTGAAATCAGTCTGGAACATGTGTGGTTATCAACAAATGAAGTCCCATGAAATGTGTTTACACTTGCCTGTCTTACAACAGAAGGTCACATTAGTTTCTATTGAAGCAGCTAACTGACTGATTTCCGATAGCATGATCATCAGAATAGACGGCGAGATGGTATCAGTGTGACTATTATAAATAAAAACCGTTGTCGTTGATTATAAAGATCAGGTGCTGCATAGTGTGAAAGTTTAGCTCAGGGATAGGCAACCCAAGAGCTGTAGCGATCTACTTTTAAAACATTAAGCTTTGTAAAAATCTACCTTGGTAAAATCGTGGCCGTTTTAATGTTTCAGATTAATTGAAAATTGGAATAAATCAAAGCTATAGGTAACTTTAAACCACGGCAAGTATGAGAAACTAAGAACCAGGGATCCAGACCTCCAGGACGACCCAGAGTCCGCTGGAAGGACAACATTAGGCAATCTCTGAAGGACCGAGGATTAGATTGGAACCAGACCAGAAGGAAGACAGCCGATAGGATAGTATGGCGCTCCCTCCTCAAACCACTACACCTCACGGTGAAGAGGGATGACTAAGTAAGTAAGTATGAGTAACTTTTATCTCTGCCGCACGAACTGCTTCCCACAATCTCGAAAGTTAACTGCACTTCAAAGAAAAGATAACTTTCTTGTTACACAGCACATGAATAAAGTAAATATCAGTAAGCTAACTTACGAATTTTCACTGGAAATGCGGGGAAAATACCTTTAAAGCTGAGGACACCACATTACTAAGTACCGGTTGAAGATTGCTAGTCCGAAATTTACCTAGGTTAAAGATTCTCCCCCCTCCCCCTTTTTCGGTCAGTTTAAGATCTACTAGATGATGCCTGGGATCTACCGGTAGATAAGATCGACCTGCTGTCAACCCCTGGTTTAGCGCATTGTTCGGTTATATCTCGTATTCAATGAGAAAGTCGTTGCTGTGGAACACGTGAGTGTCTGATTTGTCAAAAAGTGAGAACCAATGATTTTGAAGGTAGAAGAAGTCGGTTCAAGCACTGGAATACATGCCCCGCTTGTTTCCCGGGAGTCTCGTACAGGACAAAGAAAGAATAGAACCACTGCTTCCTCAGGTTTGTAACCGTTGGAGTGGTTAAGAGGGAAAATTCGGTTAGAAGTATTTTTTGTGAGATTGGCTTTTATGATTGAGATTAGCTGACTTGTAAGTTATAGTCTAAGGGAAATAATCGATATAACGAGAAGAGGGGGTCAAGAGAAGTGCTTACATCCCTTGGTTGAGGGTTGCGTATTTTGGTGTTTTGTTTGACAAGGTGAGCGAAGTTGAGCTACGCTCGGGTAATTTATGAACTGGTGAGTTGTTTGTCAGACAAAGTGTACTGGAGTGTTCGAAAATAATTGTCGTTGTAAATCGACGTTTTAGATTAAATCAGTAGGCTCTGAGATGTGATAGCAGCAGGTTTTGCTCTGTGATGTGATAGAGATAGCTTCTAGAAGTGGCAGCGAGTATAGGTTTTCATCTGGTCAATATGCCAATGGGTTTGGTTGATTCTGTGGTGGCAGAAAAGTGACTATCGTCCAGACGTCGGTTTCGCATTATTTGCCACGATTGTGTATGCCAGTTTTATTTATTCTGAAGGACGAGGTGTCAGTGTTTCCAGTTGAAAGAAATGTGTATATTTCGAGATACCAGGTACGTTAAATTTTGCCAACTATTGAAGAACTTTTAGGTAGAAGTGAAGAACAGTAGACAGCCGATAGCATTGAGAGTAGAAGAGAGACTTGGTAAATTTACACCCCTGGCGGTGAGGCCAGTTTCATTTAAGATACACCAAGGCCGAAACGTAAGAGTAAACAGAACGTTAGAGAGACGAGTATTTGCATATGAAGGATTAGATGGCAGATATAATTTTTATAACAGTGGTTCTCAAGCTATGACCCCAATAACCACTAGAGACAGTTATGATAATTCAAGCAGAGAGAGATAGAGTGACATTGAAATGTTAACTACTAAATCTTGTTGTACAAGTCTGTCAACTTCAGGTGGAAGGTTGGGCATATTAATTTACATTTTCGATGACTTATGTAAATAAAGTTCGACTTTGAATAATTGCTGCTGTCATCGTGAAATCATTCATCAACTGTTGCTATGAGAAACGTTATCATCTGAGAGAAATAAGCTTTCTTACCATAAACAAGCTGCCTACTGTTTAGGACAGAGATACGAACCTAAACGATGAAGCAGAGAGAAGTAGGATATAATAGACAAACCATCACCAACGGCCACAGGTGTATCGTTCAAGTCGATTAATATAAGGCTGTCCATAGGTGTCAGGAACCACTTATCGTGGATAGAACTCCACTGCTTACACCACTGCAATGTGGATTTATAATAATAATTAAATATTCGTTCTTCCAAGGGTAAAACCACACCACAATGGCTGACATAAGAAATAACACCTTTAACAGGAACTTCCCTTTAATACTTTATACATACAATACGGCCTCACACGGCCAACAAACGCATCAAATACAATAATGAAAAAACCACTGTAAACTTGCTTTAGCAGCTTAATCTATCTCCTTCATACATGAAGGTACGAATTACGTCAAAAACACTGCTATGAATATCGCTCACCTGAGCGGCAAAAACTGAGACAATGACACACTCAAATCATTGACATCTTATTAAACTACGGTTTGTAGAAATTACAACCTAGACCCTACAGTGCTCTAGAATTACAACGTAATTATCAACCAGGACCGAAATATGGCAAGCACTGAGTTAATAATCCATAACATGAACCACACAGTGAAATCGCTGGCAAAAGGGAAAAATATCCGTCCTCCCTGGACGAAGGCTAGTTTCTGACTACCCAACTTTGTGCCTTCTTCCCCCGACTTCCGGTAGTCCCATGACCCACTAGTTCGGCTAACCTCGGCCTTTCCGAGTGACATATTGCAGAGCCCAATACATACGATGCACTGCGGAATAGCGCTGTGACATCCACTCCCCCCCCTTTCCTTAGGACAGAAAACGATGTTTTCTTCCATCCGGAGGAAGCTTCGCCCGACCCCCGTAGGAGTCTGGACGAACATGTGCCACTAACAGCATATCCTCATGTGAATAGAGAGTGCCACAATTCACTACTATTGTCGTTACTGCATTCTCCAACCAACCAAAACACAACATGAGTATGCAGTAGGTTACCCCAGGTTCTGGCAGTCGTGAAAAATGACAACGACTGTCCTCCCCTGGTCAACCATTACACAGTGTGCTGTACACTAATAGCAACTCTTACAAAAGCAAACATTACACGTGATATCCAAATAGCACTCACAATTTTCGAAACAAAATTCAATCCTATCCTATATTGCCTTTATGGCACCATAATACATAAATTCATAAGTATAACATTTTGTACAAACATGATCTTAACATTTGAAAACTACCTCCTTAGTCACCCTCACCACATTATAAAGCTGTACAGAACAACTTATATTTTATCAGAACAGTACTGGTAGCTTGGGTCAGAACCTACAGTTCGGTTCACGTTAATCGAAACACCCTAACTAAACGCGAACCCGATACCTATCCCTTGCTATTGCTGGACTATCAGTAGGTGGTTATGGAGCAACGACATGTGCTTCCACCTGACTGCATCACACGCACCCCATTTATTCGCGAATGTAACTCGCGCTATCTTTGTACTGTCTCGCAACGACACGACCTCCACGAACTTCACCAGTGCGACCTCATTAATCACTCGTCTGAGTGTGCGCCAACTAGCACTCAGGGGGACATTGCGAACCCACATCGCACGGTCACTCGCTATCAGGACCTCAGACGAACCTTCGTGGTTTCTCTCCCTGCGCCTTGGCACAGGACTCTGAGAACCATTGGATGCATACCACGAACCCCGTCCCAGCTGTACTTTCTTCTCAGGGGGTGATACCTCGACCACCTGATCGTCCGCCTTGGGACTTAGGTGTTGCTGAGACCCTGCTTCAGCCCCTTCCGTGGCGTTATGCACTCCCCGTACATTGCCGACGATCAAATTGGCAACTGGGTTCTCAAGGACAAACGCGTTCACTCTCCCTGATAGAAATGGAGTGTCCACATTAATACACGCCTGGGGGTAAGACTCAACTTTGCCCCCAAACGTGATACCCTTCACAGTTTTGCCTGTAAGGCAGGATTCGTCGATGCACGAACGACGCACCCCGACTGTGGTACATCCAGTGTCCCTCAACACCGAGACTGGTTTCTTCTCCACCACACCTTTGTGGAGTGCCACCTTGCCAGTCTCATGGACCGCCGACAGACATGGTACCGCATGTCCGCAGTGTAACACTATATTCTCGTTCGAATGGAATAGAGGTCGACACCCCACACAGTCCTCGCTGTTGACGGTGTCCAACACAAACTCGGAATTCGCGTGTTCGATTGGGGTAGCACACACGTCTGCATTATGTCCCTTACCATTGCACGTGGAACATCGGCGTTCCCTTTTTGATTTGCCACGCGGACTCCTAATATGACTGCTAACCGGTGACGATCGCGCCTCGGAGTTAGAAGATCGACTCTCTAAGGATCCACTCCTCTGCTTGACCGGTTTCTCTGTATAGTGCCTACCTTCCCTTCGCGACTCATCAAAGCGCACTTGTTTCCACATTCGGCGCTCTTCTCCGTCACTATCGCTACCAGAGTGTCGGTTGTTCCACCTCGGCTGGAACCTCTGACGCGTTCTGAAATTATCGTAGTTGCCTCTGAATGGCTGATAGGACCGAGGTAACCTATTGTGAGTCTGTTCTTCGCAGTTATCTGCACCGGCTGACTGATTTTTCCACGGTTGGCGCTGGACTTTGCCGACGCCTGCAACTAAGGCGTCTGACAGGCCAGAACGATGGATGGGTTTGCCCGGATGGACAAGGACATAATGATGGCTTACTGTGACATGGAATCAATGTCCTTGTGGTAAAGTGGGATGATATAAATATTTATAGGGACTTAGTGTACTGACTGAGATCAGCTGTGAAGGTATCTGTATCTAATAAGTGTGGTGTATTACAGATGACCTTACTTTGCTACCACATTTAGACCTCAGTCAGACTTATTCTGGAATATTATGATGACTACGTTGAATGTCTAGGGTTATGATAGTGATGAAGTGTATGTTCACAACAACCAATAGACAGATAAACAATTTAATTTAATCCACAATACTTTACAACACTGTGACACTCACATACATAGAACACTCTATAAGACTATCTTAATAAGTCCAATGTTAACTTTTAAAATATGTATTAATTCCTTTCAATAATAGATATCCTGATTCAACTACAAAATGAACCAGGAATCACAATCAAATGTAATCACAAGTTGTATGTACACAATTTATAGATAGGATCTTTGTATTGACATATATTATTATTACAATATGTATGTAAGTAGTGATGTAGTACTATGAGGTAATACTGGCTATTCAAGCTAGGTTGTTGTTTGTCATCATGACTTCAAGTGTTTGTTTCTGGTGGAAATAATATTGGAAAGGTTCACAGTTTCTTTTTATTTGAAACAAATAAATGTCCCTCTTGATTTTATGTAAAGTCACTTTTAGAGGGGGGTATACACGAGATTGAGCTGCTCTGGCCAACGTAATCTTAACTTCTGTGTGGGTGGCAGGAAACAGTCTCCTATGCTCGCTTGCTTCACAGTTTTCTTGAGAAACAACACTGGTCGATATCTTGACCAAGGAGTATGCTATCAGCCTCTGGATTCAGCAAAACTCAGACCAGGTGCTGCTTTAATACTTTAGTACCACGGTCCCTGAAACAAGAAGGTTGTACCTCCTACTTCAGAACTAATTTATAATCTATTTCCACACTGAAGCACAATACATAACAAACACCGAGTTCAGCGCGGTAGGCCAACTGTTAGCTTCTCATGAACAATATACAGCAGTATTCCTCTCCCTAATGGTTACAACGGCTCTGCAATTCCAGCATTAATTCCTTCTATTCAATAAGATAGGTGTCATAGTACTATTTGGCAATCCCATGCAGTTATACTCCTCTCCGACACGTTTTTCTCATGATAGAGCAATATCTAAGCTTTGCCTCATGTTTGTTACTGAACCACACACATACAGACATAAATTTATCAATTCACATTCAATTTTCATCTAAAAGATATCAAATATGTCTAGCTTACCACAATTCACGGAAATATTAAACAAATACGTTGACTGGCGATGAGTTATGGCACAATTCCGATCTGCCTCTGTCCCAGCCTTTTATTAGAAAAATATGAGCTGGATCTCAACGCACTTGCTTTTACAAATTGGATTTTCAAAAAGTGGCACTGAACTGACGCTCCTAATTGACTATATTAAATGGTCTAGCCAATGAGACCATGTTTACAAAAGCTTTTAAAAAAAAGTACCCTTCCTATCGTTGCCATTAACAACCAAAAATAGTATTTGCCATCGACTAATCATGTTTCGCCTTACATATTATTCTAGCCAATCAAATCGGATTTAACGTGGTGGCCTCATTTCCTCTAAAGCAGTGTCCAAACACGCCATTATGAGCAAATATGATCCTGTGTTGTCAGACAACACCACTATAATATTTTGGCTATAATTTGTTAATTATTAGACTATTTGCTTAACACCTAACATATTCTTTGTCAGCAAGACCTAAGGCACCCAAATATATAAGTTTAATGGAGCTAAGTGGCTGCGTTCAAAATATGTATTTTCTTCTACCACCCGCTCACTTCTATACGATGGGGTGTCTTCTGTACTGTCAGGCTAATGTCAGGATTTCAGACGTAAAACAGTATTGTGTCATGTTTCCTAATAAGCATTAACCATGTTTTTTAAAACCTAACCTCGTATTGGTAGTGTTTTTTGTCCCTGTTTATTTGAAAAAAAGCAAGTCTGCATACCTTTCGCGTGGGGTAGCATTAATGGAATATTAATCTAGGTCATTACGCAGTGTGTCTATCTCAAGGTTTTCTAAGAAACACAGTACCCGTTTTATTTTTTCGAAACGCGTGTATTTGATGCAGTAGGCTTTACTAGCAAACGTGAAAGCGTTACAATTATGCAGACGAAGTAGAAAAAGGGGATTTCTTGTTTAGCTAGTATGACGTTCTATAACACAGGCGTACGCTATTGTGACCGCTCTGTTCTTTTACCATTCTTCTTTCCTTTGATTGAATTAATTCGTTAGGCTTTACATTTACTTTCTAATTTAGATATATGGATTTAAAATTTCTCACGACAGATTCTCCCCACTTAAAACAGACATTATATGTCAGTCTATAATTCTATATACACATAGAGAAATTTAGTATTAGTCCTGGTGCTTACGGTGATTCTCATCACACGGATGGTGGCTTAGAAAATCCGCTCCCAGGTTAGTTTTTCCAGAAATATACTCTATGCTGAACTGGAATGGCTGCAAAAGTAAGGACCATCTGAGTAACCTCGAATTTTCATGCCTAGCCTGCGCTAGAAACGACAAGGGTTTGTGATCCGTTTGCAACTTAAATGCCTTCCCATACAGATAAATATTGAATTTCTTGATCGCCCATATTACTGCAAGACATTCTTTTTCGCTAGTTAAGTAATTTGTTTCAGCTTTATTCAACTTTCTGCTAGCATATGCCACTGGGGTTAATTCCCCATTCAGTGCATCTGATTTCTGTAACAGGGTCGCGCCCAACCCGATATTACTTGCATCCGTTCTCACAATGAATTCTTGACTTAAGTCAGGTAATTTCAAAATAGGTTTGCTTGTGAACTTTTCCTTCAATTCCTGGTATGCCAATTCACACTGTGCTGTCCAGGTAATTCGATCTGGATTTCCTTTGCGTGTCAAATCAGTTAGCGGTGCACATATGGAATTAAAGTTTTTGATATACTTTTGGTAGAAACCACATAATGAGACAAAGGATCTCACGTCTTTCTTGGTTTGTGGTCTCGGGGCTTTCTTTAGTTTCTCTAAATTCATGGAGTCAGGGGTCATGTTTCCCTGATGGACTGTGTGTTCCAAGAATTCTAATTCTTTACATCCAACGCAACATTTGGTTGGACGGGCTGTTAAATTCGCTTCTCTAAGTCGATTAAACAGCATGTTCAGAGAGTCAATGTGTTCCTCAAATGTTTCTGTTGCTATAAGGATATCATCCATGAAATTTGTGATGCATGGATTATTCAGAGGATCCAACAATTTTCTCATCATTCTAGAGAAGACACTAGGCGCATTCTTCAATCCAAATGGCAATCTGTTAAACTCATAGTGTCCCTCTGAGGTACTAAAAGCTAGGTACGGTCTAACCTCAGGCTTTACTGGAATCTGATAGTATCCTTTACTCAGATCCACTTTTGAGAAATATTTAGCTTTATTTAGCCTGGCAAACAACTGATTTGTATCCGGCAATGGATCCACCTGTCCTTCTGTGATAGCATTCAGTCTCCTGTAATCTATACAGAGTCTATGTTCTCCAGAGGGTTTCCTTAAGAGTACCACACTGGAACTATACGAAGATTCACTGTGTGAAATTATTCCTTCCTTCAACAAATAGTCTATCTCTTCCTTCAAGGCTTTCTCCTTAGCAAAAGGAATCGAATAGGCTTTCATACAGACAGGTGTGGGTCTATCAGTTTCATATCATATTCCAATAAGTTTGTATGCCCCGGTCGGTCCGTTAACACCTCTGTATGATCATCTAGGACCTGTTGCACTCTCTCCTTCTGATTTTTCGTTAAATGTGTACTGATTTTCACCTGTGCCGCTGTCTCACAGGGATGTAATGGATATTCAAATGATGAAAGTGTTCCTTTTTCATCTCCATTGCAATGGACAAGGTCAACAAATGTGTCTCTTCCTGATTTTCTCTTTCCAAATATTTCTTCAGGAGATTCACATGATAGATTTTTTCTTTCCCCTTCTTATCTATCTTATAATTGGTTCTAGACACCTTCTCTAAAACTGTATATGGACCTTGCCATCCAATTTGTAACTTATTCTGACTACCGGGTAGAAGAAGCAGTACCTTCTCTCCCACAGCCAAATCTCTGTCTTTAGCTTTCCTGTTGTAATAGGCAGCATGTTTTTTCCTGGCTTGTCTCAAATTTTCATTGGCAAGTTTCCAGCCAGTTTATAAACGAGTGGTCAGCTCATTCACATATTGGTATGAGGATGTAATATTTTCCTCTGCCTTTTCATCAGTCCACGTTCTTAACAGAGCTTCGAGTGGACCTTTTATTGACCTTCCAAATAATAATGTTGCCGGGGCCATACCGGTTGAACTATGTGGTACCTCCCGATAAGCAAAGAGGGCGGCGTGAAGGTACTGGTCCCATGTATCTGGTTTTTTGTGTGCCAACTTTCTCAGGATCGACATCAACGTGCCATTAAATCTTTCCACTTGGCCGTTCCCTTGGGGATGGTACACACTACAATGGAAGTGTTTGGCCTGGAAGATCCTGAAAACTTCTTCTGTTAGTTTCCCCTTGAACTGAGAGCCATTATCAGTCAAGATTTGGTTGGGAAAGCCTAACCTTGTGAAAATTGTGAGTAATGCCTCTGCCACATGTTTAGAGTCAATGGATGACAGGGCTACCGCCTCTCCCCACATAGAACAGGTGTCCACCAGAGTCAGAATGTAGCTGTTCCTCCTCTTGGTTCGAGTTAGAGGTCCCACAATGTCCACGGCAACTCTCTCAAAGGGTGTTCCCACTATGGGCATTTCCCCTAGAGTTGCTGGTGCAGTCCAATGCTTAGGTGCTACTCGTTGGCACTCTGGACAGGATTTTACATATCGTTTGATATCTTCAGTTATCCCTGGCCAGAAATAGTGACAAGCTATACGCTGTCCTGTTGCGCTGATCCCCATATGACCACTGAAGGGAATCGCATGCCCTAGTTCCAACACTTTAGTCCTATATGAAGTGGGAAGGACCAGCTGTCCGTGACCATTGGATTCAGCTCCAGCCTTCCTATAAATCAACTTGTTCTTCATATAAAATTCTCCCTTGCCTGGAGGTGTATGACATTTGGGCAACTTCTTGAAACACGGCTTGAGTGTTTTGTCCTCCGCCTGTGCCTTCCTCATCTCATCTGGATGAGTATTTATTGGATTTTCCTCCTCCTTTTTGGACTGTGATCTGGTCTGCACCGTTGCCAATATCACAGGTCTCTTGGGATTCCCCAAGAAGACATCTCTACACCCCAATATCAGATGGTAGATTGGTTCATTTATCAGTGCTGCTTTGATTATTCCCTCCACATATCGCGTTTTTACATGTATCTTAGCGATAGGCAGTGTCATGGTCGCTACTTCCTTGGTTGCAGCTTGAATCTCCACTGTTTCTGTGGTGTATTGATCTGCTTGCACCAGGTGACAACTCACAACTGAATCATAATCTAAACCTGTATCATATAAACACCTTATGGTGACACAATTACAGATTACATCTTCACACACTGGGGGGTGGTACGGTTCCTGTAGTTCCTCAGGTTTGACCTTTGTTCCCTTCTTCCCAGATTTCATAGCAGCAAAACGAGGAGTTTTATTCCTACAATTTTCAGTGGTATGATTGTTCATCTTACACTTTGTACACCACTTCCTTCCTTGGTTGAAAGATTTTCTTTCATCATATTTCCTTTCATCGAATTGTGGGGTTTTATTCTTATTGTCATACCGTGGCCTATCAAACTGGTGCCTACCTTTTTTCTGATCTCTAGGATCAAATTTATTAAAGTTCTGTGGTGCCTTAAAATTATCTACCTGTTTCTTTTTATTGCCTGATACCTCTGCCTGAGCTGCTTGATACCTTTCAGCGACATTTAGTAGCTCACCCAGCCTCTCTGCACCTTGTTCCATGAGAAACTTTCTCAGGTCTGGAGCCATGGACTCTCTTAGTTGTTCTATAAGGATCATTTCCTTAAGATCTTGGGTTTTCCCTAGAGAAGTCCATTTCTCCAAGTATGTCTCTAACCGTGCAGAGAACTGGTGATAGGTGTCACCTGACAGTAGTTTAGCATTCCTAAATTTTTTTCTATAAAATTCTCCATTCTTTTCATATCTTAACAAAAGAGCCTGCTTTAGCATGTCATAATTTTCTTGATCATCTCTGCTCATTTTGGCAAAAACTTCATAAGCCGTAGCACGAAGCCCTTGTGATAACTTTAAGCTCCACCTTTCTCTCTCTAACCCATACGGGGTAGCTAATAGTTCATATCTATTTAGATAGCTCTCGATATCATCTTCCTTCTCAACAAAATGATCTAAATGAAAGTTCATAGCTGAGGTTGAGGCTCCCTGACTAGCAGAGGCATCAGAGGTAAAAGGACTGGCACCATTTTCAGGAGCATGGCTTTGAAACTCAAACTCCCTTAGTCGTAACTCATGTTCCCTTTGTAATCTCTTCTCCTCCTTTTCTGCTTCCCTCTGTGCAGCCTGCCTTCTTTCTTCTGCTTCCCTTTCTGCAGTCAATCTTTTTCCTTCTGCCTCCAATTGGAACTTCTTAGCCTCAGCCTCCAATGCCCTAGCCTCTTTGTCAGCCTCAATCTGCAACCTCTTAGCCTCAGCCTCTAATTGTAACTTCTTAATTTCCTTTTCAGCCTCTTTTTCTAATCTTTCAGATTCTAATTTTCTTTCTGCTTCAAATTTTCTTTCTTCACGTTCAATGTATTTGTCACATTCAGTAGTGACATAGGCAATCATAACTTGCCCGTCCATTCCTAACTCTTTAGCAGCCTGCATTGCAGCAGATCGAAATTTTGCCAGGTCGGCCATTGTCTAACAGGCAAATTTATACAATGTCTAACCTAAACAAGTCAAACTATAACTAATTATCTAAGGACAACCACAAGCACTGAGAGCTCAACCTTATTTATTTTCACCCAAGGATACCTTTTAAATTTTTATTATTCCCTGAAGTGAATTACCCCCAATATATATAATAGGAGAAGATTCAAAATCCCGGACGAGCCCCCAATATATGTGGTAAAGTGGGATGATATAAATATTTATAGGGGACTTAGTGTACTGACTGAGATCAGCTGTGAAGGTATCTGTATCTAATAAGTGTGGTGTATTACAGATGACCTTACTTTGCTACCACATTTAGACCTCAGTCAGACTTATTCTGGAATATTATGATGACTACGTTGAATGTCTAGGGTTATGATAGTGATGAAGTGTATGTTCACAACAACCAACAGACAGATAAACAATTTAATTTAATCCACAATACTTTACAACACTGTGACACTCACATACATAGAACACTCTATAAGACTATCTTAATAAGTCCAATGTTAACTTTTAAAATATGTATTAATTCCTTTCAATAATAGATATCCTGATTCAACTACAAAATGAACCAGGAATCACAATCAAATGTAATCACAAGTTGTATGTACACAATTTATAGATAGGATCTTTGTATTGACATATATTATTATTACAATATGTGTGTAAGTAGTGATGTAGTACTATGAGGTAATACTGGCTATTCAAGCTAGGTTGTTGTTTGTCATCATGACTTCAAGTGTTTGTTTCTGGTGGAAATAATATTGGAAAGGTTCACAGTTTCTTTTTATTTGAAACAAATAAATGTCCCTCTTGATTTTATGTAAAGTCACTTTTAGAGGGGGGTATACACGAGATTGAGCTGCTCTGGCCAACGTAATCTTAACTTCTGTGTGGGCGGCAGGAAACAGTCTCCTATGCTCGCTTGCTTCACAGTTTTCTTGAGAAACAACACTGGTCGATATCTTGACCAAGGAGTATGCTATCAGCCTCTGGATTCAGCAAAACTCAGACCAGGTGCTGCTTTAATACTTTAGTACCACGGTCCCTGAAACAAGAAGGTTGTACCTCCTACTTCAGAACTAATTTATAATCTATTTCCACACTGAAGCACAATACATAACAAACACCGAGTTCAGCGCGGTAGGCCAACTGTTAGCTTCTCATGAACAATATACAGCAGTATTCCTCTCCCTAATGGTTACAACGCCTCTGCAATTCCAGCATTAATTCCTTCTATTCAATAAGATAGGTGTCATAGTACTATTTGGCAATCCCATGCAGTTATACTCCTCTCCGACAAGTTTTTCTCATGATAGAGCAATATCTAGGCTTTGCCTCATGTTTGTTACTGAACCACACACATACAGACATAAATTTATCAATTCACATTCAATTTTCATCTAAAAGATATCAAATATGTCTAGCTTACCACAATTCACGGAAATATTAAACAAATACGTTGACTGGCGATGAGTTATGGCACAATTCCGATCTGCCTCTGTCCCAGGCTTTTATTAGAAAAATATGAGCTGGATCTCAACGCACTTGCTTTTACAAATTGGATTTTCAAAAAGTGGCACTGAACTGACGCTCCTAATTGACTATATTAAATGGTCTAGCCAATGAGACCATGTTTACAAAAGCTTTTGAAAAAAAGTACCCTTCCTATCGTTGCCATTAACAACCAAAAATAGTATTTGCCATCGACTAATCATGTTTCGCCTTACATATTATTCTAGCCAATCAAATCGGATTTAACGTGGTGGCCTCATTTCCTCTAAAGCAGTGTCCAAACACGCCATTATGAGCAAATATGATCCTGTGTTGTCAGACAACACCACTATAATATTTTGGCTATAATTTGTTAATTATTAGACTATTTGCTTAACACCTAACATATTCTTTGTCAGCAAGACCTAAGGCACCCAAATATATAAGTTTAATGGAGCTAAGTGGCTGCGTTCAAAATATGTATTTTCTTCTACCACCCGCTCACTTCTATACGATGGGGTGTCTTCTGTACTGTCAGGCTAATGTCAGGATTTCAGACGTAAAACAGTATTGTGTCATGTTTCCTAATAAGCATTAACCATGTTTTTTAAAACCTAACCTCGTATTGGTAGTGTTTTTTGTCCCTGTTTATTTGAAAAAAAGCAAGTCTGCATGCCTTTCGCGTGGGGTAGCATTAATGGAATATTAATCTAGGTCATTACGCAGTGTGTCTATCTCAAGGTTTTCTAAGAAACACAGTACCCGTTTTATTTTTCGAAACGCGTGTATTTGATGCAGTAGGCTTTACTAGCAAACGTGAAAGCGTTACAATTATGCAGACGAAGTAGAAAAAGGGGATTTCTTGTTTAGCTAGTATGACGTTCTATAACACAGGCGTACGCTATTGTGACCGCACTGTTCTTTTACCATTCTTCTTTCCTTTGATTGAATTAATTCGTTAGGCTTTACATTTACTTTCTAATTTAGATATGTGGATTTAGAATTTCTCACGACAAATTCTCCCCACTTAAAACAGACATTATATGTCAGTCTATAATTCTATATACACATAGAGAAATTTAATATTATTCCTGGTGCTTACGGTGATTCTCATCACACGGATGGCGGCTTAGAAAATCCGCTCCCAGGTTAGTTTTTCCAGAAATATACTCTATGCTGAACTGGAATGGCTGCAAAAGTAAGGACCATCTGAGTAACCTCGAATTTTCATGCCTAGCCTGCGCTAGAAACGACAAGGGTTTGTGATCCGTTTGCAACTTAAATGCCTTCCCATACAGATAAATATTGAATTTCTTGATCGCCCATATTACTGCAAGACATTCTTTTTCGCTAGTTAAGTAATTTGTTTCAGCTTTATTCAACTTTCTGCTAGCATATGCCACTGGGGTTAATTCCCCATTCAGTGCATCTGATTTCTGTAACAGGGTCGCGCCCAACCCGATATTACTTGCATCCGTTCTCACAATGAATTCTTGACTTAAGTCAGGTAATTTCAAAATAGGTTTGCTTGTGAGCTTTTCCTTCAATTCCTGGTATGCCAATTCACACTGTGCTGTCCAGGTAATTCGATCTGGATTTCCTTTGCGTGTCAAATCAGTTAACGGTGCACATATGGAATTAAAGTTTTTGATATACTTTTGGTAGAAACCACATAATGAGACAAAGGATCTCACGTCTTTCTTGGTTTGTGGTCTCGGGGCTTTCTTTAGTTTCTCTAAATTCTTGGGGTCAGGGGTCATGTTTCCCTGATGGACTGTGTGTCCCAAGAATTCTAATTCTTTACATCCAACGCAACATTTGGTTGGTCGGGCTGTTAAATTCGCTTCTCTAAGTCGATTAAACAGCATGTTCAGAGAGTCAATGTGTTCCTCAAATGTTTCTGTTGCTATAAGGATATCATCCATGAAATTTGTGATGCATGGATTATTCAGAGGATCCAACAATTTTCTCATCATTCTAGAGAAGACACTAGGCGCATTCTTCAATCCAAATGGCAATCTGTTAAACTCATAGTGTCCCTCTGAGGTACTAAAAGCTAGGTACGGTCTAACCTCAGGCTTTACTGGAATCTGATAGTATCCTTTACTCAGATCCACTTTTGAGAAATATTTAGCTTTATTTAGCCTGGCAAACAACTGATTTGTATCCGGCAATGGATCCACCTGTCCTTCTGTGATAGCATTCAGTCTCCTGTAATCTATACAGAGTCTATGTTCTCCAGAGGGTTTCCTTAAGAGTACCACACTGGAACTATACGAAGATTCACTGTGTGAAATTATTCCTTCCTTCAACAAATAGTCTATCTCTTCCTTCAAGGCTTTCTCCTTAGCAAAAGGAATCGAATAGGCTTTCATACAGACAGGTGTGGGGTCTATCAGTTTCATATCATATTCCAATAAGTTTGTATGCCCCGGTCGGTCCGTTAACACCTCTGTATGATCATCTAGAACCTGTTGCACTCTCTCCTTCTGATTTTTCGTTAAATGTGTACTGATTTTCACCTGTGCCGCTGTCTCACAGGGATGTAATGGATATTCAAATGATGAAAGTGGTTCCTTTTTCATCTCCATTGCAATGGACAAGGTCAACAAGTGTGTCTCTTCCTGATTTTCTCTTTCCAAATATTTCTTCAGGAGATTCACATGATAGATTTTTTCTTTCCCCTTCTTATCTATCTTATAATTGGTTCTAGACACCTTCTCTAGAACTGTATATGGACCTTGCCATCCAATTTGTAACTTATTCTGACTACCGGGTAGAAGAAGCAGTACCTTCTCTCCCACAGCCAAATCTCTGTCTTTAGCTTTCCTGTTGTAATAGGCAGCATGTTTTTTCCTGGCTTGTCTCAAATTTTCATTGGCAAGTTTCCAGCCAGTTTTTAAACGAGTGGTCAGCTCATTCACATATTGGTATGAGGATGTAATATTTTCCTCTGCCTTTTCATCAGTCCACGTTCTTAACAGAGCTTCGAGTGGACCTTTTATTGGCCTTCCAAATAATAATGTTGCCGGGGCCATACCGGTTGAACTATGGGGTACCTCCCGATAAGCAAAGAGGGCGGCGTGAAGGTACTGGTCCCATGTATCTGGTTTTTCGTGTGCCAACTTTCTCAGGATCGACATCAACGTGCCATTAAATCTTTCCACTTGGCCGTTCCCTTGGGGATGGTACACACTACAATGGAAGTGTTTGGCCTGGAAGATCCTGAAAACTTCTTCTGTTAGTTTCCCCTTGAACTGAGAGCCATTATCAGTCAAGATTTGGTTGGGAAAGCCTAACCTTGTGAAAATTGTGAGTAATGCCTCTGCCACATGTTTAGAGTCAATGGATGACAGGGCTACCGCCTCTCCCCACATAGAACAGGTGTCCACCAGAGTCAGAATGTAGCTGTTCCTCCTCTTGGTTCGAGTGAGAGGTCCCACAATGTCCACGGCAACTCTCTCAAAGGGTGTTCCCACTATGGGCATTTCCCCTAGAGTTGCTGGTGCAGTCCAATGCTTAGGTGCTACTCGTTGGCACTCTGGACAGGATTTTACATATCGTTTGATATCTTCAGTTATCCCTGGCCAGAAATAGTGACAAGCTATACGCTGTCCTGTTGCGCTGATCCCCATATGACCACTGAAGGGAATCGCATGCCCTAGTTCCAACACTTTAGTCCTATATGAAGTGGGAAGGACCAGCTGTCCGTGACCATTGGATTCAGATCCAGCCTTCCTATAAATCAACTTGTTCTTCATATAAAATTCTCCCTTGCCTGGAGGTGTATGACATTTGGGCAACTTCTTGAAACACGGCTTGAGTGTTTTGTCCTCCGCCTGTGCCTTCCTCATCTCATCTGGATGAGTATTTATTGGATTTTCCTCCTCCTTTTTGGACTGTGATCTGGTCTGCACCGTTGCCAATATCACAGGTCTCTTGGGATTCCCCAAGAAGACATATCTACACCCCAATATCAGAGGGTAGATTGGTTCATTTATCACTGCTGCTTTGATTATTCCCTCCACATATCGCGTTTTTACATGTATCTTAGCGATAAGGAGTGTCATGGTCGCTACTTCCTTGGTTGCAGCTTGAATCTCCACTGTTTCTGTGGTGTATTGATCTGCTTGCACCAGGTGCGAACTCACAACTGAATCATAATCTAAACCTGTATCATATAAACACCTTATGGTGACACAATTACAGATTACATCTTCACACACTGGGGGTGGTACGGTTCCTGTAGTTCCTCAGGTTTGACCTTTGTTCCCTTCTTCCCAGATTTCATAGCAGCAAAACGAGGAGTTTTATTCCTACAATTTTCAGTGGTATGATTGTTCATCTTACACTTTGTACACCACTTCCTTCCTTGGTTGAAAGATTTTCTTTCATCATATTTCCTTTCATCGAATTGTGGGGTTTTATTCTTATTGTCATACCGTGGCCTATCAAACTGGTGCCTACCTTTTTTCTGATCTCTAGGATCAAATTTATTAAAGTTCTGTGGTGCCTTAAAATTATCTACCTGTTTCTTTTTATTACCTGATACCTCTGCCTGAGCTGCTTGATACCTTTCAGCGACATTTAGTAGCTCACCCAGCCTCTCTGCACCTTGTTCCATGAGAAACTTTCTCAGGTCTGGAGCCATGGACTCTCTTAGTTGTTCTATAAGGATCATTTCCTTAAGATCTTGGGTTTTCCCAGAGAAGTCCATTTCTCCAAGTATGTCTCTAACCGTGCAGAGAACTGGTGATAGGTTTCACCTGACAGTAGTTTAGCATTCCTAAATTTTTTCTATAAAATTCTCCATTCTTTTCATATCTTAACAAAAGAGCCTGCTTTAGCATGTCATAATTTTCTTGATCATCTCTGCTCATTTTGGCAAAAACTTCATAAGCCGTACCACGAAGCCCTTGTGATAACTTTAAGCTCCACCTTTCTCTCTCTAACCCATACGTGGTAGCTAATAGTTCATATCTATTTAGATAGCTCTCGATATCATCTTCCTTCTCAACAAAATGATCTAAATGAAAGTTCATAGCTGAGGTTGAGGCTCCCTGACTAGCAGAGGCATCAGAGGTAAAAGGACTGGCACCATTTTCAGGAGCATGGCTTTGAAACTCAAACTCCCTTAGTCGTAACTCATGTTCCCTTTGTAATCTCTTCTCCTCCTTTTCTGCTTCCCTCTGTGCAGCCTGCCTTCTTTCTTCTGCTTCCCTTTCTGCAGTCAATCTTTTTTCTTCTGCCTCCAATTGGAACTTCTTAGCCTCAGCCTCTAATGCCCTATCCTCTTTATCAGCCTCAATCTGCAACCTCTTAGCCTCAGCCTCTAATTGTAACTTCTTAATTTCCTTTTCAGCCTCTAACTTTCTTTCAGCCTCTTTTTCTAATCTTTCAGATTCTAATTTTCTTTCTGCTTCAAATTTTCTTTCTTCACGTTCAATGTATTTGTCACATTCAGTAGTGACATAGGCAATCATAACTTGCCCGTCCATTCCTAACTCTTTAGCAGCCTGCATTGCAGCAGATCGAAATTTTGCCAGGTCGGCCATTGTCTAACAGGCAAATTTATACAATGTCTAACCTAAACAAGTCAAACTATAACTAATTATCTAAGGACAACCACAAGCACTGAGAGCTCAACCTTATTTATTTTCACCCAAGGATACCTTTTAAATTTTTATTATTCCCTGAAGTGAATTACCCCCAATATATATAATAGGAGAAGATTCAAAATCCCGGACGAGCCCCCAATATATGTGGTAAAGTGGGATGATATAAATATTTATAGGGGACTTAGTGTACTGACTGAGATCAGCTGTGAAGGTATCTGTATCTAATAAGTGTGGTGTATTACAGATGACCTTACTTTGCTACCACATTTAGACCTCAGTCAGACTTATTCTGGAATATTATGATGACTACGTTGAATGTCTAGGGTTATGATAGTGATGAAGTGTATGTTCACAACAACCAACAGACAGATAAACAATTTAATTTAATCCACAATACTTTACAACACTGTGACACTCACATACATAGAACACTCTATAAGACTATCTTAATAAGTCCAATGTTAACTTTTAAAATATGTATTAATTCCTTTCAATAATAGATATCATGATTCAACTACAAAATGAACCAGGAATCACAATCAAATGTAATCACAAGTTGTATGTACACAATTTATAGATAGGATCTTTGTATTGACATATATTATTATTACAATATGTGTGTAAGTAGTGATGTAGTACTATGAGGTAATACTGGCTATTCAAGCTAGGTTGTTGTTTGTCATCATGACTTCAAGTGTTTGTTTCTGGTGGAAATAATATTGGAAAGGTTCACAGTTTCTTTTTATTTGAAACAAATAAATGTCCCTCTTGATTTTATGTAAAGTCACTTTTAGAGGGGGGTATACACAAGATTGAGCTGCTCTGGCCAACGTAATCTTAACTTCTGTGTGGGCGACAGGAAACAGTCTCCTATGCTCGCTTGCTTCACAGTTTTCTTGAGAAACAACACTGGTCGATATCTTGACCAAGGAGTATGCTATCAGCCTCTGGATTCAGCAAAACTCAGACCAGGTGCTGCTTTAATACTTTAGTACCACGGTCCCTGAAACAAGAAGGTTGTACCTCCTACTTCAGAACTAATTTATAATCTATTTCCACACTGAAGCACAATATATAACAAACACCGAGTTCAGCGCGGTAGGCCAACTGTTAGCTTCTCATGAACAATATACAGCAGTATTCCTCTCCCTAATGGTTACAACGCCGCTGCAATTCCAGCATTAATTCCTTCTATTCAATAAGATAGGTGTCATAGTACTATTTGGCAATCCCATGCAGTTATACTCCTCTCCGACAAGTTTTTCTCATGATAGAGCAATATCTAGGCTTTGCCTCATGTTTGTTACTGAACCACACACATACAGACATAAATTTATCAATTCACATTCAATTTTCATCTAAAAGATATCAAATATGTCTAGCTTACCACAATTCACGGAAATATTAAACAAATACGTTGACTGGCGATGAGTTATGGCACAATTCCGATCTGCCTCTGTCCCAGCCTTTTATTAGAAAAATATGAGCTGGATCTCAACGCACTTGCTTTTACAAATTGGATTTTCAAAAAGTGGCACTGAACTGACGCTCCTAATTGACAATATTAAATAGTCTAGCCAATGAGACCATGTTTACAAAAGCTTTTGAAAAAAAGTACCCTTCCTATCGTTGCCATTAACAACCAAAAATAGTATTTGCCATCGACTAATCATGTTTCGCCTTACATATTATTCTAGCCAATCAAATCGGATTTAACGTGGTGGCCTCATTTCCTCTAAAGCAGTGTCCAAACACGCCATTATGAGCAAATATGATCCTGTGTTGTCAGACAACACCACTATAATATTTTGGCTATAATTTGTTAATTATTAGACTATTTGCTTAACACCTAACATATTCTTTGTCAGCAAGACCTAAGGCACCCAAATATATAAGTTTAATGGAGCTAAGTGGCTGCGTTCAAAATATGTATTTTCTTCTACCACCCGCTCACTTCTATACGATGGGGTGTCTTCTGTACTGTCAGGCTAATGTCAGGATTTCAGACGTAAAACAGTATTGTGTCATGTTTCCTAATAAGCATTAACCATGTTTTTAAAAACCTAACCTCGTATTGGTAGTGTTTTTTGTCCCTGTTTATTTGAAAAAAAGCAAGTCTGCATGCCTTTCGCGTGGGGTAGCATTAATGGAATATTAATCTAGGTCATTACGCAGTGTGTCTATCTCAAGGTTTTCTAAGAAACACAGTACCCGTTTTATTTTTCGAAACGCGTGTATTTGATGCAGTAGGCTTTACTAGCAAACGTGAAAGCGTTACAATTATGCAGACGAAGTAGAAAAAGGGGATTTCTTGTTTAGCTAGTATGACGTTCTATAACACAGGCGTACGCTATTGTGACCGCACTGTTCTTTTACCATTCTTCTTTCCTTTGATTGAATTAATTCGTTAGGCTTTACATTTACTTTCTAATTTAGATATGTGGATTTAGATTTTCTCACGACAGTCCTTTGGCTGGCGCTCTTGGAAAAATGCTACCAACTCAGTAGAAGAAGACGACAATACTTTGTCCCGTAGCATTAGATCAAACAACTATTCTTTGTAATTCCCTCCAACTCAATCCATCTATTCAGCAGAAGCTTGATCTTCGAGACGAAGTCCTCGAAGTCCTGGTCTGCACTTGGCATAGTGTTTCTAAACCGCGTTCGGTACCCGTAAGCTGTCAAACGGAACTTCCGAAGCAACCGTTCCTTCACCTTGTCGTAATCCGCCCGCTCTTCCAGCAGGAGGCTATAAAAAGTCTTCATCGCAGGCTCCACTAGCAATGTGGATAACAGAGATGGCCACTCGTCTCTGTTACACTTCCAGGCCAAGCATCCGGCCTCGAACCTCTGAAGGAAAAAATCTAAACTATCAATTTTGTCATTAAAATTCGGCAGACGCAGCCTAAAGGGACGATGATACTCCCTTGGAGTCGAGTTCTGACCACTCGCACCCAATTCTAATCTCTTTAATTGTATTTCCTTATCAATCCTCATTCTCCCCTTCTCTAATTCTAACTCTCTATCCTCTTTCATCTTCTTTTCTTGTAATTCGAACTCTCTCTGTTTCCACTCGTTATCTTCCATCATCTTCTTTTCTTGTAATTCGAACTCTCTCTGTTTCAAATCACTATCTTCTTTCATCTTCTTTTCTTGTAATTCTTTATCTTCTTTCATATTTTTTCCTTGTAATTCGAACTCTCTTCTTTTGCACTCTAACTCTTCAGCGCGAGCATCTCTTTCCAGCTTCTGCTTCTCACTGTTCTTCTTCGCCAAAGCTTTTTGATTTTCCTCTGACTGGTATTCTGCCTTGGCAAAATCCATCAGTTCTTTCTCAGTGTACCCACATTGTACGCCTATCAGAATGAAACCATTTAAGTCCATGACGTACACTCACGATACTCAATATTATCTATAACTCTGCTTCTTTTGCTATAGATTTTCACTCTGCAACTACTCAATAACACGTAGTATAAACCACCTCACTTATATCAACAGATAAATCTCTGCTTACAAAGTATGCAGTAATGATATATACAGAGCAATATCACTGCTCGCATTACAATTATATGAATGTATATAAAATCCACTTCACCCCTCACTTCAGTATGACCGTTCTATGCCTCTTGGCTAATGTCTATTTACTCTCTAGGAGTGGTCCTTCCGACCTCTTAATCTCTGTGATACAACTGAAAAGATCCTTACTATAGTCGATAGTTGTATCTCACTAGCTGATAATACCCTTTGGTACGATACCAATACTATACGAAAATTGAACAATAAGTCGGCTTTTACACCACAGTATCTTGCTAGCACCCACACTGGTGCTGTACTCTGACAGTATGTTTACAAATGGCAAAATGAACATTCCACAGAAGATAAGACACACACTAAACAATACGATAACTACCAGTCACGAGGAATAAGATGACAAACCAGGTATGAGCAGAGATATACTGATATATACAATGCGTGACTGACAACGAACGAAAACAAGGGATACCCGTTAACGTATTTACAAGATAGCAAGAAGGAACGAGAGATAACACCACTTAAACACAAAAATAGAATTACTGAGTGTACAGGACAACGTAACTACAAACCACACCAGCACACCTAACAAATACTGAGCTTGGTATGTTAAGTAGGGCAGTCGCAGGAAACCGTTCTGCCTGACTCCACCACTAAACACACGCAGCCACACCCTAGAAGAAATCAGTCTAATCTAATCTTTTCCCACAAGTAAGAAAAGAAAGAATTAAACTCGTCACCCGTCCACCCTTGAACTCACAAATATAATATTAAACATAGCAGACGAGAACAACAACTACACTTAACAATGAAGTGCTGAGAGCTCTCTCCTTAACTAGCCACTAACTAAATCATACCAATCAAAATAGACTAAATAACATTTAAACAATAATAACATTATAACATCTCAATTAATTTACTATGTATATAATAATAATGACCCCAAGTGAAAGAAAATTAGAGTGACAGATCCCACATAACTAACTAACACCATTTAAAGACACCGCCTAAGTTTATACACAGAAAGCGAGGAAAAAGAACAAAACAAAAGGAAGGGAAAAAAGAACTAAAAACAAAAAAGAATACTTCTGTGGTAGGGTGGGCGAGATGATGATGATGATTATTTTGTGATGTGTGATCTCTCTTGTCACACTCGCACCGACCCGAACAACAATAAAACTCTTGATTCTAGAGGCAGGGGCTATATTTATTTTTACAACCCATTCAGTGACAAAGCAAACATTAAACAAATAAACTAGCGAACATAACAAAACGAAACTAAACAAAACACCCAACAGTGCCCGATGCTAATCTGAAGAAGCAAACAAAGCACAGAATAGTTAAAATCATAATATAATACTGAATGAGAAACACCACGCTCTCACCTGTCAAACTGTCCTACGCCGCCACCTGACACACTCAACTATCACACACAAACACACTCATGTGTGTCGTCCAATGCGACTAGTATGGTGTTGTGCATGAGGCTGGCAACCTCACCATGTAACACAGATTGCCACCGAAACCACTACTGCAAGGGCAAACTCTCAGCTATCACACACACACACACACTCATGCATGTCGTCCAATGAGACTAGTATGGTGTTGTGCATGAGGCTGGCAACCTCATCGTGTAACACAGATTGCTACTGAAACCACTACTGCCCTAGCATATGAATACTTAATATGGAGGCAAACCACACTGTTGGCCCCATGCTCCCTCAGGAGCGGAGAAGAGAAATATATACCTTGAAGTGAGCCCACGTGCTCTCACAACCATTCCTCACATAACCATAATTAAACAATCATAAAATGGACATAAAATAATATTCAACTATATGTACAACAAATACTCTCAGTAATGAGAATAAGCTACTACCTCGTAACCGATCCACAT
Organism: Oreohelix idahoensis; assembly: GCA_024509875.1. Taxonomy (NCBI): domain Eukaryota; kingdom Metazoa; phylum Mollusca; class Gastropoda; order Stylommatophora; family Oreohelicidae; genus Oreohelix; species Oreohelix idahoensis. The sequence continues at coordinate 102,797 of JAMPIV010015207.1, forward strand.
CAGTATTCATTACTGCATTCTGAAGCATGTCGTATGTGACGACTGGTGCGCCTGGCAACAAGCGTGTCGTATATGACCACTGGTGCGACTGGGAATCTCATCACATGAAACACATCGTTACCGAAACAACCACTGCAATAGCATAAAAATGCTTCTTGTCGGCTTGTGATAGACACCAGCCACATTGGTGTTTCCATGCTCCGCCGGGAGCAACCAGAGAAACACATGTCTCAACAAAGGAGTGGCCTCGCGCTCTCCAGAAATCTAAATACATATTCTCGCCTCACAGTAACTCATTAAATATATACAGTAGAATTATGATAAGTAGGCTATCGTGAAATACACTCAATTACTTTTACATTAAAGAAATAAAATAATTACTCTTGACTTTAACAAAACTGGCATTAACACGAAAACTATCTCTTTCCTTTACTGGGGAACATTATCTTAATCTGCTTCCCACCCACGTGTCAATTCACACAATATAAAACTGGCGTCTTCTTTATACAATCACACATGGTGACGCGCCGCCTTTCATGACCACGTGGTTGCCATCCTGATAACAGTCAATATAATCTAAATTAAAGTAAAAAATCGCTTCTCTGTCCAGTTTCATGTATGAAATAGCTCCCTACTAACTTTGCCTTTCTTGCCCGGTCTGATGACTGACATAATTGCTCTTAAACTCTCACATCTGTGATTTGGGCTTTGCGTGCCTAATAAAACCTATCAAACATTATTTTCACTCATCTATCATTTCAAGACTAAATTATAATGTCCTAAAAAGACATTTCCTTTGGAAACACATCTATCTATATCACTCAACATTAAAATAGCCACATCGATATTATTTCCGAAATATATAAAACTAATTCTAATTTAAATTAACTCACGTGTCATGTCTTTGTGTTCTTCTGTGTGGGTACACAGGGCGCCTCGTTTCGTTCTCTCTTGTCTGGACTGATACTTTAAGAAGGCCCGCTGCTGGTTCGCTATCTCTTTTTATAGGCACTAGGCTAATCACTCAACTACTGCGCGCTGGGCGTATTAATCTTGGCTACTTAAATATCACACGCGATTATCGCTTTAGGAATAGCGAAAACACAAATAAAACCTACAGCTATTTAATATAACACACGAGTATCAAATATGATTCACAACTATACACCACAATTAATTTCAAGGGATTATTACGGCCTTTTCATCAATCTTCCTTATCTCGTCAGAATTTTTACATACTAGGCGCACTTCTAAAATATGGGCGATAAATCTGCCTAGAAACAGGTAGGGGGCGGGCGTCTCCTTTTCGGATTAATTTCAAGGGATTATTACGGCCTTTTCATCAATCTTCCTTATCTCGTCAGAATTTTTACATACTAGGCGCACTTCTAAAATATGGGCGATAAATCTGCCTAGAAACAGGTAGGGGGCGGGCGTCTCCTTTTCGGCCCCATCACACTTCAGAAACAGACGTTGACACAGCAAAATGCTTATTGCTTTATGCTAACCTAACACGACCCCACAAGAGATGTCCCACTACTCTAGAAGACTAGACTGTACGATAAGTTGAACCACTTGGATAGACAGAAAAGGAAGAAGGAATTGAAATGAAAAACGAGAAACAAAATAAAAATACAACAAATCATACACAGATATTCAAACAATAACTTAACTGACGATCCAGCGATGCACCTCCACGTAGCTCCTCAGACACAGATGATGGTAGATGAAATAGCACGAACTAGTCTCCACAAACTTGAAAACATCCACACAATAAACAATGTTCTACACGGTGTTATCACAGCACTGTCCACAGCAAGAATAACGACCGTAAATCCAGTAATGTCCAGTTGACAAGACTTCTTCACTAGTCTATGTGCCAGCTAATAACAATAATGTCCTTTGGCACGGTGATGCGTATAATATATGAGTACAGTTCGACACTACGTCTCTTCAGGAACCTAGCAGTCTTCACTATTCAGCTCAGTCTCTTCCAGGACCACTCAGATCAGCAGCCTTCGGTAACTGGCATGCCTTCAAGCAGTACTAGGGCCACGAAAGAAGCATGGGTACGCTCCCACAGGACAGGCACATCGGTAAGGCATGATGACGACAAAACTTGGCAGGAGCGCAGGAATGTAATGTTCCCTCGGTTGGTAGAGCAGTATGAACGATGACACTACTGCAGGTTGGCTACATGCACGACAATGGTTGCGATTATCTAGAGCATGATCCCGATAAGAGGTGTTACACACATCCTGAGATGCCACCACCACTATTGACACTACCAATACCTACAAATATTGACGAACTTATCTCTTCTGACGACACCACAGTCAGTCATCAGAGCCCAAATACTGCCAACAACGCTATTGACACTACCAATACCAACAAATATTGACGAACTAATCTCTTCTGACGACACCACAGTCAGTCACCAGTGCCCAAATACTGCCAACCTCACAAGAAATTCTGATCTCCTTTATATCCCTACACGGACCAACTGTAGACACCTGTCACAACTAACCTCCGCTGCTCTGTCTGGATCACCACCTTCCTAGCACTAAGCTACAAAGTATGCCTTGTAATATATCAAACTGTGATCCTAGACGCCAGCTACAACTTTACTCTACAACATGTGACACTCCTTCTATCAATACTTGAACAACCTAGCACAAAATTAACTTTCCAAAATCACAACCAACACCATAAATGTCAAATATAATCCGTATTGACAGCGCTAACCTTCCACTGTGCACTCTTTCAAACTAGGTCAAATACCGCGACGGGTCACACCTGACCGAAAAGTTCACTGCTACTGTCTAACACCTGAAAACGAACACACTGCCGTGAACACTGGAAAACCCGCTGAAGTGAACACAATGCTTTGCTACCTACTTCTCCTCTGAGTGTATAGAAACTACTAGCCTTCTATGCTATAATATATTGCCCACACAGCCTCTAAAGAATCGGTCAAGAGCTCCCCAGCTGTCAGGAACCACTTATCGTGGATAGCACCACTGGTTACACCACTGCAATGTGGATTTATAATAATAAATAAAGACTCGTTCTTCCAAGGGTACAACCGCACCACAATGGCTGACATAAGAAATAACATATTTAACAGGAACTTCCCTTTAATACTTTATACACACAATACGGCCTCACACGGCCAACAAACGCATCAAATACAATAATGAAAAAACCACTGTAAACTTGCCTTAGCAGCTTAATCTATGTCCTCCATATATGAAGTTACGAATTACGTCATAAACACTGCTATGAATATCGCTCACCTGAGCGGCAAAAACTGAGACAATGACACACTCAAATCATTGACATCTTATTAAACAACGGTCTGTAGAAATTACAACCTAGACCCTACAGTGCTCTAGAATTACAACGTAATTATCAACCAGGACCGAAATATGGCAAGCACTGAGTTAATAGTCCATAACATGAACCACACAGCGAAATCGCTGGCAAAAGGGAAAAATATCCGTCCTCCCTGGACGAAGGCTACTTTCTGACTACCCAACTTTGTGCCTTCTTCCCCCGACTTCCGGTAGTCACATGACCCACCAGTTCAGCTAACCTCGGCCTTTCCGAGTGACATATTGCCGAGCACAATACATACGATGCACTGCGGAATAGAGCTGTGACAATAGGGCTGGCAACCTGTAATCACGTTGCTATAGAAACCATTGCTGTAAGAGCATGTGAATGTGTTGTGCAGGCTTCTTGCAAGGGGTCCACCTGCAGTTGTGGCTCTATACTCCATAGGGAGCGAAAAGAAAAATGATGATGCAGACGTGGCACTGTCACAACGTCTATTTATTTTTACATTTTCATGACTGGGTGCTTGCCCAGAACAGTAGGATTGAACTGGCATGACGACGTGGAAATGATGGAAATGTCTTAGAAAGAAAGCGATCTTTTCTTTGAAGTAAAGTTAAAATTTGGTAAAATATTTAGTTTTAATTTTTCCATTGCTCTGATGATGGAATTACAGGAAGTAGATCGTGCAGCGGAGATAAATGTTACATAAAAGCTGAATTTTTTTTTTCTCCAAATTCCAGATACTCTGAGATCTGAAACCAGACATGACTTTTTCATGGTAGATCTTTAGAGAGCTCAGCGTTTCCCTGTGTCCCCTACCCCTGTCTTATGGTGTGCACCATCTTCTTTTGCTGAAGCCAATATGTACGTTATATTAATTGATATTCCGTGGTGAGTCTCATTCTCTGCTCGTGCATCTGTGACATACATTTTTCTGCTTTAACTCAAGACTTAAGATGCCTCAGAATATTCCGCTGTCTCTTTTGTTACCCTTTTATTCTAGGCTAGTATTATTTATTTCTTGTAATGCTGTAATTTAAAATAAATTTCTAATCATTTGCTTACCAAACCACCACGAGCTTGTATATAGCTTCTGTTCTTATTCCATATACTCCTACATACTGAATTTGTATACGTTAAAAATTAATGATGGCCTTACTGTGAATGCTTAGGTAGGCACAACAACCCATCCTTGGCCCGCATTAAAATTACTGAGAAGCATTGCTCTAAACAGCATTTTCAGCTGTAGCAAAAAAGTACATTTCCTCTCTTTTTTGTGTGACAAATTGCTCACAAATTAAAGGTTCTATGCTGTGGTTCGTGTGAGGTCACGGCTGCGTGTAGCAGACGCACGGAATAGACGCGGCGGAGATAAAGTGGTTGTGACATTTTAGAGTACAAACAATGTCACGTAATGAAATTTATCATCAACGTGTGAATTCTTCCGCTGTTTTACCAGCGATGTTTTTAACGTATACTTCAGACACCAGACGGTGGAAGATCATACACCCGGTACAAACAGGATGAATCTTTGATAACAGCATTGACAAATGGTGTTATACTATTCTTCTTTCGTCCGAGCATAAACGTCTTCTTCTTCTTACTAGTTACCTCTTCTACAACTTATCTCAGTTTGCAGATGACGCTGCGATACGGAGAATGGGAAGAAATGTTCCATTCCTCTATAAAACAATACAAAAACAAAAAGGTAAAATATTAGACTGGATGCAAGAGTGGGGATTTCATCTAAATGTTTAAAAACAACAGTAGGAATGATCTTCAGTAGACGGCATGCAATAAAAAATAATGTACTTAATATTAACATTAATGAGCAAAAAGTTTGCACAGCAAAAAACCACTAGATTTCTGGGTATGATACTAGACCAGCAACCAAACTGGAACAAACACATAGAACTATTAATAAAAAACAGTAGGGGGCTATTTCTATTGCTATAATTTAAAATAAATTTCTAATCATTGGCCTACCAAACCACCACGAGCTTGTATAGCTTCTGTTCTTACTCCATGTTCTCCTACATACTGAAGTTGTATACTATAAACATTAATGATGGCCTTACTATAAATGCTTAGGTCCTCATTCAATTTACTGAGAAACATGCTAAAATATATAAAAGGAAGTAGCTGGGGAGTCTGCAATAAGAAAATGATCACCTTCTGTAAATCATTTATTAGGGGCAAACGTGCCTACGCCAGTGTTGTCTATGCATCAGCCGCTCCTAGCAATAAGAAAAAACTAGACAGTCTAAAACCAGGCCCTCTCAATAATAGCAAATGCTTCAAAGGAAACATCAGTAGCGGCGTTTGAAGTAGCGCTAGGCTTTATACCCCTCGAGCTACGCAGAATAGAGCTGAGATTCAGCTACTGGGCAAAAGATCCAACCCACTCAGCGCACAAAACCTTTGATAGGGGTAACCAACACATTGGTCACATTCCACTAGACTATAATAGATATCCGCCAGGCTGGAAAATAATAAAAAAAATAGATGCTCATCAAAACCTATTTAACGTAATAAACATTAATGCTCAGTATAAAGCAAAGATCCCACCATGCGAACCAAAAGTGTCAGAAACTGACTCCCACTTAACAAAGGTCGTAAGTAAGTCTAAAATTGTCACGGATTGCCTCCCCTGCTTTGCAGTAGTGGTCCAACAGTGACCAAAACTCAAGAGTATCTAATATTGGTTTCCAAGGTACAGATATCCCCCGCTTTTCGAAAGTTCGCTTTACGCCACTTCGCTTTTACGAAAGACCTACATTAGTACCTGTTTTCGCTAACCAAAGAAATCCGAAGAGGATTTTCGCTTTTACGAAAAAAGGCGAAAAGCGGAAATAGCGTGCAGTGTTTGTTTTTCAGCGAGCGGGAACTACACTCAGCACCAAGCCACCATAGCTTTGAACTGTGTCTGTGAGCATCTGCGCTTTATCTCGATTTATTTTGTGCATCCGCTAGCAAGATGTGTTCTAAGGTATCAGAAAAGCCTAAGAGAGCTCGAGAGGGTGTTACGCTTAGCGTAAAACTGGACATAATTAAGCGTTTCGATCGTGTGAACGAAATAAAAACATTAGTGCGTGTGTTGAACTTGCCTGCGTCCACCATTCGTACTATTTACATGCAGAGAGAAAGAATCTTGAAAGCTGCTGAAGTTACTATTGGTTCTGCTAGTAGCAAAGTGGTCTCGTTTTGTCGGCATCCAGTAATGGATAAAATGGAAACTCTATTGCTTGAATGGATTGCTGGGTGGTGTTCCGTTAAGTTATCTTACACTTAAGGAGAAATCAGTCAATCTTTTTAATAATCTGAAACAGAAAGCACTGGACGATGGTGATAAAAGTGTTGCTAAAGTGTAATTTAAAAGTAGTCATGGGTGGTTTGATCGGTTTTTGAGGCGAGGTATGATTTGCTAGGTTATTTTTTGGGTCTGGGAACGCTCAAAAATTTTTCTATTATAAATTAATGGTAATAGCTTCTTCGCTTTACGATATTTCGGCTTACGAAAGGTTTCGCAGGAACGCTCTACTTTCGGATAGCGGGGGAAACCTGTATCTACCTGCGCGCAAGATTACTCTTGGCAGAGATGTAGATAGGAGATTAATGGCACTTCTGCCTTAAGAGAGCGTTCACAAGATATTTCCAGAAGTCATGAACAATGTTGCATCGGGCTGAACAATTGTTAACGCATTATATCTGGTCCGTCGCCTTCTGTCAAGGATTTAAGCAATGGTTTAGCCCGTTCAAGCCCCCAGTTGGTGTAATCCAACGAAATTCCTCTTATAAGTAATAGCTCTGTTTAGAGGTAAATATATGTCTAGGTATATATATATATATATATATATATATATATATATATATATATATATATATATATATATATATATATATATATATATATATATATATATATATATATATATATATATAATATTCTGGCTCATACGTTTGCTTTCATACATATAAAACTAAAACGACTATGATTGTTTAGTTTTAAAACAACATGTAACAATTTTAATAACGAATTAGTCTTTAACAGTTAAAATAAATATGGAAAGATTGGGGAAATTTAGATAAAAGTTTTCGTCACGGAGACGTAGGTGAGGATTTATCAAAAGTCCGTTGCTTTCGCCTATTTTACAAGACACTTAACTCTAGCTGAGTCTTGCAGCTGTGGTTCATCAATTCTGTGATGACGAAAGCCTTCTCCACACTCTCTTTGACTGTGTCTGGACAGTGAGAATATGATTTGTGCCTGAACTAACATTAACGAGTTACATACATCTCAAAAATAAAATGCTACACTTAAGGCACACATGATGTAATCATCACTCATTACTGCTCCAGTCGGAGTTCTGAGGTCACCTCTGCTGTCGGGATTTCCCGCACGACTAGCAAGAAACAATCATCAGCGCTTGCTGTAGTGGTTCATGCATATACTGTTTTCATATGTTGACGTTGCCAGCCTTGTATGTAACCACTTAGCAAGGAACCTGTAAAATTTACATAAGTAAATAAATTGTTTACACTTACCCCAAAATTTTGGGAATACACAATCTCCTTGCACAGATTTAGAGTGGATACAGCTCTGTATTAGATGCTTCGAAATCACTTAGGTCTGGAAATTAGAGTTAATTCCTCTGACGGCGGGTGTTCTGCGAAATCACTGGCATGGGAAAACTTTAGTTTAATTCCTCTATGACTTGTGATCAAATTCCTAAGTTTCCAATCTTGTATTAAAAATACGGGTTTACTTGTAAATTCCTATATTGCCTAATACTCGATCTGTTTCTTATAGTTGTGGAATTTCTAAGTCCAATGTCTGTTTTTCTTTCTGGCTTTTAGGAGTCGCTAGTCTGACGTTTGCGCTGCAGTGGGTGTACTGACTTTGATTTCATTACATTATATCTCACAATCCTCAGTTCAAATTCCAGCTGTGTTTCCGCCTAATTTTCCAGTGAGATACATTGTGTATTCCGGCCTCTCAAATCAACCAATCCAATCGAATCTCGTTCAGCAATACTTGGGTTGGGGTGCTTCAAATTCGAAAAATACCCTCACATGTTTCAAAATATTAAATGTAAACTCCACGCGTGTCCTTTTCATATCGTTGCGTCAGACTTTCGCCGGCATCTTGTGCACAACTCATAAACACCATCTGTGAACTCAATTGATGTCAGGATGCTACCTATCGCCAATATTGTCTCTCCAGACAGATTATCGGGAAACTCACATACAGGGATGGTCCCGTGAAACAATAAACGCATCTACCACCTGTGCAATTTGCCCACCTCAGACGGCTATCTCAGACAGACAATATTGTCTTATATATATATGTTGATCGGGCGAGACCGTCTTTTCAAGATAAGAATCTCGCTTGCTGACCGGTGATAATGACTGGGTATTGTTACGATAATACCACAGTTCAACTGGCGGAAGTAAATACGTCTGAGGAATGGTAAACAAGATAAAGACAGTCTCATAGCAAATACTGCCGCAGGGGAGTGGAGTGTTAGAGACTTTCCCTTACTAGATTCAGCATAGAGGGTAAAATAATGAATGAAAGGGCAAAAAATATGCCAAATAATAGTGATGAGTGAGAGGAAGAGAAAATTGAAGAAAAATAGTGATACGGCCGGAGTGAACGTGAGATCACAAAACTGTATCGTCACAAAAATCACAATCTCAACAAAACGTAAAGCACCAGAGTACATAGAACAGTATATAAATAATAGTGTAACTGTTTAAACAGATGTGTCAAACGATGAAGATGGACATTTATGAGCAGGAATAGCAATACTGTAGCGTGATGAAACAATGTCTTACCATTCACTGTATAAGAAAATATCGTCCAATCAAATCAACGCACGCTCTTGTGTGTGTCGCGAACGATTTGTAAATGGCGTATGGCAAGAGGAAATTTTGTGTTAACGCTACCAGGGATTTACGTGAATTGCAAACGAATGGAGTGAAGAAAAGAAATGGAATATATTGCATTTTATGCAGGAGAAGACCATGCATTTATATTCAAAAGGAATAGTTGCTATGTGCCTTAATTTCGGAGATATTCGAGGTAAAGTAGGCCAGCACGTTAAAAGTTATTGTGAAAATGGTCTTCCAAAAATTGCTACAACTCGTAGACAAAACTAATTAAGGAAAACCAAAGATGCAAAGGAAGCTAAGGATCGTCCCAGTAAAAGGAGATCTAGGTGAAAGTAGTAGATGCCGGGGTTTAGAAGAACGAATGTGTTTTCTGGACCAAACGTACACAACTCGCTCGAGTCTGCACACCAAACGCAAAAATAAACAGTTTGGGAAACTTCGACGATGTATTGCCCTCCGATACGCCCGCGCTCTCGCTATAAAAAGGCCAGCAGCGGACTTTTCAAACTTTACACACACGGCAGAAGACAGATAGACTGAAGGAAGGAGACGCTTGCAAAAGCTATAACCTTTTACCATCTCTTTGCCGTGCAGCTCTACCTCACCAAACTGAATCTGCACTGTACTTTGCATCTATTCTAGAGGGTATGTAAATTTAAGAATAAATAATTTGTTTTATTGCAGATTATTATGAAAGGATGGAAATATTATCAGGATCAGACCAGAGGACTGAACTGAAATTAGGTTGTGGATGTATAAAGGAATTCGATGCATACCAACGTTTATCTGGAATGTCATTAGGAGTGGTCAATTAAAAGTTATTATACTGGAATAATGGACTTGGCACCCCGGAATGTGAAAGGCGAAGGTAGCATCATGATTATGTATAAAATGTATTAGATTTAATTCATGTATTGTTTTAGAATGTTTATGCAGATAGACACCTGTCTTCTTGTCTCGCTATCCTGATCAGAACTGATCCATGTATCATTCATATACATGCACACACCTGAACACTTTCATTCATGGACACGTAGGCTTGCAGAACCTATGACCAAAGGCTAGCCACTTGTCACATATTGTCTCCAGGTTCATTCGTGTCACACTTCAGCAAGAGGTCTCGAATCTTAGATCAATAGTGCCTTCCTGGACCAAGTCAGGAGCGTCATATATTGCCATCTATATTCAAGTACTAGGCCCCATCTGTGCTTGGTGACCTGGTACATGACCTGCAACTGATACTGCTGTGTAGTATTACTGAAGGACATTCACCGAATTTTAATGATAAGTACTCTATGTGAGAAATTCAAGCAGCCATTGTGAGTGGTCCCAGCAAAGTTACTAATAGTGTCATGATGAACAAACTGTTCTAAGATAATAGGCAAGACAAGAGACAATTTAGTTATAAAGGAAAAGTTAGAGGAATTTTCTTTTCAATTTCCAAGATTCCAGAGAGAACTTTTGTTTAGTTAATAATTGAAACTCAACTCTTGAGTAATTGTGTAGTTCATCTTTTATTCATTCAATTTCATCATTCTCATCATTCATAATTTGCACAAGAAGAAAACCAAAGATAGATGTACATAATAAATGATTCAGTAATTGTATATCTCTGACTTATCAATTTTATATTGTTGCATTTTGAGTTTTACTGAATTGTTGATTATCAAAGGTTAGTTACTAGCGAAGGTGGCATCTTAGGCTCTAACTTTCATCTGATTACTATCTGAAGTAGAGACCTTCACAGCCGTGACTATCCTGTGATACCAGTGCTCTTCTCTGACACTTGGGCTATATTCTTTACAGACGTAATTGTTTTCTGTTCTATCAGTAACTACTACTCACAACTATACTCATAAAACCTTTCGTTATAAATACCAAAATTGAAAATTTACAAAAGATATAAAGTGAAAGGTCCATCTTTACAGCAAAATTAGTGGCAATCTTAAAAGCTTTAGAAATAGTTGCAGAAACCCACCAAATAAAGCAACCATTCTCACAGGTTCCCTTTCATCAGTACTAGCTCTCAGAAACAGACATGAATGCAGCAGGCCAGACATTATAGAGAAAATACTGCAGGTTAATACATTTCAACACACCGCAGGACGGAGCGTCACACTAAAATGGATATCAGCACATTTTGGGATAGCAGGAAATAAGCTTGCGGACAAAGAAGCCAAAGGGGGGAGAACTAGTTATAACAAAATTGAAGAAGGCCTAGGGAAATTTGAAATTAATAGCTTAATTGCTCATGCAATAACTAAAGAATGGATACTAGCATAGGACCAAAGCAAAAAAGAAAGACACTCATATAAAATTCTGAAGAAAAAAAAAACAAGCAAAAAATGCCAAATACAAGATGAACTAAAAATACCAACTAACAAAATATGGCTAAGGCTCACGCTTGGAACTTGCTATTTCATGATAGAGGAACCCACATGCGAAGAGTATCAAGAACCAAACACATTTAGACCCTTTCTGGTGGACTACAAAAAATATGACCAGCAGAGGCAAAACATTAAGCCACACTGCAATAACCACAAGGTAGAAACGAGTGTAGAAAATCTCATGGGCATTAAGACCTCATCAGAAATACGAAATTTAATAAAACCTTTTATTACTAAAACAAAAGCTAATATATATATTTTAAAAAAATAAGAATGCGAGCCAGTAGTCTACAGTGGTGGTAGATTTCCCCTCAAATAAATACGGACTGACTATAAATAATCCTCCAATCAACATTAAATGCATACCAGTATAGACAATATCATTTTTCTGAACAATAAAACAATATGAACTATAACTAAAAAGTAAAAATACCTACTAGAGAAATAATATAGTATAAAGCATAAAATAAATACAAACAAGAAAATATTACAATAAATGAAACGCGTCCTGATATAACCAACAGCTCCATGTATATGGTAGATGGTTGAAAGGTGAGTGCTACAAAGACAAGTAGTAAACACCTTAATAATTAAAAAAAATTCTACCATTGGGTGTAGAGATTTACCAGAGAGTACAATGGCTCCTGGTTTATCATGAAATCATTTGTTAAGACAAACAGGTGATTGACCTGTTGTGTCCTGTATAAACATGTTTAAATAAACTGTCCCCTCAACATCTGTACTCTTATAATCTTTATCTTTCCCCTTTAGCGAAACTGCCGAAAAGGCATCAGGCTGGCTGTGGAACAACCGCAGTGGGCAATGGAGATCGTGACGGTAAACGCTGCGGTACAGAAAACACCAAAATTTTTCTAAGTCCACAGCGCTGAGTTTATATGGTGTACTAGTGAGGGGGCTGCGACTCTGGGGCAACAGGCGATGTATACTATAGGGAGTGTGTCAGGTACAGAATTTCAGTGGCGTGCGGCGCGCAGTGGCTAAGGTTCGTCGGCTGCACGCTCGTGTCTCAGCGTGTGTCCTTAGTTGTGAAGGGCGACGGAACGAACGGAATAATTTGTCTTTTCTTTGTTACTTTCACAATTGCCCCCACGGCTGGCGTTGTGGATTAAAAGTTGCTACCGTAAGTGAAATGGGTTCATTTTCGATACAAGACAACAGGAAGCTGAGACTCTTGGGAGTCATGACCCAAGTGGGCCCGCCCCCCTTAGAGTGTAAAGGAGTAATCGGGCCGAAACACTTGTCAGATGGGGGGACTTCTTCTGATGATCAGATTGCTTCCTGTTGTATCGCTCTGTAAAGAGTTTCATATCATCTTATCTTTCCCCTTTAAGTACCACTGTAGTGGCTTGATTCAAACAACTAACTATAAAAAAGGTTAAGAAAGCCTGTGCTAGAAGGATTAAATAATTTGTCCTAAATTACAGCATTGCAAATTTATTAATTTAAAAAAAAATTTATAATGGACAATTATTAATACGCAAATGGCAGTCAGCTGGATATATTTTTTTAAAACTAACAACAACAAATGGACAAAGAGAAGATAAACTTAGAACAGATAATGACAACAAACAAAATGGGTGCGGGCGGAGAAATAGTGTTATAGAGAGAAAATATTGAACGATCTATCAATTATGACAAGGTGATGTTAGCCTATTGTATGGCTCTGAGTCATGGAGAGCAACAAAAACAACAACCAAAAAGCTACAGACTTTTATAAACGGGTGCTTGCGTAGAATAGAAAGACTGAAATGGTATGACAAAGTCACAAATGTGGAATTGATGACAAGAACCAGACAAGTGCCAGTGTAATAAGAGCTGAGAAGAAGACGCTGGCGATGGATAGGACACACATTGAGGAGACCTGTTGATAGCATTACAAGGTAGTCCTTGTTCTGGAATCCACAGGGAAAGAGGCAGAGGTAGACCAAAAAACACACGCAGAAGAGAACTGGATACAGAGGTGAAAATGATGAGGAAAACATGGAAAGAACTTGAGCGGATGGCACAGGACAGGAAGACTTGGCATGTGTTTGTTGAAGGCCTATGCTCCACAGGGAGCTAAAAGGTATTGATTGATTGATTGATAAGTTAACAAGAGAATATCCAGAGTGAACTACTGGCCGAAAACTCTGGACAGACATGATCACTTACAACAGTACCAGCAGCATTTGATGAAGAAAATATCGTCCTGAAAAATTGTTAGTACATTATAATATGACATAACGCTGCCCTCTCGCTGTGAAGTAACCGGGTACTGGGATCAAAACTTAGCAGCATCCTGCTTCAGCCTACCGAGCTGTAAATGGGTATCTGATTCTGTTTTTGAGTTAGGGATGGCAAAAGCCAGCAGGGATGATAACTGGTCACCGCACCTTACAAAAATCTGGACCTAGTTAGGTGAAGTCTCTAACACTTCACCCCCCTACGGTTTATCTGCTTTATTGTTTTTTTCCTTAACCAGCGGCACTTGGGCTTTCAGCCCTTCGGCCCAATGACATGCCATTGCGAGGCTGTGGAACCTGAGAACTTTCCTTCCAACCCGGTCAGGAGCTTCGCTCCTTCCCATCCACAGAGGGTTTATCTCAGGAGCCGTTCAGATTATTCAGTCAAAATCCCGGTCGTTGACACTCCTTCAAGCGCCGATGCCCGGGCTTGAACCTTGAAAACCTGGTCGCCAGTACAACGTTGTAACCATTACACCAGCGCGGCTCCATCTGCTTTATTTTTTTAATGGGGTACATTCACATAAAGTCTTCATTGTAGTACAACCAATATAATAGGATAATTAAATAAATCTGTTGATAGCTTTACAAAGCAGTACTTATTCTTGAATCCCCACGTTAAGACAGATAGAGGGATGCCAAACAACACATGGAGAAGAGAACTGGAGATAGAAATGAAAGAGATAAGGAACCCATAGACAGACTTTGATCGGATGGCACAGGACATGAGCACTTGGCATGCATTTGCTGAAGGTTTATGCTTCACTGAGAGGTAAAGTCTGGAAAGTGTCATCAATCGCGAAAAAAGTGTTTCTTTATAATTAAATGTAAAAATTGTTTTAATTTTTTTTAATATCTCTTAACAATGAATATCACCCTCCTAGTAATGTTTCTCTATTTTTCAATTTGTTGTTGCCCTACAAGACGCCACGAGGCGTGATGGCCACTGACTGCTTTGACGGTCGGCGGCTAAGGATCAAAGAAGAAGAAGAAGTAATGTTTCTCTACAGCAATAGGTAGTCCCATAGTAGATACTGCCTTAGGGGAGTAAAGTGTTAGAGACATCACTATACTAGGTCCAGCATCGAGAGGTGGGGTGACCAGGTCCTTTCCTCGGTGCGTTTTCCTTCCCTAACTCAAGAGCAAAGTCAGGTACCAATTTACATGCTGGGTAGACTAGAGCGTGTCGGTACCGTGATTCCAACCCAGCACCTTTGCCACGAGAGACTGTCATGAAATATTCTAATCCACATATATAAATTATTAGGTAAATATGAAGCCTAACAAATAAAATTAATAAAGAGAAGAGCAATGGTAAAATGACATTGCTGTCACAAGGAATGTACTCGAAATCCCCCTTGTTTTCTGCTTCGTCTGCAAATTGTAACGCTTTCACGTTGATAGTAAAAGCTTACTGTATTATACCCGCTTTCTTCAATGAAACGTGTGCTGTATTTCTTGGAAAAAACATTGAGAGACTGCGTAATGACCTAAATTAATCCTAACATTAATTATATTACGTTACCAAAACGAACGAACAGATGGACAAAAGGATAGCGAGAGGGGAGGGCTGAAAATCAGGAACGCATGCAACACGCGACGCGCGATATACAAATGCTGGCATCACGCGTGTAAGTCTACAAGCACTAACTTTTTCAGACGGACAGTGATAAAATACACTACCCTTTCCCAGAGTTAGGTTTATAAATCATAACAGACTCTTATTAGAAAAGATAACAATAGATGGGTTTACGTTTGAACACATAACAGTACCCAGACAGCACATCTTCCAAACAGGAGGTAGAAGAAATTGCATATTTTGAACGCAGCCACGTAGCTCCTTTAAATTAGTATTATTGGGTTCCTTAGGGCTTGCTGACAAATAATATGTAAAACGTTACGCAAATAGTCCAGGAATTAATAAATTATACCCAAAATAAAATAGTGAGGCTGCCTGACAGCATGAAATCATTTCTGCTCATAAAATTTTTTATAACGTGTTTGAAAAAAACCTTACGTTACATAAATAGCCTACCATGTAAACTCCAAATTGATTGGAGCGCAACAAATGAAAGCCTAACCACGATTGGTCGGGCTATAAATACTATCTTGGTTGTTAGGGGAAACGGGGAAAGGTAACATTTTTTCAAACACTTGTCGAAACGGGGCTCATTGGTCAGACTCGCTGATATACACACTTGGGAGCGTTAGTTCGAAACCACTTGTTTAAAATAGCTTGATAAAGCATCAGTGCGTTGAAGCCAGCATATATTTGGCTCAATAAAAGCCTGGAACATAGGCAGATGGAAGTTTGTGCCAGTTTGTGCCAGAATTCATTGCTAATCAACGTATCTGTGTTATTCGTATGAATTGTGGTAAGCTTGAACCATTTAATATCTTTTAATGAAAATTGAATGTGAATTGTTGATTTATGCCTGTATATATATATGTGTAGTTCAGTGGCCAACGTGAGGTAAAGCCTGTAATGCTCCAGCCTGAACAGAGGGTGTCGGAGAGAAGTAAAACGGCATGGAATGGCCAAACAGTACACTGACACCTGGATGATTGACTAGAAAGAAATAATGCTGGAAGTGCAGAGGCGTAGTGACCATTAAGGATGGTAATGCTGGTATAAAGTATTTCAGATGAAGCTGACTGTTGGCCTAACGCTCTGAACGCAATGTTTGTGATGTATTGTGATCAGTGTAAAAAGAAAATATAAATTAGTTATGAAGTAGAAGGTACATCCTTCTTGATTTCAGGGACAGTGGTCTTGATGGTACTGAGCAGCATCTGGTCAGAGATTTGCTGAATCCAGTGTCGGACAGCATACTCCTTGGTCTTTTTAGCTATCAGTGAGGTGTCTCCTGAGCCCAGAGGAGAATTCGAGCAGAGGAGTCCTCTCCTGCCGCCATCACTCAAGATAAGCAGAGTTGGCCAGCTGAGCTCAACATTATGCCCCTCATCTTGAAATAACTTTATAAAAATACTATTCAGAGGGGAATTTACTTGTCTTAAAATCAGGAACTGTGAACATCTCCAATACTGGTCCCTAAAGACAAACTATTGAAGTCATGATGACAAATACCAACAGAGCTTGAACAAAACAAAACCAGTATTACCTCATTTTACTACTACAAAACTGACACACATAGAACATTTGTAATAATATATGTCACTACAATATTCATATTAAATACATTCTGTACATAACTTGTAATTTAAATTGATTGTGATTCCTGGTTCCCTTGTAGTTGAATCAGGACACATATTCATTCATGCTAGTAATGAATACATATTGTTATTTGAACCGTTACGAGTGACTTCTTTAAGATATTCTCATAGAGTGTTATATGTATGTGAGTGTCACAGTGTTGTTAAGAGTAGTGGATTAAATTAAATTGTTTATCTGTCTGTTGTTGTGACTTACACTTCACCATACTCATACCCTAGACACATAACGTAGCATCACACTATTCCAGAATAATTCTGACTGAGATAAGAGATATGTGGTAGCAAGTAAGGTTATCTATAATACACTACTTTTAATAGATATAGATACCTTCACAGCTGATCTCAGTCAGTACACTAAGTCCCCTATAAATATTTATAACATCCCACTTCACCACAGAGACCAGCGCTTTAACCACTCTGTCAATCGGACGCTCATCACTACAGTAAAGATATAAAATAAATTCTTTTGAACATTATTCATCCAAATTTTATATAATTATGGTGCATAATGACAGCCGCACCTCATGCTCACGCGAGCCGCATGAAATTCGCCAGCCGCGCTATGTCCACTATAAAAACTGAAGCACATTAAAAACGCACCACTATTATACGAGGGGCTTTCAGAAAGTAATGCACAACATCGTTTTTCTCAGCTAATAATGAAGACAGAAGCATGAAATTTTGCACACTTCAAATATGGCATGTGCCAATTGTGAGCACCAAATTGCACCGCAACCGGCCAAATAATACGGCTGCCCTAAACCGTTGAAATGGAGCGTGTTAGCAACTTGCGTTATAAGCAGCGAATTGTGATAGAATTTCTCGTTGCAGAGAAGGAAACTGTTGTGAACATTCACAAGCGTATATGTGATGTGTATGAAAGTTTTGCAGTCGACAGGAGTACAGTCAGTCGCTGGGTTCAGAGAATCAAAGAATCAGGACGTGAAGATACGGAGCTGCTTGATCGGCCGCGCTGTGGACGTCCTGCCACAGCCACCAACGCAGAAATGTTGAAATGCGCTGAGGGCATTATTCTTACTGATAGGCGAATCACTACTCAACAATTGGCCTTCCAGCTGTCAGTCAGCATTGGTAGTGCAAATGCATTTATAAAAACTCTCGGATTTTCTAAGGTTTGCGCAAGATGGGTTCCTCGAAGTCTCACAAATGACCACCGATTGCAAAGGAAAGCAATTTCTTCTGAATTGTTGGAGCGTTTCAATGCTGATGGATAGAACTTTTTGGCTAAGATCGTTACAGGTGACGAAACCTGGGCACATCATTTTGAACCTGAGACAAAAAGACAGTCAATGGAGTAGCATCATCCGCAATCACCACGAAGAAAGAAATTCAAGACAATTCCTTCAGCTGGACAGGTCATGATCACTGTCTTTTGGGACATTGAAGGTGTGATTCTTGTGGACGTTATGCCAAGAGGAGAGACAATCAATTCGCAAGCTTACATTAAGACACTGAAAAAAACTCAATCAACGTTTTCGCAGAGTTTGGCCGCACAAGAATCCAGCAGACATGCTTCTCCTTCACGACAATGCGCGACCTCACACAAGTCTGGCAACACGGGAAGCAATCACCAAATTGGATTGGACTGTACTACCCCATCCACCCTATAGTCCCGATTTGGCACCCTCTGATTTCATCTATTTGGTCCACTTAAAGATGCACTCTGTGGGACAAGGTTTGAAGATGATAAAGGAGTGATTCATGCAGCGACGAAAGGGCTACATGATCAAGACAAAATCTGGTACGGGCTAGGAATACATGCACTTGTTTCGCGCTGGCATAAAGCCGTACAAGTTGATGGGGATTATGTTGAATAATACCGATGTTTACATGACATATCCATGTATATTGTGTATAAATTTCATGCTTTTTGAATAAACAGCTCCTGAGAAAAACAATGTGTGCATTACTTTCTGAACGCCACTCGTATATACTGATGCCGAGAAGCTGGAAAAAAAAGTGTGGGAATGGATTTTCCCCGTGTTTGTCATGAGGTAGAGAGCGCATGGCCGCTGGAATGGAAAGTGCATGATTCAGCCCACGGGTTTGTGTACAGACTACATGAAAACAATGAAAGTTACACGTGCAACACGATTCCCAACAGCTATGATCCTGAAAATGTGTACGCGTTATGGCAGTATACTCGGTATAAAAAGGCCGTTGAGACAAAATACCCAGTACATGTGCTTGAAATGCCACGACTATCTGAAAACGACTGCCAACGCGCCATTGGTATGTTGGAGACCGGAATGAGCTCGCGGGCCATTGCCAGAAGGATGAATTGCCACCACAGCAGTATTGTACGTCTCAATGAACGTTACGGAACCACTGGCAGTGCCCGGCATAGACTTCGGAGTGGCCAACCACGAGTTACTACCCCTGCGCAAGATCGTCATATTGTGCTGAGTCACCTAAGGAATCGTTCTCTCCCGGCAAGTCAAACAGCAAGAGCAATAGTGGGTAGACGTGGGCAAGTCTCTCGAATGACAGTCATACGACGACTCAGAGATACAGGCCTTACTGCAAGACGACCTTATGTTGGGCCAAACTTGACTCACAGACATCGTCAGCAGCGCCTGCAATG
This sequence comes from Oreohelix idahoensis, assembly GCA_024509875.1. Lineage (NCBI taxonomy): Eukaryota > Metazoa > Mollusca > Gastropoda > Stylommatophora > Oreohelicidae > Oreohelix > Oreohelix idahoensis. Next base: position 122,500 of record JAMPIV010015207.1, read on the forward strand.
GGCAGAGCAACATGTCAGATGGACTAGACTGCAGTGGAATGCTGTCCTATTCACAGAAGAGAGCAGTTCAACATATCCTTTGCTGATGGACGTATGCGGATTTGGCGACGGTGTGGAGAGCGCTTTGCAGATCGCTGTGTTCGTCAGCACAACCGATTTGGAGGTGGCAGTATTCACATTTGGGGAGGATTCAGTTTTCACCATCGTTTGCCTCTTGGCGTCTTCCGTGGAAATGTTAATGCTGTGACATATCGAGATGAGGTTCTGGATGCATTGGTTGCTCCTGCGTTTACAAATTATCCACACTTGCAGCTTCTCCAGCAGGATAACGCACATGCGCACACCGCATGCATTACGCAGCAATATCTACAGCAGCAGAACATTGTGACGATTGATTGGCCTGCCCTATCACCAGACATGTCCCCTATAGAACATCTGTGGGACGAGCTTGGACGCAGAGTCTACAGGCAAGGTTCTCCAGCTAATCTGCAACAGCTCGAAGCTGCTCTTACACGTGAATGGGACTTGATTCCCCGGAATTTCCTTCAGAGACTTGTGCGTATAAGAGAATCATTAGAATTTACATAAAGTAAATTTACTTAAATTCATACAGCTTTAATGAGGGTTGTTACCACACACACATACTTATAAACATTTAGAAGTAAACTAATGTGCCTACATACACACACACACACACGCACAGACATATACGTATACGAACACCTCATTCTGGCAGGTAAAAAGACATGCACGTACAAAAACACACCACACTCACGGTTACCTACACTAACATGCATACACATTTACAAACACAAATACATTCAATACACAATCACTGAAGCATGTATGCACTGTATCAAAAAGTACCCAAAAGATTGGAAAATTATGACTGCAGCCTGTTACCACAAAAAGGCGTATAATCTTTCCCGTGGTCGTGTGATTGTATTGAGAAATGTTACATCTCCATTCAACAAGAGCATCTAAGGGACAGTACTCTTTTGTCACACTGACGGGTTAATGCTATCCAAAAGGTCACTTCCAGACAAACTGACCTTTCATCCCAGTGTTATCATTGAAAAGTGCTAGGACTTAGTGGAAAATGTCATCTCACAGATTTCGTGCTTATTCAGCCTTGACTTTGTTTTCTAGTGCAGAAGAACAATCTACCAGCATAATTTGTCATAGGTCGAAAATTTTGTGTCACCTTTCTAAGCTAAGAGCAACAAGTTGGCGCCATTGTCACAACGACACTCACTTTACGCTGACATCAACTCTCCCCGGAGACAAACCTCTTTCTGGACGCCACCTAATGAGCCGTACTTTACTTTTGACATAATTTTCTTCTTTGGAAGCGGTTTCTTTCTTTGGGGCCAACTTCCATCTTGGAAACCTCGTCACCCTGGTAACAAGCTTCGTTCAGGGAACATATTTACTGTGGAACCAGTTTTTACCTTCAGGACCAACTTCACTTTGAAGACTTCATCCTGAGGACGTACTTCACTCTGGAGACTTCATCCTGAGGACGTACTTCACTCTGGAGACTTCATCCTGAGGCCAACTTCATCGTGGATACTAATTTCATTATTGAAACGCATTTTACTTTGGCGACAATTTCACCCCGTAGATGAACATAAAAATAGGTGTAACTTCACCATGTAGCTATCTTCACCTAGGGAACAAACTAGACCATTGGAATCACTTTCAGTGTGAAACCAATTTCATTATTGGAACCTACTTAATCTTGCAAGAAAGACGACTCAGTACCTTCCATCTACGGTGTCTACACCAGATTCTTGGTGTTTCGTGGAAGTAAAAAGTGACAAATGTCGAGGTGCTGTCGCATGCTGGCCTTCAAAACAAGTATACATTGTTTAGACAGCACAGACTACGCTGGCTTGGTCATGTCCGTCGCACGGAAAATGGTCGCATCCCCTGTGGCGAGATAGATGTTGGATACAAAATAATAGATACATATTAAGATTGAAATCGACACATATATTGTGAGTCTTATATTGAGCTAGACAAGGCTCTATTTATTATATCTTTTACGGAATTACGCCGCAAAGGGATATGACGTCATACCGATACGGTAAGATAAGCAGACGCCAGTTCTGTGCATACATTATCTTCGCATCTGCTGGTGGTCTTCTACCATTGTGTTTTATAGCGAGTGGACGCATGTGTGTATGCTCCGGACTTTCAGTGTATATCTCTTAGTTATTCCATCACTAATACATCAAATACTTCTATGAGGTGTATCTAGTAATCTGCATTTACAGGGAGTATAGTTTCTCAGTGTCGAGTGTGAATATATATTTAAAATATTGAGAATGAAAAGGACAGCGTTCCAGGCATGAACGGACTGCCTAGAGTTATATCGACGACTGTATATTATATGCCATTGTATATTGACCTGAACTGTAGTGAATTTGGAGCTGCGTTTAAAGTCTTAATAAAAATGTATACCGTCCACTTCGTCCGTTATGGCTCAAATAATTATGATTGATGTTGGCTTGTTCGTTGTCTGATACGTCTACTACCCCTAGAAGTGAACGTGGCCACAGGAACCATCCTGTCACTACAAATGAACATTATCCTATAAACAGACACGTATCAATATAGTTCCCAGAAATGGAGAAGAGAACTGATGAACTATAGGTATGGATAGCACAAGACAAGTCAGGTAGTTAACTGCATAGTCACAGATGGTTGCAGTACAAGAGAGCTGTGAAATAAATCATCTTCTCGCTAGATCTATCCTATGCTCCAAGCGTGTCAAAATTGAAAGTTGATGTGAAATGTAGCTCGTTAATTATCCCTACCAATTTAAAATACTAAACAATTCTCTTAATTTCCACGCAATTAAAAAAAATTCGAACAGAACTAGAATTTTATAAAAATCAATTAACTGCGACTTATGAAATATATCTATATATTTATTAGTTAAAATAGAAGTTTTTTAAAGATTGCAGATATGTATTTACATAAATCACAAAATATAATTGGAAAATTATAAAATATCAATGTCTTTGTTCGTCACTTCGGGCAGTTGGTGACTTCTGGATCTTGTTTCTTCAAAGTAATGATTACTTATCTCATCCAGGTTCATTCCCTGCAAACACTTCGCGTCATACATCAGGTGTTGATATTCAAGATACTTATTTCCCCTAGACTGGTAGCAATCATGGTACTCTCCGGAGAATTTGCAGAGGTGGTCATTGAATCATACAATGCGGTCTTTTATGCTTCTTATCGGAAACGTTTGTTGTGACTCGGATAAAAACCTGGAACAAATGCACAGATAATGGTATATGTTTCCTATCACCTAGACGATCCTCCGATTACCAGAATCCTCATTTAGACAACACAGTCCATGAGGCCGTGGTCATGTCAATCATAGAAGTACGTCATACAATCAATAAAATACATCGTTACAGTATAGACATCATTTAAAATTTTTTCTAAATTCTGTCTTGATTACTTCCCTTTGGTCCTAAGTCATGCCTAAAGTGGTTTCCCTGTAAAGAAATTACATCAACGAAATTTTAAATAGAACAATGAAAACTAAGGTAGCGAAGAAGCAGTGGAAAAAGAAGGGAAAAAAAGAAGAAGAAGACGACGAAGAAGAAAAACGAGAAGAAGAAGAAAAAGAAGAAGAAGACGAAGACGAACTCCTTGGCATCCAGCATTTAAAAGCTAAACCCTGAAAAGGACTGTAAGCTTTCATAACTAGTATTGCGCAGTCCTGACAAGATCTTCAAGCTGCATAATGCTGTTCAAGATTGTTCTAGTTATATTCAGTTTGGAAACTGTGGCGTTCTCCAACTTGCGCTTAGGATTAATGATTTAATTCATGGAAGAGTAAACATATTAGCAGTAGCCAAGTGGTCATACGAGAGTCCTTAAACCTGCTACATAAACAGCCACACAAGAATTGAAGAAACGTCCACCTTATTCACATCACAAACATGTTTATTATGAATAAAACGTATGCTCCAATGAAGTATTACTTGTAAGACCTCTTTCACTACAAATCGCTAACTCCCATGGTATAAGGTAAATACCGATACTGGCATATAACAGTCTGTCAGTAAATGTCGAGATCCAGTACTGTAATCAGCTGTATCTCTATAAACATACGAATATATAAGAACCGGAACATCGCCCGTCTCCAGTCTGCAAACATCGCTATATCATTTCTATCCACTCATCTACCTATCCTGTGAATGAATCAGGAACTCTGTCATTCCAGGATGACAAGGCTAACTTCAGAACATATCCATCAAACACACCGACATCTGAAATATCTCGGAGCCATTTACGCATGCATCCTCTCTCTTCCACGACACACCGCCCATTGCCCCGTGAACCCTAGGCTAACATTTCCCCTCCTTTTGACCTCTCTTGCCTACTAACTCGTGACGTCGTATCTGTTGCAATGCGACAGATCGTAATAAAAACTTGTGGACGAGGCTATTTAATAGCTAGATATAAGAACATAAGTAACTGCATATAATATGTACGTCACATCTTCCCCCCTCCCCTGTCCGAGGAGAAAAATGAAATTTTTCTTCCTCAGAGGTAGGTAAACAAAATATAAAGTGAGATTCCAGTGCCAAGTAGCCAGTTCAAATATAATACAAGCGGAGACCAGGAAGTACTCTAACACCTGTGTCTGTCATGAGAAAGCCAAATTTAACACAAAGTGAGGACATTGATATCAAAATATCAAAGCTTAAGTCTTACTCAAGTCGAGACAATTTGACACATAAGAAGTAGATGACCTGCCTTCAGTAACTAAGACTACATGATATATGAACCCAACCATACCTGTCAATCATTTTCACTCTAATGTCACATACTTTTGGTCTAAGTCCAGTCAGGTCATAGACTGAGTGAATATTGTCACTTAATACAATTGCAAAGTCATTATGCTACAGATGACCATCGTTCGTTCGTTCTTTTGTCTTCTATATTGCTGTTATACCCTGTTCAACCTGAAAGTTGGTTATAATTGGGGTATATTGTGTGTTAGGTTCTTCGGTGCTAGTCTCTGTTAGTCCTGAAAAGGACTGGTCCTAAAAAGGACCACTAGCTGACTGTCTGGATACCTCCTCGTTGCTTGTCTGTTTTATGGTGTCGTGGCGTGCTCATGGTGTTCATTTCCTGCCTTGCTGGTTACAAACGGTCATATTGGGTTATATAGGGTGTTAACGTCTTCGCTGGTATCGCGTTCCTTGTCCTGGAGATGACTGGACCTGTGACGGACCACTAGCTGTCTGCTTGGTCCTTTCTCGTTGTTGCCTGATTCGGTGCGCGTTGTCCCATGACTGTCTTTAGTGTGTTTGGTAGGTCCTCATTCATGGCTGCACATGCTCTTTCTTGATTGCGTATCATTTGCTGTACGATTTCGATTCTCATTTTGTCTTTCGTTTCTTTGTTTTGTTCTCTAGTTTTTGTAAGGATATCCTCAACGATCATTCTCTCTGTTTCAATTCTTTTGAGTGTTTGTTCGTACAGATGACCATTAAGTAATTCTAACCTAATATATGAAAGTTGTAAGCCACATGCAATGAAGTACATGATGTAATACCTTCATGATAAGAGAAAAATGTTTTCTGTTTTTCTAATTTTTTTTCCATTCATATTATGATTTGTTTTCTTCTCTCACATGAGTCTTTATTCACAATCTCAATGGATGATATACCATGATGATTAAGACAAGCATAATAAGTCCTAACGACCCTGTGTAGTTTGGTAAAAGTAGTTAATGTCTATGAAGACAAGACAGATGGTCAGTAGGTATAAGACTTCAGTAGATGCAAGAAGATTAGTAAAGCAGAGTACGGGGACAATGCATAGAGATACTCCTTCTTAAACCCTGTGTATCCATTAATCAAAGTCTAAGCACAAATATAGTAATAAAAATTAATGTGTCCATCAAAGAAGAATATATTAGGTAAATATCACTATTAAGTTTGTTGAGCACAAAAATTGTGAGTGTTCATAAATCCATGAAGATAATTCATGTTCACGATCCATGTCCATGGGTTATCAAATAAAATGTAATAAATTATCCCTGGAGAGTTTCTTTGGTTCACAATGTGTACTGCAAAGTACCTGAATCCTGAGTATGATTAATGTCCCTTGGAGGAAAAGTTATACACTGTAGTGTCCCTTGACTTTCCATCACCGATAAAGTTTCATACCAACACATAATGCAAGTATCCATGCATACTAGTTGCTGTAAACAAAGTCCTTGAACTATGCGAATAACAGTCTCATGGAATGAACATAAAGATAGTCAAATGTGGCAAATATAAGTGTACCTGTAGATTGTCGAAGACAACTAACTGGAATATAACAAATTCTCTCCATCTGGGGGATTCCGTGATGTATCAAACCAGTCCTAGATGGTTGTACAGCGTGACAAGACGTCCGCAAGATTGTTCTCGGAACCCTTGATTGCCCGGATGGTGTAGGAGTATGGCTGCAGACTTAGGGCATATCTAGCTGTCCTTTGATTTGAAAAATTAGCATTTTGTAGATATGCTAGGGCCCTCTGGTCTGTTTCAATGACAAACGGTGCCCCAATCAAGTATTTCTGGAGTTTGGCCACACTCCATGATACAGCTAGGAGCTCTCTCTCCAGAATGGGGTATTTTGCTTCTGTTGAAGATAACTTGCGGCTAACATACAATACTGGATGTAACATATTGTTGTGGAGTTGCATCAAAGACGCTCCTATCGCATATTGAGACGCATCACACCTGAGGGTAAAGGAGATAAATGGATTAGGCAGTTTCAATATTGGTGCCTTTGAAAATGAAAATTTAATACGGTTTAATACATCTTGGCATGGCTGTGTCCAGACTATTTTGTTAGGACATCCCTTTTTCAGCAAAAATGACAAAATGGACGTTAATTCCGAGAAACGAGAAATGAATTTCCTGTAAAAGTTGATTAGACCTAACAAACTCATGACTTGTTTTTTTGTTTTAGGAACCTCAAGATTAAGAATTTTTGAGACAGTGTCATCATCTGTTTTCAAGAATCCTTGAGAAATTCTATGTCCCAAAAAAGAAATTTCTTTATAGCCGATCTGGACTTTGAAGGTCTAGCAGTGAGGTGGTGACTGCGTAGAATGTCCAATAAAGACTGAAGACCTAAGATATGGTCCTGCCAAGAATTGTGGAAGAGACAGATATCGTCGATATATGTTATGATATCAGGCCGACCAGCAAATAGTAATCTCATCATCCGGACAAACGTTGCCGGTGCGTTCACTAGCCCAAAACACATATGAGTCCACTGATATAATCCATTAGGAGTGGCAAAGGCAGTGTAAGGCTTAGATCTATCTGTTAAGGGAATCTGCCAGTAGCCTTTTGAAAGATCAAGTTTACTGAAATATGTGGCATCAGACATCTTTTCCAGTAAGGAATCAAGAACAGGCATAGGTTCTGCATCAGTAGAAGTTATACCGTTAAGACGACGGAAGTCTATACAGATTCTAATGGACTTATCTTTTTTCCTAACAATCACTAGAGGAAATGAGTAAGGTGATTGAGATGGTTCTATAATACCCATTTTAAGCATGTTATCAATTTCCTTATCCACGTGAGCCTGAAAATGAATTGGTATGGGATATGGCGTTATCCGGATAGGTGTTTGATCTTGAAGTAGAATGTCGTGAGAGATAACATCAGTACTTCCTGGGATATCAGTCAACACATCCTGATGGGATTGTAACAGAGTAGAAATTTGAGTGTGTTGATCGACTGATAGATCTGGAGATATAGAAACATCCCTCCAAGATTCTGATGCTTGAAGCGGAACAAAAGATAATGGCAGCGAGACATCTTCGAATGAAGACTCCTCATCATGAATCACAGCAAGTGAGGAATAGTTTGAGTCAGACGCATCAATGGCCTCAAAAATTGGTTGAAGATTCCCAGGTCGGGAATGGAATTTTTGGAGCATATTGATGTGAAATGTTCTATGTTGACCCTTTATATCCACAATATAATCAACATCAGTTAACTGTGAAACCACTTTATACGGTCCCCTCCATGCAATTAATAGTTTATTCTCTTTTGTGGGAAGAAGCACACATGCTTCATCACCAGGCCACAATAAGCGTAATTTTCTTTTCTCATTAATGAATAGTCTAGTTTTTCCTTTTGCTCTCTCAGAAGCCTCTACTGCTATGTGGCATGCGTCAACAATCTTTTTTCGTAGATTTACAACATACTCATAAAAGGATTGAACCTCCTCTGACCCCTCGGAGCCCACGAGAAGCTGTTTTAAGATTGACATGGGACGTCTAGGCTTTGCCCCGAAAATTAATTCGAATCTCGAAAACCCAGTTTGTTCGTTTGGGATTTCCCGATAGGCGAACAAAACAGCTGGTAAAATTCTGTCCCAGTCCTGTGGACACTGTGAGGTAACCTTACCCAACATCTGTTCGAGTGTCTTATTGAATCTTTCTACCGTGCCGTTCCCTTCTGAGTGATAGGCACTACTTAGAGATCTCTCAATTTGAAAATCCTTCATAACCTGTGCCATAACTTCTGATGTAAATTGTCTACCTCTACCTGATAGTATTTCCTCCGGAAACCCCAATCTACTGAAAATGATCATGAGTGCATCAGCAACATCTCTAGTTGTGATGTTCTTAAGTGGTATCGCTTCAGGCCACCGTGTGCACATGTCAATGCACGTAAGAATGAATCTGTTGCCTCTTGCTGATACTACTGGTAATGGTCCTATGATGTCAATTGCCATCTTAGCGAATGGTCTGTTAGAGATATCAAAGGCCTGTATAGGTGCTTTGTGATATGCACCTTTCACAGCCACCCTTTGGCATGTCTTGCAAGTTCTACAAAAAGTTTTTACATCTTTGGTGACCCCAGGCCAGAAAAAAATTGGACAGCACTCTTTGTTTAGTACGAGCTATCCCCAAATGGCCTGCACAGTTGACATCATGGGCATGTTGTAAAATAAAAGGTCTAAAATTAATTGGCACCATGATCTGTTTTTTCTCAGAATTAGCATCATTAAAATTTCTAATTAGAATACCATTTTTGATGGTGTACCAGTGAATAGCCCTTTCGTTGTACACAACATCATCTTTTCTAGCAACCTTGAAAATTTTTTTCAATGAGTCATCATTATGTTGCATAGTAATGAATGACTCTTTACTGACAAGTGAAACTTGTAAATTGTCATCCTCCTCACCCCCTGATGCTGTACTATCATTGGCCTCTGCCTGAGCCTGTGCCCGTGTAGTAACTGCATTAGCAGTCAATAAATGCTGGTTTTCCCAACTTTTAATATCATCATCTGAGCAGTCCTTCAGCCCAGGGAGGTTACCCAGAATCAACTCGCTGACTGGATTTTCCAACATACAAGCAAGAACATTCCCTGTGAAGTAGGGTGTGTTTATGTAAACAAAGGCAGTCTGATAATATTCAACTGTGCCCCCGAAGGTAACACATTTCACCTGTTTACCAGTGTAACATGAGTTATCAACCAAAGATTGTCGCACCCCTACGGTAGTGCATCCCGTATCCCTGAGGACGGAAACAAGTCTATGATTAACAAATCCCCTCCAAAATTTGAGTGACCCTTTTCCATCATGAGAAGCAAGTACTGTTAGAGGATGACCACAAATTAATCTGGGTACTTCATCTGTCTGAAAAAGAGTGTTGCAAGCAGAGCAATTTGCTTTATTAGAAAGATCAACACTGCATGCATTGGCATGCGACGTGGTCTCAAACCCTTGATTCCGAGCACCTGACTGGTTGATTTGTTCAACAGCAGCATTAGACCTATGTGGGGGTCGAGAGCCTCTGTAGTGCTGATTATTCCTGTTGTTCTGGTAATTACAATCATTGTTATAATTTGATCTTCCTCTGTTAGAATAGGAATTCTGAGTTCTGGTCCAGCCTCTGTTTGGTCCATTAAATTGTTGTTGGGGCATATTTCCCTGGTTATATGGTCGAAATTGACTGTATGCAAAGTTATACCGACCCCTGAAGGATCCGGCATTCCAGCTAAAATTTCTTCCCCAGCCTGAAGAATTATCAGGTGGTCCCTGTTTTTGATTTCTTGTATATATAGCCTTTGCTGAAGCAACTGGTAATGCCTCCTTGATGTTTGAGTTACTTATATTCCTCCCAGGATGTGCAGTCATGAAACGTCGTCCCAAAATCTCCATTTCAGCAATGGTTTTTGGATCCCTCTCTTGGAAATAGGTCAAAAATTCTGGACTGACTGAAGAGAGAACCTTATCTCTTAGTATGAGATCCATAAGCGACTCAAAAGTATGATCGATTCGTGACAGTTCAATCCATCTCTGAAAAGTAAGCTTGATAGATGCAATGTATTCTGCGAAGTCCTTGGCCGAGTCAGGCAATAGAGTTTTGAATTTTAATCTATAACCGTGAGTATCCAGCTGGAATTTTTTCAATAATAATGCCTTTATAGAATCATAGTCACTCCTAGAGGCATCATCCAAAGTGCAGATAGCTGTAAGGGCTTCACCTGAAAATAATGACATTAATTTACTAGGCCATTCAGATTTGTCCAGTTTATGTTCCTGACAAATTGTCTGAAACCTGTTCAAGTAACACGAGATGTCATCGGATTGATGAAATTTGGGTAAATGAACGTTAAAAGGACACCCATGATCCCTTTTTGTTGTGCCCTGATTAGTGCTCTCCGCCGTTTTGTTCTCATTCTCCAGTTTAAGTTTTTGAAGCTGAATTTCAGCCATTTTTGCTCATGCTCAAACTGTGCTAGCTTAAGCTTTTCTTCTCTTTCATCTTGCCTCTTCTTCTCCGCTAATTCTTGTTCTAATTTTTTCTCAGCTGCTGCAGCTTCTCTGTCTTCTCGCCTTCTCGTCTCAGCTAATTCTTTCTCTTCCTTAGCCACCTGCTCTAAAGCAAACTCTTTCAAGTCTTTCGCTTGAATCCCAAGTCTTTCACCCACGGTGACAAAATGTTCTAGGCGAGACATGTTGAGGTACCTTGATGTAATCAATCAGTTACAACAATGATAAATCTTAAATAAAATTATATCACTTTCCAACAAATTGCCTTATACTTAATATCAGAACTGAACAATTCTGCACTATTTTCAAAGGAGACAGTAATATATATCCAAAGGAGCAACCAAGACAATACTATTTAAGTTATTTATATATATAGACAATCGATCAAGCCTAACAAGGACAATAATAAGGTATAAAGAAAGATAAGGTATAAAAGATTTAACAGGTAATGAAAAAAAACGTAATCAGTAGAAGATACACCATTTAATACATGAATCAACTGAATTGATAGTCAGATTCGATAAACAGAGCACGGACAATAATGATGAAAAATTAAAATAATCAACAGAATATGACAAAGACCAACATTAAAACAAGTCCGAAACTAATAAAGAAGAAAAAATAATAATAATAATAATTGTAATGATCTAACAAGTTATGATCACCACACAGTACCTATAGAACAATTTGTGTGTGCCCGCTTTACGGCGAGATGTATCACACAACAAGACAGCCGAGCCAACCGTGCCCGCTTATACAAGAATTACATATATTAATACATTAAAAAATGAAAACAAACATCAGAGCTGATGGAGATCCAACCAAAATATTCATGAACACAGACCAAAAGATGTAAAAAATCGCACTTATCTTGTATGAAAATAAAACAATCTCCTTCCTGGCCTGAGATATGGTGCTAAGAAATGGATGTGCCGCTCTGAAACACTCCACAACAATGTAAAACGATTCGTCACTAGTCCTTCTCTAAACTCCGGTCTGACAGGACTCCATTTTGAATTTGATTGTAGACTCGCAGAAGTCGCTCACTTGAAATAGTGACTGCTGGTAAATTGATGTTTTCCTCTAATGAATAAAATTCTTCGATAACGCTGGCCCTCTTTTCTTTTCCACTGCCGACACCTTGATAATAATGCACAGTTAATTCATAATATATTTCGAAAGTTACTTCAAAAATTTATATTCCTCCATTCAAACACCGTTCTAAGCAGATGTGACCTTCACCTTGTCCGTAAGTGGGACGAACTTACGGTAAACACGGTAAACATTTGCTTGTAGAATTGGTTTTTAAAAAAATGTACTTTTCAAGTTCAAAATCCACGGTACTTGGCCCCCAAAAAGCTGTGGCGTTCTCCAACTTGCGCTTAGGATTAATGATTTAATTCATGGAAGAGTAAACATATTAGCAGTAGCCAAGTGGTCATACGAGAGTCCTTAAACCTGCTACATAAACAGCCTCACAAGAATTGAAGAAACGTCCAGCTTATTCACATCACAAACATGTTTATTATGAATAAAACGTATGCTCCAATGAAGTATTACTTGTAAGACCTCTTTCACTACAAATCGCTAACTCCCATGGTATAAGGTAAATACCGATACTGGCATATAACAGTCTGTCAGTAAATGTCGAGATCCAGTCCTGTAATCAGCTGTATCTCTATAAACATACGTATATATAAGGACTGGAACATCGCCCGTCTCCAGTCTGAAAACATCGCTATATCATTTCTATCCACTGCTCTACCTATCCTGTGAATGAAACAGGCACTCTGTCATTCCAGGATGACAAGACTAACTTCAGAAAATATCCATCAAACACACCGACATCTGAAATATCTCGGAGCCATTTACGCATGCATCCTCCTTCTTACCCGACACACCGCCCAATGCCCCGTGAACCCTAGGCTAACATTTCCCCTCCTTTTGACCTCTCTTGCCTACTATCTCGTGACGTCGTATCTGCCGCAATGCGACAGATCGTAATAAAAACTTGTGGACGAGGCTATTTAATAGCTAGATATAAGAACATAAGTAACTGCATATAATATGTACGTCACAGAAACCAATTTCAGTTATCAGTACAGGGTGCAGAGTACCAAGATTATGATATCTGTAGGTTCAAAGTCAATGTTAACACTAATATTAAATATTACAGCAATTTACATAACTCCAAACTTAACGTATAACCCAACGATTAATACATGTTTTTAAACATACCCTTTCTCACATATATACATATGTAAATAGTGTAACAATGATCTGGCCACCTTTGCTTTCACCATCTTAGGTTCATAACTTTTGCTACGCAAAAAAAAAACATACAATTCACTGACTGTAGACCCACATTTGAAGCCACGCCTATTTCTTCTACTTACAGGCGCTGACATGCGTTTACCTACGTTCGTACAGGCTACAATAACAGCCAGCGAAAGAACGATTCGCTTAGCATAAATTAACACACGAGCGGATTTGGGAATAAGCACTGTTGACAGACAGCAGCGCGCGGATAGAAATTGGTTTCTTTGAAAGAGAGGGGAAGGGGCAGGAGTTTGACCGCAAACGTTTTGAAATCCGACAATTTCAGGGGAATTAAGCATTTGATCTAAAATAAAGGGGGAGATAATAAGATTTACCGATCACATTCGTGTGTCCGCGGTCCCAGGGGAGATAATAATCTGATCTACAGCAGAAGAGACGAGATCAAAGGCGGTCTGTTCGCTTAGCTGATTCTGTGTTGCTGGTCGGCCCCAGGGGGCAGAAAATCGTATATCGAGAGCCGAACGAGTTGTTTCCCCTGATATGGGCGAAGGCGTGATTTCTTGCACCAGTTAGGGAAAATAACAGTTTTCCGTACATATACTCCGTCCTACCAAAGTCAGTTTATCAGTACGCTAAGGAATTTTTGGAAATATCTAGCTCGCCATTCTAGAGCCCTTGTAAAAAGTGGATTTATTAGATTCCGTGGAGATAGCTCATTTTTTCTGTTTTGCGGTAATATATTAGCATTTTTCGTGATTTCTTGTGTTAAGTTATCATTTTAATTCACTGGGATTTTTCTGTGTGTTAATTTACTAGCGTATTAACTAACATAAAGCTAATTTTTCCAGCTGTAACGAAAAAATTAACCAATCGCTATCACACAGAAAGAGATGTTTAATTGACTGATAAATACACTAGGCGACTGACTATTGACGGAATATAAAATTACTTCTAATTCATGACGTGTAATTGTGTAAGTGACTAGTGAAATATCATGTGGCGAAACAAATAGCTAGTAATGACAAGCGATATTTGTAAAGTAGTCATAACTAAATTATCACTGATATTGTGCACTGAGAGTTCACCGGGAAGGGAAAAAAAGGCGCATACCTTCAAACCCAACCCGTAACAGTTGTGCGAAGCGTGATAAGATAGGCTAAGACCTGTGTACTTTTAATTTAATTAAATGACAGAGTGGATAAGAGATCTTAACCTTACGCGTTGGGAGCCGCGCTGGTGTAATGGCTTCGGCGTTGTACTGGCGACCAGGTGTTCATGGTTCAAACCCGGGCGTCGGCGTTTGAAGAAATGTTTACGGCCGGAAATTTGACTGAACAGCCTGAACGGCTCCTGTGATAAACCCTCTGTGGATGGGAAGGAGCGAAGCTCCTGACCGGGTTGGAAGGAAAGTCCTCAGGTTCCCCAGCCTCGCAATGAGATGTCATTGGGCCGAAGGGCTGAAAGCCTAAGTGCCGCTGGTTAAGATAAAAAAAAAAAAAAAAAAAAAAAAAAAAAAACCTTACGCGTGACCGGATAGGATATTTTATTGTGATTACATGTTTTGTTTTTCTTCCAAATCTAGTACGGATCACAACCCAGCTGCTAGCGGTCTAAATCTGAATAGTACCAGTAACATTCTTAATTATTATCGGGTCTTAAATGGTGACCTCTTCGGTCCTCTTGCTTCATACAGTGAGAGAGAGAGAGTCCAAACGTATAAACATTGAGAATTTAAAATTAACTGGACATTCAAATTACCCAGATTTTTACATCAAATCTTATCAGCCCGCTGTGGCAAAAATATCTATGCATAACATTGTTCCCGACTGTCGTGAAGTGAATCTGTATGAACAAGACGCTCAAAAATTCCCCGCTCATAAACCCGCTATTGTATTTTTTAAATCTATAAATAACTACCGCATTTGAAATTTGTCTGAGGGCCCAGTCAAATTTACCGCCAACAATTTATCTAGTGTAGTTTGAATTTTTATAAGAAACAAGTAAAAAGCTACCACCCACCCCAAAAATTATCGAAGAGCATAGTACAAAATTTAACAACCAATCAAATCGTTTCCATATTTTGTAGTGGTAAGAAAATTTTGGTTGACGATAAATAAATGCCTATTTTGTGTTTTTGATGTTTGGCAAGGAAGAATATTCCAGCACCTCTGATTCATGCTATACAGAGCTTCTACAAGTCTTGCAGAAATTATGTGAGGACAGCAAACCATAAGTCAGAAGAGTTCAGGACCACCACTGGTGTAAGACAAGGTGATATCCTACCACCTTACCTCTTCATACTCCTTATGGACGATGTCATCAAGGCATGTAAGGAGAGAACAAGAAAGTATTCAGTGGGGTACTGGAAGATGAGACAGGTCTATATTTCGGAGCTGGCATTTGCTGATGATGTTGCCCTCATTGCTAAATCAGAGGCACATCTTCAGTCCAACCTGCAAGTCTGGAAGGAAGAGCTGGAGAAAAGAGGGATGGTCATAAGCAGTTCTAAAACAAAATCCATGGTGATATCACGAGAAGAAAGAAGACATCAGATTAAGCTGGGGGAACAGGTCCTGGAGCAGGTCGACCCCTTTAAATACCTCGGAGCTATTATAGACCGAAAGGGAGGCATCAAAGAAGAGTTGGCCACTCGAAAAGCAGCAGCTGGGAGACTTTTTCAGGCCATAAATCGAAGATTCCTCAGCAAGAGAGAGGTTGGTAAGAAAACGAAGATGGCTGTATACCGCTCCACCTATGTCCCAGTCTTGACATATGGATGCGAGTCATGGGCAATGACTACAACCCATAAAAGCCAGATCCAAACCTCAGAAATGAGGTATCTGAGGAAGGTGGTTGAAGTAACAAGAAGAGACATGGTACGCAACCAGACGATACGTCAAGGCCTTAAATCCCACCCCCTGCAGACCCAAGTAGAACAGTCTCACTTAAAATGGTTTGGCCATGTCTGCAGAATGGGAGAAGATCGGATACCACGACAAGCATGGGAAACAAAGAGCCAAGGATCCAGACCCCGAGGACGACCCAGAGTCCGCTGGGAGGACAACATTAGACAATCTTTGAAGGACCGAGGACTAGAATGGAACCAGGCCAGGAGGAAGACAGCTGATAGGATAGTCTGGCGCTCTCTCTTCCAAACCTCTACACCTTACGGTAGAAGGGGAACGACTAAGTAAGTAAGTAAGACCGAACGTAGATAATTTATTTCTTAATAACTAAAGATACTTAAAATTAAAGGGATATCTCAAATTATAGCGTTGATATTGCTTAACATATACACATAAAGATTCCCTCATAAACAATTTTTTATGGTAAGAGAAAATTTAATTTAGTGATATTTTCACATCAGGGTAAGGCCCAAATAAATTTTAAAAAAAATTACCCACATTTGAATGCAAAGGAATAACTAAAGGAAAACTATATAGAACGATAGAGAAAAATTGGCCATTTAATTATCACTTTTGATAATTAAAATCGGTCCACTAATAACAAAAATATAATATTTTCAAATTTAGTCAGATCATACAGACACACTTAGAATCGCACAAATACTAGAATCGAAAATTAACTTTTTGACTTCTCTCTGATTGGCCGGGTGTATTGCTATAAATAGTAACAAACTTTTGTAGCTTCCGCCATTGAAATCATAAAAATCACACTGAGCTGACGTATACAAAAAGACTGTAGACCAAGCCTTTGCCGGTTGGACTGGTAGAGCGGACTAAGAACCCTTTTACAGCCAGTCAGCTTGAGAGTGTGTTTGAGTTTATTTACCTGAGGGTAAGACTGATACTTTTATTTGCATACTTTGTTAAAGAATTGACCTGTAAAGTAAACAGGTTATGTGTGACATATTTATTTGAAAGTGTAACTGACGACGAGATGTATTGGGTCACGCTGACCTAAGTAGGAATGTGTGTAGTGTTACGGTCCCGCTGTATCTCTTCTTGCTAGTTGTTATTAAAAGATTCAGCACCGTTGGACGTGAGTTATTGGGTTGCTTGACAATACTTCTTCAGATATTATGATTCATCTATTCTGATTCCAGCTTATAGTTCGATTGCAGTTTTAAGCCATTATTGTGTGATTTAATTATTATTATATTCAGTGTCGTTGTTGTTTATTAATTCTCCAGCAGTGTTGGTTATATTATAGTTAGTCTTATGAATACCTGTGATAATCTGGAGTGACCTTGCAAGGATTAACAACAGTCACAGCACAGAATGAGAACTTGACAAATTCAGGCAATTAACAAGTTCCATTGACGACTGAACAATTTAATATATATATATCCTTTTACACAATGAGCGTAACACATTTCTCACACATTAACTTGGCTTTAACATAGTACTAAGCTCTACGCAATGTTCATCCCACAGACTTAGCTCGTCTGGGTTAACCGTTAAGTCTATAGCGTAATAGAGTTTGCAACCAACTCTTACTGAATCCGATCCTTGGAATTATTATCCCTTCACACTGCTAGTGAGTTCATTATCCGTAAATCATTATTCAACATGTTCGGCTTCAATCGCCAGGCTTTTACTGCCATGTGTATAAGTTCACCTTGAACGTAATCTGCGTTATTCGCGATTCTACGCTGGACTCTATCTGGTCCTATATTTAATTTGATACGGATTCTTACGCTATTTTACACTTTCCAGTGGATCTACCGTTCCACATATATCCTTAGTCAGTGGCTGTGCCACATATTAATACACAATCCTTGAGTGGCTTTGCCACACATTCCAACACTGCCATTCGGCTCAATGGCCATACATAGACTAATGTAACTAGGCTTGGCGCGTCATATATTGATCTGCGCGATTTCCAGTATTAATTCAATTGAGGAGTATCGTGATGCACGCATGCGAATGTTTGGAACCATTCACATGTTTGCAAGCCGCGAAACAGTCCTCAACATGTAGTAAGTGCAGGCTTGTTCGAATTGAAAAATTGGTGTATAGTGTTTGCAAATTTACGACAGTGAGTGTTAGAAGCGATTTAATGTAGTATTTTCTTCTGGAGTGACACCCTGTTCATAGATCATATAATAAACATCTAGGGAAGGTTAGAATGAAGTAATCAACAGGTCACATGTTGTATTGTACTTGCCATGATTATTGTATGGAAGCCAAACATGGACAAGGTACCCAAGCCTTGATGAACCCAGAGAAAGAGTTATGGCATGATAACTGATGATAGACAATGGTATTCAAGGTCTTGTGCAACTTGTTAGCACAAAGGACTGACCATAGTAAGTTTTAATATTGTTAGGGGTGAATTAATTGAGGCAGATCTCTACATGGAAGCGGTTGTCCTTCTATTTCAGGTTATATCACGAATTTACCTCGTGGCTGCAGTTACTTGAGAAGAAGAGCGTGTGGGAGTTGAGTGCTTCACATAAATCCTGGAGATAGACCCCATCTTCTCAGCCAGAAGTCACATAGTTGGTGATCCTCAATACTATTCTAAGAATTGAAGCAGCAACATTCTGAAGATAAGTCCTTTAGAAAGGCAATGATAATTCATCCTACCTCATTCACCCAATAAAACTTAACCACTGTGGGATGATGACAGTAGTAGACCTTGCAGTGTAAGACTGGTAACAGTATAAATATTAAAATCAGGAACAGTACGTGTAGTCATTCCAGTGACCCTTTAAAAGACATGGAACAGAGTTTCCAACTTATTTATTTCCTTTTATAAATAATCTTTCTTGAGTTTGATAATTCCTGACCCAAAAGATTGAGGTTCAGGAAAATTAAATTGTACAGAAACCTTCATACAGCCTTGCTTAATTAAATTTTATTAAGTTGAAGTTCTGTTTGAAATTAATCATTAAATAAAGTAAATACATTTCCCCTAGACCCGTAGCTAAATCATTTGGGATCAGTAGAGGTAGCGGTTAAGGACTCAGAGATCATCATCATCTACTCTGAGAACTTACATAGCTTGACCCCATCTTGATTGTCTATACACCCTTGCTCTTTTCAGAGAAGGGGGTATTACTTATAAGACCAGTCTCTTATCTGGCACTATCCTGGTATCCTCTGATACACCTATTTGTCCAGGATAGCCTATACATTTAGTAACATCAAAACCTCTTATGACACCGACTATTGACCATTGTGTTGTCAAGAGGATTTATCCAGAAAGATTTATCCACCAGACATTTCCTTTAACTATTGGAAGTACTAACTACAGTCCACTGTGAACACTAGATCTTGATAATTATTTTACCACCTGAACTATCTGACGTGACATTTTTCATATCCAATAATCACTACCAAAGTAAGCGTTCCCCATTTGGAGGATTTATTATTCGTGGAGGAACTGGGGCTAACTTCGGCGAAGCACAACATTGGAGTTTGTTATATGTACTCTGACGATTATGATCAAGATGTTGTTAATCAACAAATAGGTAAGCGAGATTGAATGTGGCCACAGATTGACAGAGTGTGAGTAAAGAGGAGTGAATATTTTTTATTTCTATAATCATTGTACCCACTTCTTTTCTGTCGCTAATACCGTTTTTTTTTCCAGGATAGATTAATTAGGAACTCTGTTCTTTACCTTATCGTCTATTCTATACCCTAGTGTTAATCTTTGACCTCTTGGGGTTTAATTTTTTAACTTCTTGAGGGATCTTTTCACAACAGAGGAAATTGCACTTATGGGGTTATTTTCTAAATTCTGTAAGCTATGATTTTATTGATTTACATATATATGTTGATGTTGTGAGCAGTTTATATGATAATAAACTTAACAAAACTTAATTACTTGTGTTGGTTAGCACAGCCCATACCCATACTCCATTAACAATAGTTTTTTCACGTTTGTGTGTCTTGTTGTCACAAAACTGTGTGTGTGTGTGTGTGTGTGTGTGTGTGTGTGTACTGTCTGTAAAAAAAATCTGTTAAAAAAATTACAGTCGTAATGATAGGCTGGACTGGTTGTTCGTCCATCACGGGTGATGAAGACCACTCTGTTCATCCAATTATTTAGGAATATGTTAGGTTAGTCTATGGGTACGAAGGTGACTGATGAGCCCGATGCGGGCCTGGAAAGATCTCGGGCAGTGTGGGCAGGGAATGTTTGCTTCATGTGAAGGTTTTATTTCACGGTCCTTTCTAGCTTGTCTCCGCTGTTCCGCTGCTGCTCTTCTGGATGATTCGCATGCCGCTGCACCTTTAAGAAGAGATGTGCGCCAAGCAGTTCGGTCTTGCGCAGCAGCTTCCCATGTGTCTGGGTTTATGTCAAAGGTTTTCAATGGCGTCTTTAACGTGTCTTTGAAGCGCTTCTTTTGGCCACCATGGGAGCGTTTACCCTTCTGCATCTCACCATAAAAGAGTATCTTTGGCAGTCGATGGTCTGGCATGCGGACTACATGACCTGCCCAGCGAATCTGTGACTGCATCAGAATAGTATCAATACTAGGGATACCAGCTCTGTCAAGAACGGCGGTATCCGGGATCTTGTCTTGCCATTTGATGTTCATTATCTTCCTGAGACAGACTGTATGGAAGTGGTTTAGCTTCTTTACGTGGCGCCTGTATACAGTCCATGTTTCACATGCATATAGCAGCACTGGAAGCACCGCAGCTCTGTACACCTTCAGCTTTGTCTGTAGACTAATGCCACTTCGATGCCAAACGTTGGTGTATAGTCTGCCAAATGTGCTGCTGGCTTTGGAGATCTTGGTGTTCACCTCATCATCAATGACAATGTTCTGGGATAGTGTGCTACCAAGGTATGTGAATCTGTTCACAACATTCAGTTTCTCACCATTAACCTTGATGACTGGCTCAGTATAAACTGTGCCAGGAGCTGGTTAGTACATGATTTCTGTTTTCTTCGTGTTGATGGTAAGCCCAAAGTTGGCGCAGGCTTCGGAGAATCTATCCACACTATGCTGCAGATCAGCCTCTGAGCCAGCATTGAGGGCACAATCATCAGCAAACAGAAGATCTCTGATGGTGTGTGATTTGACCTTGGTTTTTGCTTGAAGCCTCCTAAGGTTAAACAATTTACCATCAATACGATAACTAATGTCGATTCCTGTGTCCCCGTCTCTAAAAGCATCAGTCAGCATAGCAGAAAACATGATACTGAACAGAGTCGGTGCAAGTACGCACCCTTGTTTAACTCCATTTGAGACGGGGAAAGGCTCTGATAGCTCACCGTTTTCCTGAACTCTAGCCTGCATTCCATCATGCAGTTGCTGCACTATTGTGATAAATTTCTTTGGGCAGCCATATTTTGCCATGATCTTCCATAGACCCTCTCTACTGACC
Source organism: Oreohelix idahoensis (assembly GCA_024509875.1). Lineage (NCBI taxonomy): Eukaryota > Metazoa > Mollusca > Gastropoda > Stylommatophora > Oreohelicidae > Oreohelix > Oreohelix idahoensis. The sequence goes on from JAMPIV010015207.1 coordinate 143,929, forward strand.
GTGTCGAACGCCTTTGTCAAGTCGATGAAAGCTGTGTACAGGTCACAGTGCTGTTCTTGGCATTTTTCTTGTAGCTGTCTTGCAGCGAACACCATATCTGTGGTTCCACGTTCTTTCCGGAATCCACACTGACTTTCAGGTAAAAGACCTTTGTCAAGATGAGCCGTAAGGCGATTCAAAAGGATTCTGGCGAATATCTTCCCAGCGATTGATAAAAGAGAGATGCCTCGATGATTGTTACAGTCTTGGCGATTACCTTTACGTTTATATAGATGTATAATTGGCTGGACTAGAGTATCTCTCAATCCAGTGACAGATTCTACTCTTAAACTATTCACTAGTGAAATATATTTCTCTTACCTAAATTCTCACTTAATTACCACTTTGCCTGTTCTATAGGGACCTAATCTAACTTAAATACCTATCCAAATTTACGACACACTTCATAAACAGTATTACGGATCTGAGCTTAACACTTATGCAAGTCTGCACACAAGTAGGTTAGCTTTGCTTTTCTCAGCTATGGACTGTGGCTATATGTCTTCCACAAGCATGTGTCAGTACGCTGGACGTCTTTTTAGCTATGAAATTTTGAGAGTCCAGAATTCAGAGAGTCCGTTGAATCTGAACGAGTTTACATACCCAACCTAGTTCTAACCCTTTGCTTCTCGGAGGTCCGCGCCGGCGTTCAGTTTTCTGCTTGTAAATTTCGTGTAATTTCAATGCCTTTGTGCAATTTTCACGACAAAATCCTGATAATAATTTCCCACTGCCATAATCACATATATTTGTAGTGTCTGTTCAAGTCTCAAAAAGAATTTGTTTCCGTTCGGGCCATTAACCATACAATTATAGCAGAATTACTGGTGTGCAATTCAGAATTTATCATAAAGACACTAGTTTAAGTGGCAATTAAAGAGTGTCTTTGCCCATGTTATGACATCCTCAAAGATATTTTCTACTGGCAACTGGCAGATGATAAAAGAACAGAAGACGACCGCAGCTGAAATTCAAAGATGTGTGCAAGAGAGGCACTGGACACAGCTCCAGCAACCTGGCAGGATAAAGCTGCCGATCGAGCCAAATGGCGATGTTCCATACGATGTCAACTCAGATTGGGCGAAAAGAAGTTCTCACAACAAGCAGAAGAGAAAAAAATCATGCCGAATGGAACACCAGATAAAAAAGAAGCATTTGAGGACGACTACCTCAAGGGCGCATTCACATAATCAGTTATGACTGAAGGAAGCTTCTACTACCACTACTACTACTACTACTACTACTACTACTACTACTACTACTACTACTACTACTACTACTATTACTATTACTACTACTACTACTACTACTACTACCACTACCACAACCACAACCACTACTACTACTACTACTACTACTACTTTATCTTGAGAACAATCATACCCTGTAGATCAGGGGTCGGCAATAGGTCGAAAGCGTCTACCGGTAGAACACAAATGATTTGGTACATTTTTAGTTAACGGTGAAGGAAAAAGGTAGAATTTTTAAGGTATGGAAATTTAAGACTGGGCCTTTCCCGAAAAAAAATTCAAAGCCCGGTTTCCCTAGGATTAAAGGCAAAAGACAACCACCGATTTTGTCAAGAAACGTCATGTTGAGAGGGGGTGGGTGTGGCTAAGAGGCAAGGCGTACGGCTCTAATTCTAAAGGAACTGGGTTCGCTCCCAGTACAAGGAATATAACTGATATAATTTTGGTCAGAACCAGTGGTTCCTAATGGTGTCATACTTCCCCCGATCTCCTGGGTAGTGAGATCGGATACTTAGTCTTCTCGGATAAGGGCGACAAAAAGAGGATGCCCCGTGTGCAAGTTACGCACGTTAAAAATCCCTCGGCAGTTGGAAATCGTAAGTAGTAGGTCATACGGCCGTTGCTCAGGCAAAATTTGACATTTAGGAAACCTACCCACCATAAACGTATTTATAGAATGAATGTGTGATTCATGGAAGGAGTTCGTGCCCTTTGCTGAGATCCTTCTGTGTGATCTAAGGGAGAAGATCGGAGCAATGATGGAGTTGTCCGTGTATAATGAATATTGTCCTTAAAACGAAACCAAACCAAAGCTGAGAGAGATTTCAAAAATGTTCTGCTCATAATTGAAACTGATTTTCCACATAACTCTTGCAGTAATTATTTTGTCAGATCTGTAGAATCCTCATTGATTTTAAAGTAGATCCCCGCAACTTCCGACTCACAGCTGTACATTTTGAAGATATGATTCAAACCTCGCTCAGCTCGGGTCATCTTAAAGGCTGGACTTATCCTTCTAGACCACGGATTGAGAACCGCTCGATCACGGTCTACCAGGGAGATCACTTGGGATGATTTGGTATGTGACTGGATTAACGGTTCCTTTCTGGTTACCAGTTCGTCATTGTCAGGCCACTGTATCGTAAGTGGATTTACATATACCTGGCTTTCTTCACAGAACAGTACAAGTCTATCTCCTCTGTTGTATCTTCCCCCCACCCCCCACCCCCCACCCCCCATTATTTGCTGTCATACTATTTCCTTGAATCTGCGTTTTCTTTCATCTACCTTTTCCTATTTTCTTTTCCATTCAGGTTACCCATGATGTTGACCACATCACCCCCTAGTGTGCCGATGGTCAAGAAAATATGGGCCTAACACCATATTCCCAATATGCCTCAATGGGCGTGTAACGGGATCCTTTACCTTTTACCCATTAATATCAACATATCTATAAGATGTTACAAATGTAAGTGTGTGTTGTGATTCTGTAGTATTCCTGTATTTCCTCTTCACTATGTTCTCGCGTTGGTTCATATGTTTGTAACATTGCTTTGTCAGTTTACTTTGACTAACTGTCATAACGTCATTCTGTCACTGCGTGTTCGAGATCTGCATACACACCTTCAATAGTTCTATTTTGATCAGTATTCCTACTCAGCGTACTTATGTTTCTCCCCTTAGAAGTATGATATATATATATATATATATATATATATATATATATATATATATATATATATATATATATATATATATATATATATATATATATATATATATATAATATATATATATATATATATAATATATATAATATATATATATATATATATATACAGTACTTTGCAAAAAAAATGGCAGTCATATTTTCGCAACGCAGCACACTCATAGAAGCAAATAATAATAAAAACTGTATGTCCAGAGGAAGATTGGTATCTCCCCTATCTATTAACAGTGGTTTCAGTACAATATAATGTTGCCTTCTCCAGCAAGGCAAGCCTGGATGCGGCGAGGCATACTTCCCATAAATGTTTGTAGGTAATTGAGAGTCAGACTGTCCCAGTATTTTTCAGCTACCTTCTTCAATTGTTCAACGTCTCTGAGTCCACTCTTTTTAAAATGATTCTTGAGTAGTGCCCAAACGTTTTCAATTGGGTTTAGGTCGGGACTATTGCTGGGCCACTTCAGCACTATCACATTCTTCTCTTGCAGCCATGCTTTGGTGGTATGAGCTGTATGCTTTGGGTCATTGTCATGTTGAAATGTGCACCCATCGGGGTACATGACATGCATAAATGGCAGAAGGTGTCCCTCTAGTATGTCGATGTACCTTTCTTTCGTGAGAATTCCTGTGAAAACACACAGTGGGGTGGCATCTCTTGCTGCCACCCCTCCCCAAAGATGGAATTTATGGGTATGTTTCGGTCACTGGTACACAGGCGTTACAGAGTCTTTCATCCAAATATTTATTTGAGCAGGATAAGACCAAACAGAACATTCATCTGAAAAAATCGCATTGTCCCATGACAAATTTTGGTGTTCGTGGCACCAGTTCAAGTGCATCTGTTTGTGAGTCTCTGTGAGAAATGGTGACGAAATTACCCGCTTTTTGTGTAATTCATCCTGTGTAGCTCCCGGTTGACAGTAGCATTAGATACCTCTGGGTTTCCCAAATCGATCATGCGCTGCCGTATGTTTTCTACACTCTTCATTGGCCCAGCCAGAACGATTTGGGCGAGACGCCGATGGTCCTTTGTGTCCAAAATTCTTGACCCCCCACTACCTTCTTTTCGCTCGATTCCATTACCTGCTTTTAATTTACTCACAACTCTGTAGACAGTCTGCTCAGGAATGTTCAAGGTTTTAGAAATGTTGGAACATGTTTGATTTCCTTCATTCCAAAGCTGTGAAATTAACATACACTTTGACTTTGTGTCCATTTTCTGTCACTAGCATTAGAAATTGTCGTCTGCTCTATTATCAAGGGACTTTACTCTACGCTAATTTTTTTTTTACTTTTGGTAGTGTTTGCTCACTTAAGTGGAGTGTAAATTTGGGGCAGAACATGCATATTTAATTAGATTTCAGCATATTTAGCTGAGCAATATGACTGCCATTTTTTTTGCAAAGTACTGTATATATAAATAAAATTGTTATTTACCGACCATTTGTGAATCTTGTCTCTGCCATTCATAATATATAAAATTTCGTACTACGTGCTTCTAAATTTATGTTGTCTAGTTTCTCTTTCTAATTTCACGCTCGGACTTTCCGTGTTACTATTTTTAGATTATTCCGTCCAGTTATCAGACAGATTTTATCAGAAAGCTGCCTTTCGACAGAAATTATTCGTCATTACGGACTTCGAAAAGAGCGTTTTCCACTCGTGAAAATGTTACAGTTTTTCTTGATAGAAACCTGGTAACGTCACTCTCCAGTTTACCCAGCTATAAATGGGTACCTGACTCGGCTTTTCAGTTAGGGAAACTAGAAAACAAGGAAGGGAAATGGTCACCCCCACATCATAAAAAAGCTGGACCTAGTATTGTGAAGTATCTAACTCTTCATTCCCCTACAGCAGTATTTGCTTCAGGAGTACCTTTACTCTTTGTCTTATTTAATACTCATATTAGGATTTACTTTTTTATCTGCCTCTTTTGGGCAGCCGATTCTTCCCCGTATGACGTGGAGTTACCCACATAGCTATTTCTATAATTGTTACCTTGATCCATTTCTTTCATTTTAACACAAGACAGGTAACAAAAAAGGTTGGGGAGGGGGGTGGAATTTGTCAGCGTAGTGTACACCAGGAGGACATGGTGAAAATTAAGTTAAATTACGAAGGATGTCTTTTTTTATTTACTGCCTATTAAAAATACCTGACCAGCTCCGTGAGATCACACACATCCAGGGAGCAGAAGGTATTTTAAGACAAACAAACTAACGACACAGAAATTTTAAAATCTTAGATTGGAAAGTAATTTTTATTTCAGATCTGGAACTAGTTTTAAAATATGTGCTTACGTGAAAGAAGCACAAAATGAGTTAAATGTCTGGGCAATATTGTTAGCAGAAAGACCCATTCCCCAAACACATGTGGATAAACGTGCATTATTTTGAAAGAATTTCTGGTAAAACATAAACATTCTCCCTTTCCAGTAACACCATATCTTTTCCTGGAGAAACAAAAAATGTTACCTCTAAAGCTAAAATAAAACCGTTTGGGATAAGAACAGGAGTGCGACAGGGATGCCTCTTGTCTCCATTTCTCTTCTTACTAGCAATAGACTGGGTTATGAGATCATGGACAACACACAACAGAAATGGAATCCAGTGGGCTCTGACTAAGCAGTTGGATGATCTGGATTTTGCTGATGACCTGGCTCTTCTGTCCCATAACCGTAATCAGATGCAGGACAAATTGAAAACACTCGATGAGAGGTCACAGCAATTGGGTCTGAAAATACACAGGGAAAAGACAAAAATAATGAGAATAAATGCAGGTAATGATAACAGGGTTGAACTTGAAGAAACACCAATACAAGATGTAGAATCGCACACATATCTTGGCAGCAATATAGACAAAGTTGGAGGGACAGACAGTTATATGAAACTAAGAATACAAAAGGCAAGAGGAGCTTTCATTGCATTGGGAAATATATCGAGATCAAGAGAAATCGGATCCAACACGAAAATAAGAATCTTCAACTCAAATGTGAAGTCAGTCCTATTGTATTGCTCTGAGACATGGAGAACAATAAAGACAACAACCAAAAAGCTACAGACTTTCATAAATGGGTGCTTGCGTAGAATAGAGGGATTAAAATGGTATGACAAGGTTACCAACGTGGAACTGAGGACAAGAACTAGACAAGTGCCAGTGGAACAAGAGATGAGAAGAAGACGATGGCGATGAATAGGACACACACTGAGGAAACCTGTTGATAGCATTACAAGGCAGTCCTTGTTCTGGAACCCCCAAGGCAAGAGAGGCAGAGGTAGACCAAGAAGCACATGGAGAAGAGAGCTGGAAACAGAGGTGAAAATGATGAGGAGAACGTGGAAAGAACTTGAGATGATGGCACGTGACAGGAGGACTTGACATGTGTTTGTTGAAGGCCTATGCTCCTTTGGGAGTGGAGGGTTATGAATGAATGAAAGTTAAAGTAAGTTTCCACATATGATAGAAACAAAATCCAAAATTTTAATGAATCAAACACAAAAAAGATGAGTAAGTTTATTCACACGACTGATATTTGGTTTGTTTTTCCTTTGGCTTGGTTTTAAGAACTTTCTTTATTGCACACGGACAACTCCATCCGTGCTCCGATCTCCTCCCTTAGATTGTGACGGTATTGCCTCCCCTTCTGAGAAAAATGAAGCAAAAGAAAGGATACTGCCGGAGGGCTGAAGATGTGAGAGATCACACAAAAGAGCATGTTCAGACGTTTTGTCACATAGATTACACAAGGAGAATCTCTGCACAGTGTACGAACTCCGTAGCAGCGGCAAGAATCCCAATGTGGGTATAAAGGAATCACAAATTGTATAAATATATGTGGTGGTGTCGTATGGTGTATATAGGGGCAACTACAACAGTAATTTTCGCCGGAAATAACTTATGAATTAATATTATGAAGAAGGTCTCCAGAAATTGGCTCGTTAAGAAAGAATAGAGACCTATTCTAGGTAAGGGCAAGAAGAAGAGAATGCGAATACTTTCCACTGGACAGTGTTTTCTAGTGAATTATGGAAAGAGTTCTGTTTCCTCCACGACTTTAGCTTCTGCCCTTAGATCCCGTAACAGAAAGAGACCCCAACCTCATCTTAATGTAGAAATTTACCTATAAGTAAATATTTAACACCGACAGCACGAGTGATACATTAACGAACTAGATAATGATCAAAAGATTATTGGGTTTATTAATTAAATATCTACACATATAGGGTTGGTAGTAATTAGTATGTGATGATGGTGAACGATGATTCACACAAAAACACACAGATGAGATATTAATATTGTAGTTAGTTAAATAGAAGAATGAACCTGTGTGAAGCGAAATGAGGATGTAATATGTGTCGTAGATTTTTTGATAGGTATTTAAGATCAATTATGGTCCCGTCTGAATAGAACTAGAACAGGTGATAGATAGCTCAGTGGGAGATAAGGTAGAGAAATAGATTTTTCACGAGTGAAATGGTGAAAGATAAAGTCTGTCCCTGGATTTGAGAGATAATCTATCCAGCCTATCGATTACGACTGAGATTCTTAGATCCGACAGTTTTCCTATATATATATATATATATATATATATATATATATATATATATATATATATATATATATATATATATATATATATATATATATATATATTCAACCACTCACCTCTACACACACACAGATAAGTGACGATAATTAGACGCACAAACGTGAAAAAAAAAACTATATTAATGGATGTAGGGATATGTTGGGACAAGCTGACCGACACATGTAAATAAAGTTTATGTAAATTTTATTTATCATAAAGAAACTTCACAACAGCTATATTTTGAATATCAATCAAATACAAAAAAACAATAGTTAATGAATTAATTATAGAGTTAGACTCATAGGTGTAATCCTCCCTCCCTCTGTTGAGACAAGATCCCGTTAGAAGAAAGTTATTAACCCCCAAAGAGTCAAAGGTTTATACGCTATGCTCTAGGATTTCCCTCTATATATATATATATATATATATATATATATATATATATATATATATATATATATATATATATATATATATATATATATATATATATATATATATATATATATATATATATATATGAGAATTATTCATTCATCCATCCTCTCTTCTCAGACAACCGTGGCCACGAGCATTCCTTCTTACCTAATACTTGTGTTGTATCTTCTGGAACAATCTTTAGGGGACACACACACACACACAGCAAATCCAGTGTTATTTTTGGCAAAGAGAACTCCGGCTCCTCAAAGACCAGTTAACTTCACTTCTCCGTGGAGCGTTCACTTTGTTATTTTTATTTAGGATTACTGTTTATGTCCCATTTGATTTGTCCAGGTAAGAAATTTAACAGCGCTCACAGTGTCAATAGCTTGAGGTTTCCAGAACATAGAAAAAGTCAGGTCGGTAATTTCTCTCAGTATTCAAATTCCTTGTCACACCACAAATGGTCAAACGTCGGGAAATGTTAATGTTTGGGATTTCGCCACTACGGGCTGAATGTAAATGAGATTTGGGAAAGAATATAATCTAAATCTATAGGCCCAGTTACAACATTTATTCTTAATGTTCTTTGGGTTGGTACTCTGTCTCTTTCTGGGTGCAAAACACGATGCCAGACAGGTTTACCGTGAAGACCCAGGTATTAGGTACAAAAATGTTCTTTCGTATGGTTATTCTCAGATAATATATAGAAGCCGCTGGTAAGGTTTAGGGTTTGACACAATACTGTGTAAAGGAGAAAAAATACAAATACTTAACCATAATATAGTATTCTCAATCCTATCCTTAACCCGCGTAAATTATAATATTTTTATCCACTTCGGTTATTTAACTTAAATTATAACTACAAGCTTAGAGCTTGTCTTATCGTTTAAAACTTCCGTGAAATAAATTCTAGTCATTTAAAAAAAGATTAATCATCATGAATTAGAAATAAATACATATTTCGTCAATACTCATGATGAACAGTGCATTTACTAGTTGGTTAAAATATTCTCTGACTGGTTACTAGCTATTAATTAAATTTACTTTATAGCTGGAATAGTTTAGCTAGAAATTATTATTTATTCTGCTTGCCTATGTAACACAGTCAAACCTAGAGAAATATAAATGACGGACCTATCTAGTAAATCACTCTGCACAGAAAATCTAATGAAATAAAATACGGACTAACTAATTAATGACTCAAACTTCTAGTATAGTATTTACCACAAACACAGAAATTCTAAGACTATCTCCAACGAAAAAACTAAGAAACTCCACTAATACAAGTGATTCTAGAAATCGAAGATAGATGTCTTTAAAATCTGTGGGTACTGGATAAATTGAGTCAAAATGCTGGGGTTTATATATCTTAAATCTCCAGAAAATCGTTCGTACTTGCTAGATATGACACCTTCACTCAGATCTTGGGCTATACGTGAATCAAAGCCATGTTTCACACTAAAACCGAAACCAGACCTTAAAGCTCTCGCTTAGATCAGGCATCTGCAATTTGCTAATCAGTGCAAATTTTACACGTCTCTGCTCGTATGGGCCATTCTAGCGAGAATGTCCTTTGATCTTGCGATTCTCACCGTGTTTAATTACCTATCAAACGAACGGATTCAGGGGAAGGTAATAGAAATTATCTGCCCTTTGGTTCCAAATTATCTGCTCCTTCTTACTCAAATTATTTCCCCTGATCGCTGTCTGATCTATTACCACGATTTTCAATCGCTGGCGTTTAATTCATGTAACCCGCTCGACATTAGCTAATAGGTCTGCTGGTAAACCTTCATCAAAGGAAATAGCGAATAGCAATAAAATATGCGTGCTAAATTAGAAAAGAGACAGATCTCTGAGTGAGGAGGGTTTTGTGTTAACAAAACATGCGTAAGTGAAAGCTAGGTAAAAGAAAAGTGTAGATATTGAAATAGATATATGAAAGCTATTATCATAATATGTCCCAATATGATAGGTGTTACCAAAATGATGAGTAAGCTATACAGTCCACGTGTCTCTAACTGCTTCTTCCGGGTCGGATGATTCACATGTATACATAGAATGTCCCAGGTAGTTATAAGTTATGTTGAGTGGGTTATCTCTAAGACGAGGACGTTCTGATGAAAACTTTTGTGGTACTGAGAACGTTGACGATATACAGTCCTTCAATGTTTGACAATATCTCTGTAGCGTTGATAAACAGTTGACAGTTGTCGTATGAAAAATGTCTGTTGCCTAATCTCCGAAGGGTACTGGCCAGACTGGAGATCGTCACGAAATGATCTTGGTATGTAGACTCATCAACTTGAGTATGTACGCTGGATTCTTAAGATATACTTGGGAGTAAGCTGCACTTGATATCTGTATATCCGACTCAACTTGTGACTATGGAGTCTGATTCATAAAATGCGCTTAAGAGAGCGTTGCACTTGGTATAGATATGAGAATCAACTTTTGAGCTCTTTAGCTTGACTCAGGTGGTAAGCTATCGAGGGAGCTGAACTTGATATAACAGGTGAATAAAAATGCTGCGTCCACCGTCTAAATCGTGGGCGAGAAAGCTTCCCTTAGGAAGTTAAGGATGTCCTAAATGGCGAATTCTGCTATCCAGACGTACACTGTGCCAGTTTCTTTCTGGTTAGGCGTCAAACACATAGCGTGTAGACTCAGACTTCTGATGGAATGAAGACAAATAACAGTTTTTGTAAGTTTTCATACTTAATATCACTTGTTGACTTTCATTTATACTACTCCATACTAAGGATGATTTCAATTCTTTGATAATTATGTATCACATGAGATGCACCTGACAAGTGTTAAATATATTGCGCATGAGAGTGTGGGCACATGTAAGTCTGTATGATGACCTAATAATCTAGATGAAAATGAAGTATAAATTATCAATTACCTCGTATCATCTTTGAGGAAAATCTTTCGATTTAATTAATCATTTACGAGAAGAATTAATTGAAAACTGTCTTTCGCACATTTAGCTATGATGCTAAGTGCAAAAGTAAATCTTAACTTAAAGTCTTCCTCCTGGCCTGGTTCCATTCTAGTCCTCGGTCCTTCAAAGATTGTCTAATGTTGTTCTCCCAGCGGACTTTGGGTCGTCCTGGAGGTCTGGATCCCTGGCTCTTAAGTTTCCCATGCTTGTCGTGGTAGCCGATCTTCTCCCATTCTGGAGACATGGCCAAACCATCTTAGTTCGGACTGTTCTACTTAGGTCTGCAGGGGGTGGGATTTTAGGGGTTGACGGATCGTCTGGTTGCGGACCATGTCTCTTCTTGTTACTTCAACCACCTTCCTCAGATACCTCATTTCTGAGGTTTGGATCTGGTTTTAGTTCCCTTGATTAATTCTTAAACCTCTCATTCATACCTCGCTAGGTAATCAGGGTGCCGCTTCGCGAGTAATTTGTCGCTTAAGTCTATGGCCGCGAGTCATTGTTCCCCAATGTGGTAGGACACGGATTTGTTTGAAAAGCGGACTCACCATGAAAAAGCTAATCACCACTGTCCAGCCGGCGTCTCCTAGAATAATAAAAATATCCAGGTGGCCTGTCTGGCGATATGTGCCTAGGGACTTATGTATTAAAAAAATCGTTCTATAACCAGATGCATTTCCCAAGATTTCTCACGAGACAATGTGGACTTCAAAAGATAATTGCAAGGTGGAGGACTAAATCAAAAGAGTGTAAAGTTACAAGTTGCGAGTAGTAACGATTACAGTTTACAGTCCAGTCGTGATTAAAGATTACTTGTACAATGATGAAAGAGCAAATGTTGTTGAAAATGAAAGAAAAGAGGGATGATGGGAAAGAGAGCGATAAGACTTTGCGCTTGTTTATCACAGGTGGGTAGGTTTATAATTTTTAAATTTTCCAGGGCAGCGGCCTTAAGGCCTTCTCTTTACGATTTCCTACTGCCGTTGAATTTTTAACGTGCGCAACTTGCACACTGGACTTCCTATTTTTTGGCCCTTATCCGAGACGGCTAGGCATCCAATCTCACTACCCAGGAGAACAGGAGGGAGTATGAAATCATTAGGACCACTGGGTCTGAAAAAAAAATTTCCATAAATTATATTCCCTCTACTGGGAATCGAACACAGGAATCGAGCCTGTGGAATTCGAGTCTTAGCCACTCCGACATTTTTTTTTTTTTTTGCAATACCGTTACATTATTTGCTTACAATACAGTGATCCACTGGTATCTGCGCATTGAAGGTCGGTTGCAGTGGATCTCAAAAGTCTTCTGTCTCTGGTCTTGATGCTATAGTCTGATACACTCTTTCCTGCCCATTTCTTGTTGTTATCTTCCCAACTTTTGTACTGTCTGCCTCTTGCACGTTTACAGTCAATCTAAGCCTTATATATATACCTTGTATATATATTATTGTTTTCAATAAGGTATTGTCTATTTTTTAAACATAATCGGAATATTTGATCCGTCTAACTTTGACCTAACCCATTATTTCTCTTTTCATTCCTAGCTTTTCTATTTCTTTATTTGTGTTCTCAATTCTTGGGGACCAAAAGCGTTCAATTAAATAAGAAAGTTGATAACCTTAAGGAATAGACAATCAGGAGGAGCAAGGAATGAAGAGGAACTGGAAAGTTTCAGAAGACAACGTGTAAATGGCAGATCGTTTCTGATTTGATATGGTTTGGTATGGGACTTGTCCAAAATAAATAAGTGTAGCCAGTTAGTGCTATCTGTTATAGATCAACTGGTAAAGGTGGTTGTCGTGCTTAGATAGGTTTTAAAGTATGTAAGGTCCCGCCTGAGTATAGGAGATGGTGATAATAAGTGAGAAGTAAGGTGTAAGAAATAGATTTTCACGAGTGAGGAGTTAAGGAGAAGATCTGTCTCTGGACTGAGTAGTTCTCTAGTCCAGCCTATCTGTACGACTATAATTTAGTATCAGACAATCTTGCACCCCCTTATATTGAAACATATAAGTTTACTATACAAGCACACACACACACAGCTATGTGACAACAAGACACACAAACGTTAAAAAACTATGGTTAAACTTGGGTATGGGTCTGACCAACACACAAAGTTTAGTTCTTTTATTGTTAATTATCATTAACCTTTACAACATCGAATATCTAAAAGAATCAAACAAATCAAAATGACATATATAGAGAATTAACAGAATACCTCTGCCCTCCCCTCCTAGAGAAGATAAGAACCCAATAAATTAATAACCCCAAAGGTTGAAGGTCTAGCACTAGGTTACAGAATAGACAGTAAAGAGAACAAAATTCCTAATATGTGCTACTCCGTAAAGTAAACAATTGTTAAAGCAAAATAACTAGTTTGGTACAAGCTACTGTAACAAGAAAATGTTCAATCTCTCTCTCTCTCTGACATATGTGGCCACGCTCTCTCTCTCTCTCTCTCTCTTCACCTAATCTTGGTGATATTTCCTGGAATGTACAGTTATCCTGAATATATTTATCGATATTGATAGTGTCAGGGTTCAGTGCCAAATTTGGCCCCAGTCCAGCCTTGACAATAACGTTATAAGGCGGACGCCAGGTTTGGTGAGGTAATCCTGGATCGATAGTGTCACCTCGAATAGTTAATGGTAGAAAAAATCGAGATCTAGTGTTCACAGCAAAGAATGGGAAACCAAATACTTATGGTATTTGGACACAGCTAGTTGCTAAAAATTTTTTACTGATGATGGTAAGTAATTGATTGGTAAATCCTTTCGGCTGGCTATGTGGTGAGTGCCGATTTTGAAACAGCACAACTTTCTGAATAAATCCAGTGCTGCGTCTGTCAAAAGTTAGATGTTTCTATTATTGCATATACCACTCCCGTGGGCTGATAAATTGTAAAAATATATCTGGGAATTGATAGTCCAATTAAACTTAATAGTTAAATGTGTCTTTGTCTTTTAGCCAGTCCTGTTCACAACATGGACTTGAGACTCGTAAGCCACGAAGAAGACATCATAAATCCAATCAGTAACTGGAGACATTAATAAAGAAAAAACCGCTCGCCTGGTCAGGTCTGCGAGAAATAAACAAGACATTATGAAAAAGAAATGCAACTATTCTATATGTGCACAGACGGGGACGAGACGATCTCTTTCCCTCTCAGGCAGTCCTGCTTAAGGTTAAAAGGCACACGGTGACTTTATTTACAACTATACGGTCAGCTTTTCTTCCGCGCTGCGCTTTCAGGTTCGGACCAAGGCATGCACCTTCCTGCCCCATCTGCGCGTTAACGATCAGCTCACACTGTCAACTATTGTTTTAATTACCCCTACGCGCACTTACAAATATCGTCTGTCGTTAATAGTTATTTTATTGTCGGCGCCTGGTAGTTTAGTCATAAGGTATAACAATAGTCACTTACTATAAAACACAGAATGAAATAAACGTGAATCCTATTCGGTCACTATAGTCACGCTTAACTCTTAATCAGTCAACTACCGTATCTTCTGGCAAAGAAAAATAGTTATTTATTGCGCTAGTTTTAACGCTAGAAATCACAGTGAATTATAATAGTAAACATAACACATTTGTGACGACTTGCCCAATCTTCTCTTCTTTTTTTTTTATTATTTACGAGCCGCCATTTTTTCTCATCTTCAGTGCATGATCGAGAAGCCCGTAAAGTCACGGGAAATTTCACTTGCGGATATTCTCCTAGAGTTCAGTGATTTTCTCCTAGCGTCTAATACTATTTTTAGGTACGACGTCATTGTTGACCCTGACCTCGTTAGCTAGAAACTCGCTTTAATTTAGGACCGACTGCTTAAACTTAGGTAGAACCAGTTTAGGCCCCTTTAGGAAACCCCCACGTGACTTTTAACGTTATTGATTGGAGCGTCTTTATGATGCAAAAGCCACGTGATGCACGCTTCAGATCACGTGTCCAAGCGGAAATCTCCCGCTAAAAGTGCGGCAAACCCAGCCATTTTTCACTTGCCCAGGAAATCGAGAAGGCTAGACCTAATCCAGATCGTGCGAATTCACGCATTAAAGCACTGAAGCCACGTGTCTAAATTGTGATTAGAGTCCATCTGAGTAGTCTATGGTGGAGCCTTGCACGACAGTCCAATCTCAGAGAAGAATACGGAGTCGAGCACAGAGAAGGCAAATCCGAACCATTCAAGACCTACCTGGTGCAACGTCAGGAGACCGGAGAACTAACCACGCTTCACTATCAGCCAGGAGCTGAAAAGATAAGTTCCTTGAAAAAGGGAACTCACCATGTCAATGCCATATTTTTGTCATCCATGATGAAAAACACTTGAATTGTGAGACATATATTACCTACAGCAGACACTAATTCCATCGACAATACTATCATTCAACATCCATTCATTTTAATTTTAATAAACCTATTGGGTGTATATAATGTACCCCATGCCTTGTTTCTTCTATTAGCTGTTACATATTGTCTGATGTTTATCTTCCTTTATAAGGGAGGGGGGCCTCGTAAAATATAATATAATTAAAAGGATAACAATAATAGATAACTGAGAAGGGGACTATGGTAGCGAGAGACCAAATATCTCCTTACAACCTTTTCCAGACCTTGTTTAGTTAGGAGAATTTACCCTCTTTGTCTCCCTTCAGAGGTGGAAAAACCCACCAGGATTTCTTGAGCCAAATCTTCCTCGGGGTGATCCAGGAAAATTTCACATTCATATTTATTATTTCTTCTAATAAATTCTTATCCTTCCTACGCTACGCCACACTGGGGTCTCAGTCCGGGATTTGAACTTATGTAATTATATCATACCTCTGGGATAGTATCATTCATTCATTTATTACAGTATACTATTTGAACACATGTATTTTCACACAGTAGCTCTAGAAAGACAGAAAACAATTTTTCTAGAATTTCAGGCATTGATTGGTGAATCCCTTTATATATGTTGTGTATTAATTAAGTTAGTTTATGATTTTGTATCTAATTGAATTACAGACATTAAGTCTTCATAACTGTAGTAATTTTATTCTACAGCAGTTTGATAATTAGTAAGTTTTTGCTTGTTGTTAGAAATACTATTGGAAGGTAGCACTAGCTTACTCAGTGTTGACTATAACAGCAAAAGATGGCTGAAATAGTTAAGCTTAAGGCAGCACTAGGAGAGGCCGGTCGAGATCTAGGTTATAGTGGTGTGAACCTTGCGAATTATGTCAGTGTCGAGACTGATAAGTATTACGCTCGAGAAACAGCGAAAGCTGAAAGAGAAGAGCGAATAAAGTTAACCGAAATAGATGAGAGGATAAAAGCTGTAGACGCTAGGGAAAGAAGCGAGAGAGATGAACGCGAGCATGCACTGAAGATGAAGCAGTTAGAGATGCAGGGACAGGCTCAAAGAGTTGAACCAGTAGCCGGGGCGACAGCATCTACATCATCCGGCAACCATATGCATTTCTTGCAAATGGGGAGCATAGGACCTTTGCCATCCTCACACGTGTCAAACTTGGGACCCTTGACGTTTCCATTTGAAGCTTTCTCGGAACAAGCCGACTCGATCGATATGTATTTGGACAAATTTGAGAAGTTTGCCACCACATTTGGGTTGGAGAGGAGCAAGTGGAACCTGAAACTGTCACAAGGGCTTAGAGGAACTGCTTATGAAGTGTATAGCAAGCTTCCTCCAGGTTTACAGGATGACTATGACTCTCTGAAAAAGGCACTCCTGATACGTTATGAGCTACATGCTGATGCATATAGGAAGAGGTTCCGTAACTCTAGTTGGGAAGTTGGAGAGAACTTTGCTCAATTTGCTGCTAGACTAGATTCGTACGTGGAAAAGTGGTGTGCCCTAGGGAATTTTTCTCATGATTGGGAAGGTCTGAAGGAGATGGTCATTATTGAACAACTGAAGGACACCATGACTTCTGACATGAGGAGATTCCTGACAGAGAATGGGGCCAGCACTTTAGAATCCATCGTCCAGTTGGCGGAACGTTATCAGGCAGTGCTAACAGAGAATGACCCATCCCGGTGGAACCAACCGGAAGAATTATCGAGGCCGACACCTCAGGCACACTTGGAACCCCAAATGAATCTACCTTACCATCACTTCAGAAAACATGACAAGCCAGACTATGCCCATACGACTACTCAGAGATCAGCTTTCCAGTCTCAGAGGCGGGGAGAAAAGTGGTGTAAGACGTGTAAAATGAGCAACCACAATACTGCCGAGTGCAGAAGGAAAAACCCCCCACATCATGTTGCATGTTTGCAGGTGAGGGCTGTTGACAGGAAGGAACTGACAGTGAGTCAAAATAGCCTCCATCACCCACCTATACAGGAGACAGTGACCGTGAATGGCAAACAAGTAATCGGGATGTATGACACAGGTTTGTCCTATGACGTGGTCGTTTCTGCATCTCTGTTGCACCCCGAACAACTCACCACAGAAACCGTGGATATCCAGGGGCCACTCAAGGGAGCATTACCCTTAAATTTGCCCATAGCGAAGAATCAGGTCAGTTGTCGCTATATGGAAGGGGAAATCAATGCTGCAGTTTTAGAGGATCCTTTCTACCCCCTGATGTTAGGGCGTAGATTTGTCTTTTTAGGAGAACCAGTAAAGCCTGTGGTTATGGCTGCCATCCAGACCAGGTCTGACTCCAAATGCATAAAGAGGGACTCTAAATTAGAAATTCATCCGAATAAGATGAAAAGGGCTCAAGCAGCTGATAGCACATTTGGGCCTTGCTTTGGCAAATTGAAAAACTCACATAACCCTCGAAGAAAGGGTGACTTTTATATGGAACATGGACTTTTGCACAGGAAAGCTGGCAGAGGGCTAAAAAGTCATGGACAGATTGTGGTGCCATCCATATATAGAAATAAAGTTATGGAATGGGGGCACGTTGCTACTTTGAGTGAACACCTGGGTAATGGTGCCACAAATCAAAGGATAGCCACCCATTATTATTGGCCCGGCATCATGGAAGACATAGCTCGATATGTAAAGTCCTGTTCAGAGTGTAACCAGGTAACCTCAACACATAGGGTAGACCAGTTACAGGACCTAGGGAAGCATTGCTGCAGACGTAGGCATCCAAAGAAAACCAGGAAGAAAACCAGAATACTTACATGGGAAGAACAACATAAGGGCAGATTTTTTAGTAAACACCCTTATGCAAACGAGGAGAAATAGGAGAGAATATTGAGGATGAAGGTGAAATGAGAAGCGGTAAAAGAAGAGGAAGACAGGACCAGAGGAGTTGGACGGAACGTCAAACTTGAGGAGGGGCTTGTGTGACGACTTGCCCAATCTTCTCTTCTTTTTTTTTAATTATTTACGAGCCGCCATTTTTTTCTCATCTTCAGTGCATGATCGAGAAGCCCGTAAAGTCACGGGAAATTTCCCTTGCGGATATTCTCCTAGCGTTCAGTGATTTTCTCCTAGCGTCTAATACTATTTTTAGATACGACGTCATTGTTGACCCCTGACCTCGGTAGCTAGAAACTCGCTTTAATTTAGGACCGACTGCTTAAACTTAGGTAGAACCAGTTTAGGCCCCTTTAGGAAACCCCCACGTGACTTTTAACGTTATTGATTGGAGCGTCTTTATGATGCAAAAGCCACGTGATGCACGCTTCAGATCACGTGTCCAAGCGGAAATCTCCCGCTAAAAGTGCGGCAAATCCAGCCATTTTTCACTTGCCCAGGAAATCGAGAAGGCTAGACCTAATCCAGATCGTGCGAATTCACGCATTAAAGCACTGAAGCCACGTGTCTAAATTGTGATTAGAGTCCATCTGAGTAGTCTATGGTGGAGCCTTGCACGACAGTCCAATCTCAGAGAAGAATACGGAGTCGAGCACAGAGAAGGCAAATCCGAACCATTCAAGACCTACCTGGTGCAACGTCAGGAGACCGGAGAACTAACCACGCTTCACTATCAGCCAGGAGCTGAAAAGATAAGTTCCTTGAAAAAGGGAACTCACCATGTCAATGCCATATTTTTGTCATCCATGATGAAAAACACTTGAATTGTGAGACACATATTACCTACAGCAGACACTAATTCCATCGACAATACTATCATTCAACATCCATTCATTTTAATTTTAATAAACCTATTGGGTGTATATAATGTACCCCATGCCTTGTTTCTTCTATTAGCTGTTACGTATTGTGTATGTTTTTCTTCCTTTATAAGGGGAGGGGGGGCCTCGTAAAATATAATATAATTAAAAGGATAACAATAATAGATAACTGAGAAGGGGACTATGGTAGCGAGAGACCAAATATCTCCTTACAACCTTTTCCAGACCTTGTCTAGTTAGGAGAATTTACCCTCTTCGTCTCCCTTCAGAGGTGGAGAAACCCACCAGGATTCCTTGAGCCAAATCTTCCTCGGGGTGATCCAGGAAAATTTCACATTCATATCTATTATTTCTTCTAATAAATTCTTATCCTTCCTACGCTACGCCACAACATTAAATCACGAAAATGCTAATTTCTATTACCACAGATCAGAAATGAAACAATCCCCACGAAATGCTAATAACACCCTTCCAAAATGGTTCTAAAATAACGAGCTAGATTATCCAAAATTCTGAGCGACAACTGATCGGTGAGTTTAAGGAACCGTTGTTTATATACATTCATTTGCTCTCAGATCCCTAAAGGTGTTAATTTCGCGTGAACGTGCGAACTAAAGAATTGAGAAACTGTGGACCAGATAAAAGTCTTCTAAGCCGGCCATCGTTTTTCTCGTCGAACGCTGCTTGCCCGACATCAAAGGCACGCGATAACGGGGTTTCTCTCAAAATCACTCGTGTCTCGAGATGAAATGTTACTCGGCTCAGAGATTTCTCTGTATCTGAAGATCAAAGGGTTAAGTGTTTATCTCACGTGCGTCTGTCTGCTATCTTGCTGATTGCCAGACCCGCTCGCGTGAGAAACTTAGGTAAACAAATCAGAGCTCACTGCCTGTTATGCTGGCAGGTCACGGAAGTTGGTGATATGTCTGTTGTTTACATCTCAAGAAAAAGAAGCGTGGATAAAAGTATGAGTAATGCAGTCTGTCAAATGTTTTGACTTTGCGAACGAATCGTAGAACTACGGCGTGTCACGGAAGACTGTCGGATATAGCAGGCTTTATTTCCATTATACGTCACAGTGGTCCCATAGCAGATACTATCATATGGGCGGGAACTGGTACAGACTTCATTACACCAGGTGCAGCTTTATGAGGTGAGGTTCCCTTCCTCGCTGCCTTTGCTTTCCTGAACTCAAGAGTAGAGTCAGGTGCTTATTTACATCAAGGTGGACTGGAGCGTGATGCTACCAGGTGTTAATTGAGATAAACAACAAGAATTTAATTATAAGAGAACCTGTTGTTTTCCCTGGGTCAATGAAGAGGCAATGAAATAATAGGACTCTGCTTCCTCGAGCATGTCGTAAGAGGCGACTAATATGATGATGCGCATTTTCAACATTTATAACAAATTGCTTCAGAAACTAGTAAACGTCTTAGGCCGATTTAGCCTATCTGACGCTATTGGGCACGCAATCGTATTGTTCAAATTAGATAAAAGGAATATATGCATTACATTAATTGAAAATAAAACAATATCTATATTTATTAGCTCTATTTTGACATAAAACCTGTTACGATAAAATTATAATCACATAAAACTTGTTACAACAAAACTATAATCACATAAAACTTGTTAAAACAAAACTATAATCCCATAAAACTTGTTACAACAAAACTATGATCACATAAAACTTGTTACAACAAAACTATGATCACATAAAACTTGTTACAACAAAACTATAATCAGATAAAACGTGTTACAACAAAACTATAATAACATAAAACTTGTTACAACAAAACTATAATCTCACAAGACTTGTTACAACAAAACTATAATGACATAAAACTTTTTACAACAAAACTATAATCACATAAAACTTGTTACAACAAAACTATAATCTTAATTCCAGGGACCCCAATTAGAATTGTTCAATGTGGCCCCTACATTTACTAAAGCCGACTCTGAAACTACCACTGTATGAGCACATGATTGCATTGGTGCAAGTTTTCTACAACGGGACCAGTGCAACGGTTGCCTCATACACCATAACGAGCGGAAAGGGAAAAGGTGGTATAACGATAACTGTAGCTGGTTAGTGACCAGATTGACAGAATGACCTTCTTAACCCCATTTGATTGTGAAACTGTACATCGACGACAGAAACCTAAGACAGTCTTCACCCTTTGTCAGAAAAATGCGTGTGGTTATATCAGACTGAAAGACAAAAAGAAGTTAGTGGGCTCTGCTTGGATTTAGAGTTAAACAGAAATAATCTTCTCGTATAATTTGTTTTGTATGTCTGCAGCGAAACAACACTAACTGAAGGAGGCATTCATTAAAATGATTAAGGTTTAATTTTTGTTAAGCCACGTATACCAAGACGCATTGGTGGATTAGTGGTTAAAACATATTCTTTTCAAGAGAAAGTTCTACGTGGATTCATAGCAGAGGTGTTTATTTTTTTATATACTAATTTACTTAAATTGAGTCATCTCTCTTCATTTTTTTTTTAGTTTTGTAATTATGGTTTCTAAGTGGATGTGTATGTTGACGTGCTTACTTGCTCGGTGGTGTCACGGTTTGCCTCCCCTTAGCTCTGCAGTAGTGGTCCAACAGTGGTCAAAACTCAAGAGTAACTAATGTGGGTCTTCAAAAGTGTCTATCTTCGCACAAGATTACTCTTGGCAGAGTTGTAGGTAGAACGATTATGTTGCTTCTACCTCCAGGGACTTTCACAATATATTCAGAAAAACGAGAACAATGCTGCATTGGCTGAGCACGTTAACTCTAGTATCTACCGTCAACTTTTGTGAAGGATAGGGTTATCTTTTAATTCGTTAGCTCGTTCAAGCTCCCAGCTGAGTTAATTCAGCGAATTCCTCTTAGTATTATTGTATAGCTCTGTTTAAGTGTATTTAAGACATTTTCTGAGATACGGATACACACAATAAAAATGTTTAAATCAACTTTAAATTAGGATAGATATAAGTAACAAATTTAGTAATCAATTAGGTTTTAACAGGTATTACAAATTGAATAATTCTTTAACAAAAATTGGTCTTCATCATATGGTGTTAATGGGGATTTATATAAGGGGAAGTTTCAATTGGCAGCTTTTATTTGTACACTTAGCTGCTGGGGTTTCTGCTCCCGCTGGTGTTTTGGTTGTTCGCAGATAGGTGACTGGATCGCTCGCGTACCTGGTCAAGATTAAGAGTTGCAGCACGTTCCAAGTAGAATCAGGGAGTAACTGTAAAGCTGGTCCCGTGTCTCTAAGACCCGTCTGATGATGGTGTCTAGCGTCGACGTCAGGGCACGTATACCCTCACTTGTTCCAGAAATAGTACCCTCAAGTGGTACCACCAAGCCAATCTTTAGACTCACAGACTGCTGGCTCAGAGAAATAAAGGCACTTGTAGAGGCCTCTTGCACTTGATCTGTGGGGTTGTTACTTTAGCAATAAGTTCCCACTTTGACTTGTGTTTCAGTTCCTTCAGATTCCGGTTTTCCGTGTTAAAATAGTAGAGTTTTATTCGGCTGTAAGTCCTCAAGACGCTCAAACAAGGG
This sequence comes from Oreohelix idahoensis, assembly GCA_024509875.1. Lineage (NCBI taxonomy): Eukaryota > Metazoa > Mollusca > Gastropoda > Stylommatophora > Oreohelicidae > Oreohelix > Oreohelix idahoensis. The sequence continues at coordinate 166,576 of JAMPIV010015207.1, forward strand.
TCCGGTCCAATAAATAAAAGCTGATTTTAGTCTTAACTCTGGCAAAGTCTGGTTGTCTTCTTGGCGCGAGGTACAGTTTGACAGTGCTTTCAACCGACTAAAGTGTCAGGTTATATTGCCCTTTCGTTCCTGGCACGTGTTGTTTACTACTAGACCAGGCCCCAATCAGAAATGTAGTTATTCCTACATCTCGAATGCGGGCCAATAGTTTCAAACATGCGTGCTTAGGATGTGGTAATTCAAAATATTTCCACTAGTACGTTACTGCAAAGGTCATGCCTCCCAAATATGGAATGAAAACATCCGATCCTCTCTCGGCAATGTTTTATCAAATACAACATCTTGCTTTCACGTAAAGTAATTTCTTTGTAGCAAGGTGTAGAGGAAATGATTATGTCATTCGTTTCCGCCGAGTGCATGCCGACAGGACGATAATTTATCGCGGGGCACTCCTAAGTAAAAGTGACACACAGTCTCTATACGAAAATTGATTGGGCCAATCTTGGTTTTTACCTGCGTCTTAATCTTAGCAAAGCCGAGAAGCGCAAAGCAAACATGATCAATTATCACTGAAGGGAATGTAAAATTGATAAGAAAATAGCTAATATCTGCTTGATAGCAGAGAAAGAAATGGGCGACCACACAAATTGCAAGTAATTTAGTACACACACACAAAATGTAACTAAATACTGCCGGAGAGGAAAAGAGATCGACCCAATAATTATGTGACAGGTGGACGGTGGAAGAAAATGAAAACAAAGAAAATAAATGAAGTCAGAATAAATCGTGCTATTCTCAGGACATGAGGCAGAAATCTTACTTACTTACTTAGTAGTTCCTCTTCTACCCTGGGTTGTAGAGGAATGTCAGAGAGAACATCGTACTATCATATCGGCTGTCTTTCTCTTGACCTGTTTCTAATCTAGTCATCGGTCCTTCAGGGATTGTCTAATATTGTCTTCCCAGCGAACTCTGGGTCGTACTAGAGGTCTTGATCCCTGGCTATTAGTTTCCCATACTTGTCGAGGTAGCCGATCTTGAGACAGAAATCGCACACCATAATTCTTTGCCATCATTTCTTGACGGCTTACGTGCTGGAACAAATATGTGTAGCTAGTCAATGGTCTGTTTATATTTAGACATATAAACAGCAGGCATGTTTCATGGGAAGTATTTACTTCAACAAAGGAATAAATAAATTTTGGAGAAGAACAGGCAAAGTTTGTTTATCCCACGCTAAGCGTTTTGATCTAACAATTTTTTGGTAAATAATTTCGAATGTACTGGAATTGCTGGGAGATAGGGTTAACGTGGGAATCATTCATGAAGTTCTTCTTAAGAAAATATGGCAGTTAAAAAAATATATACATATATATATATATATATATATATATATATATATATATATATATATATATATATATATATATATCTATATATATATATATATATATATATATATATATATATATATATATATTTAAGAATTAGCAAGGAGAGGAGGAAAAAAGACTTGAAGCAAATTACTAGTAAGCTTTGGCCCATACATCCGGTATGTCACTAGATATCTGCTTTTGTGTCCACTGGAGGTTCTACGTGTACAATGGATTCATATAGCCATTATGTCTGAATTTGTACCGTATAACCGTTTAACTTTTACCCACCTGTAAATGGGTATCTGACGCTGCTACTGAGTTAGGGAAAGCAAAGGCAGCGAGGAAGGGAACTCGTTACCCCACCTCTCGAAGTTGGACCTAGTATAGTCAAGTCTCTAACACTTCAGTATCTGCCATGGGACTACCTGTTTTCTCATTTAGCCAGTGCCGATTGAACGAATGGGCCCAAAGTGAGTCAAGTTCAAGTACAGTACATTTTCTCCGGCTGCAGATTTCAATATGAAAACAAACACTCCAGTCTGCAGAAATACTGTCATCATCATCAGCTGCCATCTCCATAACGAAGGTTGGTTGTAATGGATCTCCAACGTCTTCTGTCTCTTGTCTTGGTGATGCACTCTGATAGACTCTTTCCTGTCCATCTCTTGATGTTATCTTCCCACTTATAGCGCTGTCTTCCCCTTGCACGTTTGCCTTCAACTCTCCATTCTATTATGGTCTTCTGCAAGGTGTTATGTCTTTTTATGTGGCCAAAGTATTTTAGCTGCCTAACTTTGATCTCCCTCATTAGTTCTCTTTTCATACCTAGATTTTGTAAGATTACCAGGCCCTCCATATTTGTTTTCACCTCTTTCCATGAGATGCGCCCCATTCTTCTATACATCCACATCTCAAGAGTCTCAATTCGTTCTTCTAATTGCTTGTTCATTGTCCATGTTTATACACCATACAGTAGTGCAGAATGTATGTAACATTTTATGATTCTCAGTTTTAATTTGTGAGTTAACTATTTAGACGTCTGTATATGTTTCATGTTGTTGAATGTAGCTTTGGCCATTCATATTCTCTTCTTGATACTGTACTGATAGGCAAAAAAGTTCCACTCTCTTCTGTTTAAAGATATTTCCCTGCATTCCGGCAAGTAAAACTCGTCTAGCTTTTTTTTAAACATTCTGAACTCAGCTTTATGACGGGATCGCCTCCAAGCAATGGGTATTGAGGCTTCTCAGTGTTGTTTCTGAACTGCCACGATCAGTGCACTAGGCTGATTTAACCACTTGCTTAGTTTCTTCTTCTTCTTCTTCTTCTTCTCAACCTCCTCCTCCGCTCATCGTGCTCCTCTCACATTGATTATTACTATTGTTGTTTAACAGTAGTAACTGGGAATAGTGTGGGTAGGGAATATTAAGGAGTATGGGTTAATTATTGTTGTTTGTTTGTTGTGTTCACTGGTGTGAAGGGTTTATGCGTGATGTTTGGCAGAGAGAGGTATGGTCACTGTTCTCGTGTTTTGGGTGTGAGTGAGTGAGCTAACAGTGAGTTGGCTGGGATAGCTAGAGTTTGGGGGAGTCGCCGAGAGATGTTGAAGTGTCGAGATGTGTTTTGCAAAGAGAGTTGTGAAGATTGTCGACAGCCACCGTTTATGTGTGATTCGGAGAGTTATGTGATTTAGATTAAGTGCTCTAGAGATATACGAGAGCTGTGAGAAATATTGGAGTATGGGCGTGGGTGCAGAGTGTGACAAAACAGGGCGGTCCTATAGATCTTTGTTTCTCTCCGGCAGTATCGGTACATTTGTGGTACTGATTTTTATTATGTGCTCTCAAGTATCGCACTTTTCTTTCTTTCTTCATTATTTTTCTGCTAAGTAGCAGATATTTTGCATTTTCCTTTGTACACCCCTCTCAGGGAGGATTAGTCATTACGTCTGTGCGTGTCCTGTCCCTTTGATAAAACATTTGCAAGGAGCGGCTGATATGATACATCACAGCCTCGAGAGCGCGGCACAAGCTTTGCTAAAAGCTCAGACACGGAGTTTTGCATACGACAGATAACGAGATTACTGTCTGTGTGACACATGTGGGCATGTTGTCTTGTGAGTTTCCCGATCTGTCTGTAAGTTTGTACACAAGGACATCGGACATCATATTACCACATATGGGAGACGTAACCTTTGCAAAATTTGTCCATGTCGGAAATATTTTGAAAGTACCACGCCCGACCTGTTTGAATATGATTGGAGCGTTTATTTAACTCCATAACAAACAACGCTTGGAAAGATAGGAATATAGTCTGACCATTTCGCAGTTATATTTCACTGTGAATTTCACGCTCGCCAAGACAACATCAGACCTCGCCAGAGTGAAGACTAGATTCATAATTCCTTTTTTTGTTAACCGGACCTTTTATTGGAGAACCAAATAAGACTTACAAAGCACAGGAAATCTCTACATTTTAAAAAGGAACACCCGGACCAGGAAACTGAAGAAACACGGAGTCAGAGAGGGAATCTATTGTAGAAATAAAGACCCCCCCGACGCGTGTAAGAGACCGACTCGTCTCTTCTATTCTTCTGATCAACAAGTCTGTAGCCAAGATTGGCGTAAGTAGTGCATTTTTCATTCTATGTTTCATTACTAACACGTGAACTAACATATAGTGTTATCTACCCTTTCAAGATGGAGGTGAAATTCGTTTCTCACCTTAGACGCCGAAAGAAAAACATCAGGAATGTGTATATTTCGATGGATAGTACCATGTTATGTTAAATTATAGATTAAAAGATACACCAGAGTATCTAGTGGTGTAGATATTTTCCTATAACTGACCTCGAAACCCTCGAATCGGTCGGTTGGATAGGAGGGTTGATCAGTGAGTTAACAATTCACTATCGTAAAACAAGCTATTGTTACCGAAACAGAACCAGGCTCGACAGTAAACATGACTCACTCTAATATCTTGGGGGCTAAGGAGATCTTTAAAATTGGATACTGGAATGTAAGAACTATGTATCAAGACGGAAATGATTAAAGCAGTTAATGACAACAACCTCTTGAGAATTTTAGATATTATAAATGAAGTATGGAGAGAAGAACAACCACCACAACAATGGAAAGACAGTATTATTGTAAAGTTACCGAAGAAAGGTGATCTATCAGACTGTAATAACTGGCGTGGTATATCTCTATTATCAGTACCTGGAAAATTATTATGTTGCATGATGTTAGAAAGACTTAAATTGCATGCTGACGAAAAGATCAGAGAAGAACAAGCGGGTTTCAGGCCGAAACGATCATGTATTGATCAAATATTCACACTAAGAACAATTATAGAAGAATCAGTGGAAAGGCAATCGCCACTTATTATCACCTTCGTCGATTTTCAAAAAGCCTTTGATAGTCTACACCGCCCATCATTGTGGAAGATACTTACAATCTATGGTTTTCCAACAAAATATGTGAATATAATCAAAGCGCTATATGACAATGCAAGATGTTGTGTTAGAACAAATAAAGGGAATACAGAATGGTTTACAGTAGAAACAGGGGTGAAACAAGGCTGTATTATGTCACCACTACTATTTGGAATAGCTATTGATTGGGTTATGAGAAACTATACCCACAATGAACAATTAGGTATAAAATGGACAAATGGAAAATTCCTGGGGGACCTGGATTTCGCAGATGATGTAGCATTCTTAAGTTCGACACCAAGACAATCCCAAGAAGCAATAAATAATTTGTGTCATCTCTCGGTTAAAATAGGTCTCCAAATAAATGCCTCTAAAACTAAAGCTATGAACTTTTCTAACGAGACCTTTGATATCATCTTGAACGGGGAAAAACTACAGAAAGTTGAAAGTTTCAATTATTTAGGCAGTAAAATGACTCAGGATGGTGACACAACAAGAGAAATCCATACTAGAATTGCTTTGGCAGCTAGCGCTTTCAATAGATTATCTAACATTTGGAAATTACGATCATTGAATATACATACCAAGCTTCGTCTGTTTAATTCAAATGTTATCTCAGTGTTAACATACGGCTGTGAGAGTTGGAAAATAACAAAATCATTGGAGAACAAGCTGAATACATTCGAGAACAAATGTCGTAGAAAACTCATGAACATCAGTTGGAAAGAATTCAAGACTAATCGACAAATAAGAGAAGACTCTAGGCAGAAATATGTCTCCGACTATATAAGGAAAAGACGATGGTCATATATCGGTCATGTCCTACGAATGCAAAACAACAGAATACCACTACAGGCGCTCACTTGGGTTCCTGAGGGTAAGAGGAAAAAAAGGAAGACCAAAAGAAACACTCAGAAGAACAATAATAAGAGAAGGAAGAACGTTGGGCCTAAATAATGTGCAAGAGCTAAGAGGAGTGGCGTCACAACGGACAACCTGGAGAGCACTAGTTTCTGCCTTATGCGCCGTGTTTGGTGCTTAAAGAATTTATTATTATTATTATTATTATTATATATATATATATATATATATATATATATATAATATATATATATATATATATATATATATATATATATATATATATATATATATATATATATATATATATATATATATATTGTTAAGTCATACTTTTTTAGTAGGAGTCAAGTGTTAAGGATTTTTATGTATGGGGCTGTTTTTCCTAGTAAGCACGTTTAAAGTAATGAGTAGATTTTGTATTTGGGTACTTTGTTTACGATAATTTTGGAACTTAGCTCAACTGAAGCTATTGTGTTAGTTAAAAAAAAAATAAAGAAACTGTTCGAATGTTCTTAGTAGTAGTTTGGGGAGAGAACGGATGAGCTGAGCTCAGATGTTAAGCAAGTGAGTTCGCGCACGAGCGACTTCACTGAGCTGTACTGAGAAACAATTATCTCAGGCATTAGGGGATCTGACAGAGCTTCGAGACGGGTGGTTTTCGTCTCGTTAGCGTGATCAGAATATATTATTGTAGGGAAGAGTTTCTTTCCCAATTTACGGATTTTTTTCCAAGATATTATTCAAATGCCATGGATTACGCTGGCTCATGTTATATAATAAGAATTGCGATGTATGCAATCTTTTTCCCTCTAATGGATGTTTGTTCCTATGAATATGAACTGTATTGTAAGTTGCGGTGTGTGCAGCCGATTTCTGGATATTAGCTACTATGTTCTGCAACCTATTTACCATGGATTTTTGAGATGTACTTTCACGATTTATTATTCTAATACGGTACTGAGAGTTGTTGTGTAGGCAACCAATTTCTGGATATTTGTAGTAACCTGTGACAATGTGCTGTTCCTTCGTGTACTTTGCGATGTTACTGTATCGTAAATAAACTGTGTAAAGTTGAACTAGTTGGTCCATTTCATGACCTTACGTTACTGTTGTGTGGGTGAGAGGATAGCAGAATACAACACATCTGAAGAACCCATGACATCCACGTATTGTTAGATTGTACAACTGTCGGCCACCTGTAAGCCCGACCATACTGACTTTGTCCTTGTCAGTGACCCGACATACACACCCACCACCACAAACATTCACACAGTAGCAGACGTGATGGCATGTGTGGCCTGCTGATGTTAAAGTAAACAAACCCACTGTAAGATAAGTGGTGGCCAGTGTGGGGACACCAATACATTCTTACATGTATTGACATGTGTACGCGTTGGCCAGAGGCTATACCTCTTAAGAACATTTCTTCTGCTGATGTTGCAGATGCTCTTTGGCTAATTTTTTCTCGCCTGGGTTTTCCCAAGAAAATTTTGTCTGATCATGGTACAGAATTTGTGTCCGACTCTATGACTAAAGTAATGGCGATGCTCCGCATTGACAGGTCTCTAAGTAGTGTGTTTCACGCGATGTCAAATGGTTTAGTGGAGCGTCAAAACAGAACGCTTAAGCAGTTAATTGGGAAGATAACTGATGACTATCCTCAGGATTGGGACAGGGTTTTACCCGCTGCACTTTTCGCATATCGGGAAGTGCCAAATGAGCATACGGGGTTTTCACCATTCGAGCTCGTTTTCGGTGCACAACCTCGTGGTCCCATGTCGTTACTTCCCGACCTACTAACTGCTGATGACACTTATGATGACACTCAGTCTTCTTATGAATATGTCATCACTCTAAGACAGAAAATTATTGATGCATGTAAGTTGGCTACCACTGCATCTGAGTCTGCCAAGGAGAAGGCAAGGCTCTTTGCGAATAGATACAGGCGTCTACGACAACTCTCTCCGGGTGACGAGGCATATGTTCTACTTCCCCGTAAGGACAATCGACTTCTTATTGCCTGGAAAGGCCCTTTTACTGTTGTCTCGAGAATTTCTGACGTCGACTATGTTGTCGACATTGACGGGAAACATAAAACCTATCACATTAACATGTTGAAGGAATTTCACGCCCGTCCAGACTATCTACAGTCTGTCTTTCAGGCAAAAGACGACCCTCCGGCCCGTCATAATCACTATGCCTCTTTGTCTGTTATTCAGGAGGAAGAGGCTACTTTCTCTTTCGTGCACCTTCCTCTTCCTGTTGTCCCATTACATTCATCGGAATCCTGGGAAAATGTGACTATTTCTCATGAACTACCTGCAGAAAGACAGCAGCAAGTCTCCTCTTTATTACAGACTTTTCAGGATGTCCTTACTGACATCCCTGGCCGGACATCGGTCATTACACATGACATTATACTAACGGATTCCAATCCTATCAGAGTTAGACCTTATCCAATTCCGCTGCATTTTCAAACTCAAGTTGAAAAAGAATTGGATGAAATGCTACGATTAAAAATAATCGAACCATCTATTTCGGCATACTCCTCCCCTATAGTTATCGTCAGGAAGAAGGACAATAACATACGTCTTTGTGTTAATTATCGCAAATTAAATCAAGTGTCTAAATTTGATGCAGAACCAATGCCTTTGTTAGAAGATTTGCTCATCAAACTTTCTAATTCAGTCTTCTTTACAAAACTAGACTTGTCTAAGGGATATTGGCAAGTTCCACTTACTGAACGCGCCAAACCTCTTACTGCCTTTTCAACACCTCGGGGTTTGTTCCAATGGAACTTCATGCCTTTTGGTCTCTTCAACGCCCGGCTACTTTTGTACGCATGATGCGGCGTATTCTTTCTCATCGTCCTGATGTTATTGCGTATCTCGACGATATTTGCCTTTTTAGTGATTCTTGGGACGATCACTTTAGTGGTCTTATTGCACTTTTGTCTACACTACGGTCTCACAATTTGACGGCTAAACCGTCTAAAGCCCATGTTGGTTTCGGTGAGATCTCTTTTTTGGGCCACCGTGTTGGTCATGGTCTCTTGCAGACTGAGGACCATAATACTTCGAAGATCCTCAATATCACTACTCCTAAGACTAAAAAACAGGTTCGTAGTCTTCTAGGTCTAATTCAATTCTACGGACGATTTATATCACACCTATCATCGATCACTGCACCTCTTTCTAGTCTATTGAAAAAGGGGTCGCCTAACATAGTACAGTGGTCCCCAGAGTGCCAGACCTCTTTAGAGCAAATTAAGCTGTTATTTTCATCTGCTCCTATCTTACGATTACCCAATGCAGATAGGCCTTTTATTCTTCGCAGTGACGCCTCATCGACGGGGATCGGGGCCTCATTGATGCAAGAGTATTCTGAAACTTTGCACCCGGTAATGTATATCTCTAGGAAGTTGACTGCGGCAGAACGGAAGTATTCTGTCCTAGACCGGGAGTTGTTAGCGATGGTCTGGGCGATTCTAAAACTCCAGAGATTCCTTCTTGGCGCTAATTTTATAGTAGAGACTGACCAAAAAGCCCTCACGGCTATACAGAGCAAGGACTTGAAGAGCTCAAGATCCACACGTTATGCCATTTCTTTGCAGCCCTTTCACTTTTCTATACGAGCTATTCGAGGTTCGAACAATGTGATGGCAGACATATTATCTCGATGCCCACAGGATTCTACTTAACTACTATCTTCTGAATTTACCTAGGGATGTCGGTATCACTTGTATGTTCACGACTTTGCTATACGTCATTACACACTGCTATTTTTTTTGCGAACACTTTTATCACCCTATATAATTAATGACTCCAGGTTAGTCTGTGCTACTTTCTCTGTTACCCTTTCTCGTGTAACGGAGGAGGGTTTGATTAACATCATAAAGTGGCCTGAAGTTTGCACAGCCACATCCGGTAGGTTAAATTTAAAGTTAACTTTTTTCTCTCAATAAAATCCTACCGTTACCAAACAGAAATTTTCATTTGATTATTCGCAGGAACGGCTTCTCGATGGGAATTGGAGCTGTTTTGCTACATGTTTAAGCAGTTACTTTACAACCTGTTCTATGTGTTGCCCTGCGCTAGTTTGACTGTTCTATTCAAGCCATTCGGAATTTTGACTCAGCAGTGGATGATTTTGTCTCTTCATGCTCACAGGACTTTGCAAGACCACTGGAGCTTTTGTTATTGTATAACTTATTTAGGATATTGTATTCTTTGATTTTCATGTGACATATTATTAGAATAATATTCATATATGACAGTGTGTTGATGAACTATGAATGAGTGACAATAGTATTGACTATAATAGTGAAACTTCACGTACCATTACGATTCATTTCGGTGGTGAACATTTACCAAGTGTGTGTTTTTTCTTATATTGTTATTTATGTGCATTGCCAAGCACTTAATTGTGCGCCAGTAGTATCTGTGTATACGTGGTATTATTTTTTGATTGCTATAATAAGCTCACTAGTACTGAATAAGTTTATTAACTTGTTTATCTTGCCTATTATGCTCTATTTAGATTGTAGCTTTCTTTTTGTTTTTTGGTTTATATATGTATTGCCTTTCTATTCCATCCTGTTTTGCCTCAATTGTTTTTTTTTTTAATTATTATTACACACAATGCATTGTTTAATTTAAATTATTACCATGACATTTCATTGCTTTCTTTCATTACACACATGTCATTGCTGGTCATTCTTCATTTCACTTCATCTCTTCTTTTCACTTTCCACTTATTGTTTCATACTTAGTCTATACTTGATATACCTCATCTTTGTTTGAATTTGATTATCTTTGTATACTTCATCTTCTTACTTTACACATACTTCCATCCCTCTTTTGTTGATTTATTGATATGACTTAACATAGTGTAATTCTTTGTTGTAGATATTAGAATTTCATCGACCTCACATTTTTGTTCGATGTAATTTTCAAAAAAAAAAATGATGATATCATTTTCTTTTCCCCGGGGGTCGGTGTAATCTGTTAAGTCATAATTTTTTAGTAGGAGTTAAGTGTTAAGGATTTTTATGTACGGGGCTGTTTTTTCTAGTAAGCACGTTTAAAGTAATGAGAAGATATTGTATTTGGGTACTTTGTTTACGATAATTTTGGAACATAGCTCAACTGAAGCTACTGTGTTAGTTTAAAAAAAAAAATCGAGAAACTGTTCGAATGTTCTTAGTAGTAGTTTGGGGAGAGAACGGATAAGCTGAGCTCAGATGTTAAGCAAGTGAGTTCGCGCACGAGCGACTTCACTGAGCTGTACTGAGAAACAATTATCTCAGGCATTAGGGGATCTAACAGAGCTTCGAGACGGGTGGTTTTTGTCTCGTTAGTGTGATCAGAATATATTATTGTAGGGAAGAGTTTCTTTCCCAATTTACGGATTTTTTTGTTAAACATCGTACAACCCCATAATAACAACTATTATTATTGGGGGTATTTTTTTCCCTACTTATTATTTATTTTTACACCTGGTAGTGGCAACCATTTGTATGTTTTCATTGCGCGATTCCTGACCAACCAGATATCCACGCACAGCAGGTCTTACGGGTTGTATCCATTTTAATTTATGTTTCATGTTTCTTATTTACCTCTTGCTTTCTGTCCTTTCCTTGAGGAAGGCTTTTTGACCATAATATAGGCATTTTTCTTTGTTTTTGTCATGGTAAGACGAATTACCTTTTATGTTTTAATTCACCCAGCCTTAACTGAGAAAACAGAGCAAAGAAACTTGAATTTAAGATGCGTTCTGTGATGTCCTCAAAACATTGGTACAGTGTTGCTCGAAAATTTAATTAAAGCAAAAACACAATCAATCAATCAATACCCTTTAGCTCCTCAGGGAGCATAAGCCTTAAAAAACATATGTCAAGTCCTCCCGTTATATGCCATCCGCTCATGTTCTTTCCATGTGTTCTTCCATCATTTTCACTTCTGTATCTAGCTCTCTTCTCCATGTTTTTTTTAAATCTACGCCTGCCTCTCTTTCCCTGCAGATTCCAGAACAAGGACTGCCTTGTAATGCTATCAACAGGTTTTGCCTTCTTCTGGCGAGGCGCGTTCCTTTCAACCTATTTGGTTATATCAGAGCGCATTTACCATCCCAAACAAAAAGTCAACTCTGCTGACTGCTAACGCGATCAGCGTTGATAGATACTAAGTCCTGAAAAGGACCAACATTATCTATCTGCTAGCATAAAGCCCTAAAAGGGACTCGCCAGCTACGCCAACTTTGTTTTTTTTTTTGCATTGAAACATTGACAATAGCATGAATATAACGACTCTACATCTTCTTTCTTTCTTGCTTCCTTTTTTCTCCCCCTTGCCTACTGCTGTTATAATGTCATGGACAAATTATGTTAGTTTGTGTGTCTCTTATACTCAGCAAGTTAGTTTGTGTGATGTTAAACCACTTCTCTTATACTCATGTCCGGTGATTAACCCACTTCTCTTATACTGTACTTCAGCTAGCCGATGGTTTAATCACTTCGTCAGCTATTTTGATTGTATGAAGTGGATAAACAGCAACTTCTCTAGCTGGTTTGTTCAACTAGATGAACCTCTCCTCGTTTTACTTCGGCCATTCAGTACACAAATTGTTTCCCACTGACATAACCTACAGTAGTAGTTGTAGCGCCTTCAGTCATGACTGACTATGGGAATGTGCCTCTGAGGTGATAGCCCTCAGCTGCTTTTTTGCCTGATGTTCATTTCAGCGTGTTCTTTTCTCGTCTGCTTGTTGTGAGGGCTTCTTTTCGCCCAATCTGAGGTAGCGCCGTAGGTTGTATCACGACTTGGAGCGATCAGCAGCTTCATCCTCTCCAGGGCGCGAGCTTGGGCACAGTTGTATCAAGCTGTCCATGCAACATGTTCCCCATCTCCAATTAGCCGGTAGGTCCAAAGGAATGGCAGTAGCCGATACAGTCTGGTACTAGCCACGTCGCAGGAGTTGCCAAAATAATGTCCAACCTACATTAGACTGCCTTAGAGACTCCGACTCCAGATTAATCCTCCGGGGTTATTCCCGAAGCCTTTCTCATAAACGGATATTCCCGCAAGGCAGCGGGGGTTTTAAATTAGAGTTTCACCTTCTACTATATAGGTTACCAACCAAATAGCACGAGCCCTATCTGCTTGAAATATATGTTATTGTCCACAGCTGTGTATTCAGTATTCACAGCTAACCCCTACATCCAGAGGCTTTTTCAACCATACGCAACCCGGTTGACGCGCCTGATAAGAGGACATGATCCGCCCTCAGGACATATAACCTGATAGTGTAGAATATTATACAGACATAATGACTGGTTTTGTCTCATGTACACAAATGCAACTCGGTTATTACCCATAATGCATCCTGTCTGAGGTCCATCAGTTTAGGATATTTAAGTTTGCACTTTTTTTTTATTTGTGTGGCGAGATGGAAGTTAGATATTACTAATTGTGGCGTGATAGAAGATGGAAAGAAAATTAGTTTCCCAGAATCACTTTCCGCTTGACAACTTTTCGGAGGATTTGTGTGTTTTTGCGAATCTGTGCAAGTTTATCAACAAAATCATACTTTTTTCATCCGTTACTAACGTTAATGCTCTCCTGCTGTCATAATTACGTGTATTAGGAGTTTCTGCACAAATCCCCGAAAGATATATTCTGTTCAGGGCATTAATTATAAAATTATCGTAGATTTTGTAGAGTGCTGATCAAAATAGGATTGTCCTATAGAAGTTCGTTGCAATTACCAGAATATCATAAAGAGACCGGTTTTACGTGGTATTTTTCCGGGAAATTCCGAAGTTATTTGTCCATGTCGCAACAATGTGTTATTAATTTAGGACTTTTTATTTTTTGGTCAGATGAAAAGCCGACTGCAAGGTCAGATTATTCATAAAGAACATTAAGCTGTATGTGGCACCATCCCATCAGGATGGAGTCCCCAGGAAGATCATTAACTTAATAAAGAAAAATGCGAAGATATGACATGCAGTTGAATTTTACTCAAAATTTCTCCACTTACTCAGGCCACTGTCACTAAAAACGCGTCAGGAATCTTTTGACAAAGAAGAACGCAAGTTTAAACCAGTCATACATGACCTTAATTCACAGACAAGAAATATATGCAAAATTACAGACCAATTTCTCTTCTTAATACAGATTACAAAATACTTACCAAAGCCCTAACATTAAAATTACAACCTTTCATGCACATACTCATTCACCGGGATTAACAATGTGGAGTCAAAACTAGATTTCATTCGAGATATCATTCAATATACGCATAACAACAACACATCTGCAGCAATAATGTCCATAGATCAAGAAAAAGCTTTCGATAGGGTTTCACATCCCTTCTTACACAAAACTCTACGTGAAAATAATTTCGGCCAATATTTCAGATCCTGGATAAAAATCATATACTTCTTCTTCTTCTTCTTCGTTCACCCTCAGATGTCAACTTGAATAAGTTCAAAGAAAGCAGTGGTCAGCCTGAGGCTGTTGATATCTCCGTAGATTTTCTCCAGGAATGGTACTGGTGATGGCCATATGCGTTTTCTCTGTTCCTCATATGTTGGGCACCTTTGAAGCAGATGTTCGGCAGGCATTTTATCGGTGCCACAGTCACACTCATCAGTAGTTCCTATCTTTAATTTGTTGAATAGATGGTATCTCAATCTGTTATGACCTGTGCGAAGTCTGAAGATTACCACTTGTTGACTTCTGCTGAGCTGGTAATACTGATCATTTTTTGTGTGGCCCGGATGCTCTTCTTCCCACTTGTGCCTGTACCTGCGCTTGATAAAACTCTTGGACTCCTCGTAGGTTATATTTGTGTCAAGTTGAGGAAGTTTTCCCCCTTCCTTTGCCAATCTGTCAGCCTCTTCATTTCCAGGGATGTTGCAGTGAGAAGGAATCCACTGTATCACGACTCTTTTGTACTGCTGACATAGTCTGTGAAGTGTTACTCTTAGGTCATCCAGTTTAGCATTACTTTGACTTTTCAGCGCTGTAATCACTGACAGCGCATCTGAGAAGATAGCTACTGGTCTCTCTGAGCTTTCTTCTGTCATTAGAATTTCTGATGCAGTTTTTAAGGCCTCTGCCTCTGCTCTGAAGTTACTTGAAAATGTCCCTGTTGCGACTGCGATCTTTTTTTGTGTGCCATTGCTTAAGCTCAGGAAGACTCTTCCACCCCCATCTTCTGTTGCATTAGTTGCTGATCCATCTGTGTATGCATGGATCCAGGTGTTGCTTGGGTAATGTTTCTCTATATATTTTGTGGAAAATCATATACAAGACACCGGAAAGCAAATTGCTGATAAATCACACTATATCTTAAAAAATCCCGTTTACTCGATCAGTCAGACAAGGTTATCCAATGTGTGACGGTATTGCCTCCCCTGCTTTGCAGTAGTGGTCCAACAATAGCCAAAACTCAAGAGTATCTATTATAGGCTTCAATGGAGTCTATTTTTAAACAAGATTACTCTTGGCAGAAATGTCGATAGAAGAGTAGTAAAGCTTCTGTCACATGGGAGTCTTCATAAGATATTCAGATAAGTGAAAACAATGCTGGCTGTCGCTAAGCACGTTAATTCTATAATCTGCCGACACTTTTATGAAGATTTCAAGCAATGGTTCTAGCTCGTTAAGCCCCCACCGCTGAGTTATTCAGTGGAATTATTATAATTAAATATATATATATATATATATATATATATATATATATATATATATATATTTATATATATATATATATATATATATAGATATATATATATATATATATATATATATATATATATATATATATATATAGCTCTGTTTAGAGTGTGTGTTTAGTAACTTTGACTGAGACAAACATGTAGTACATTTAAAAGATTAAATCGAAGTTAAATTTGTAACATTATTGATAAACCGTCTTTTCTTGGTCACCACGTTAATAAAGCTGGTATTGGTGTAAATGGTCAACTCTAAACCGGCACAGTGTTGGGCATACAGGTCACCTTGTCCAAAAACGTAATGAGGCCCCGACAAGGATGTAATGTTGACTATGAGTGTTAATGTGAGTGTCAATACGCGAATGCATGGATTGTTCTGAAGAGTTGACTTGAAGATCAAACACTCACTCACACGTAGCTAGAAGTTAATGATGCAGACTACTGTGGTCGTTTCATACTGTTTAATTGGACGCACACACTTGGACAGTACGGGTATAGTTATAGGAAAACAGGTCGACATATATCATCATACTGTTGATCAATGGTCTACAATCTTAAGTTGGCATTCATGTTGAAGAACATTACAATGGAACGTCCGTAGACAAGCACTTAGATTTCCACTGTTTATAAATATAACCATCAGGCCTTACTGACTGATCATGTCAGTTAATAAATAATGTTCAAGCATGACTCCTAGACAGAACCTCTTTTCTAGCGAAGATTCCTTTAGGTAAAGTTCAGCAAATATTTCTGGAGACAATGTTAACCCACCAGTATTGGGTTTTCTTTATAACTGTGATCTCTTAATCATCACCTGATAATAAGGGGCATCCCTGTTCTCTGATCGATGATCGACAAAAAATATAGGCTCCAAAATGGCTTCTGGTTCCAGTGAGCATTACTCACTATACAGATGCATAGTAAAGCTTCAATAAAGGCTTTGTTCATGAACACAAATGTTTCTACAAGAATCAGCATATTCTTTCATCATAACTGCTGCATACAATCATATTCAGTGCTGCTAGGTAACATGTCATCCCGACATATTGATATAGATAATCATCATGTAGACGTCTGCCCATCTAAGCCTAGCAAGGAAAAAGTTCAGCAAAAAGTTCTTTTACCTGGGCATGGGAAATACACTAGCAGAACACATACGCCCTCTCCTGGCGTTACAGAATAAACACTGGGGAACTCATAGACTTAATAATCATATCAGAAACTATCTTCTTCCCCATAATAGATCACAGATATCAACAAACTTCGGATTGGTCTCCGACATGGCATTCACCAGGCTCCATCATCACGGGAGACCCTTTTTCCTTTCCGCATGCGCAGAAACTGCCTGACCCCAAAGTTCAGTACAAGGAAAAATAGTCCCACTTAGACATACAAAGATATCACGATATAAGACGGCTTCGTCTTAAATAGACAAGGAGTAAACATAGACTCGGACCATAAACATTCCTGCATAAACCTAAGCAAGAACAGTCTGTTTCTGGCCCAACAAGGAACAGACCAACAAAATCTGGATTCATACGCCAAGTTCGATATTCAGGGGAGATAACCCATATAAAAAAAGTATCAATCAATCATGGGTGATATATCTTTGGCCAGGAAAGCATCCTGATTTTAAAAACAAATACTTTCCCTCAGACAAATAAATATTAAAATAACTACATACATTGCCACCAGTAATCTGTTGGTAACAATTATAAATAACAAAATTTAATAATAACTTTAGGTTTAACAGTTTGAAAATAATGTGAATAGTTATGGCTAAAGATAAGCTATCATCCTCGTATTTTGGGATTGCGAAAAGGGTTAAGAAGTTCAGGTGGCAGCATATGTTTGAACTTAGCTGCCAGTGACGATTCTGTCTTTTCACACTGATCACTCGTCTCTGGTCAAGGTTGTCGGGTGTAGCTCGTCTCGAAGAAATTTCAAGGAAAGTCTACACAGTGCGTCCTTTGTCTTAAAGCGTAGGCCACTGATCCCGTCTTGTTCCAGAAATAGAACTTTCTGCTGGTACCACCAATAACTGTGATAGAAGAATAGAAAATAACGCTCTTCTGAGTATGGCGTTCTCTGTCACATAGTTATGTGTCCCCCCCCCCCTCCCCTTCTATTTCACCATCCAACTTAACTCAGAGTTTACCCTCGATGAGAATTAAATTTAATCCCCCGGGATAAAACTTCCTTTACATTTAAACTGAATAGCTTTAGCTTTACATTACATTTAAATGAAAAGGCTAAACGTACAGATATAATACGTTTTACATTTACATCTCCACTGTTTGAAAAGTGTTCACAATATTAATTCATTCGTGTTTCATTTACATTTACACTTGTGGAAAAGTTTGAAACTTATATTAATTAAAATGAATATTTTCACATGGACATTTACACTGGTTTAAAGCTTGAAACCTTACATTAATTTTAAAGTGTGTGACGGATGAAATTCAGCTGTCCCTGAATTGACGGATGATAATAAGAGTAGCCTTGAATAGCATCGAGGCCCCTGAATTTGTGTGTAGTTAAATCGCAACGTGTTTCCCACGTGAATTCTACCACGCTTGCTAATTAGTATGCACAATAGCACCGTGGATTTTCCCCAACGCGGGCAAATTAATATGTAAACAGTTATCATGCGAGGATCCAGGAGTTTCGTTTTGTCTTAGGTTTAGTTAGCCACACCTAACTGCCTATCTCTAGAGCGATGAAAATCAAGCATTCCCCTATCTTCTTCTGTCATCCCGTCTAGAAGGGCGTTGCCCTGAGGAGACGTAAGCGGTCAGTATCAAAGACGGTTGTAGTCCATAGGAACGAGCAGAACGATTTCTCACCTTCTGTTCACACGTTCATGCGAACCGGCTAAGACGGGGGAAATCGCTGGCGGACCGAGACGAACGGGGAAGTCTAGAGCTTGGACTGGCGGCGCAGAAACGTAGATAGTTCCCTATATCAAATAAGGCGAGAACTTTCGCATGTCTCTATTACCTTCCATCTATTAACTATATATTGGTACCACTGGAAAATGCGGTTATCATTTGTTGCCCAGAGATTTGAAGAAGGCTAGCTAATAGTGAATCTTACAAGATTTCTTTTGGATGTTCTGCTATATTGGAGTCTAATTCATTCTAGTGCTATGGTAAAATATTAGTCTTGAGTGATTTAGGCGTTTAGTTTCTTCATTTATTTCACTGGATTTTTGTGTTAATTTAAACCTATTAAATAAACCCATCACAAAGTTTTCCAGATGTAAATTAAATAATATAACTATCCGTCATTTCCCGAGATAATAGATGTGCAACATAATCTTAAACGCTAGCCGAGCAAAATTGTTTATTAACCTTATTTCTATTTCACCGCGTGTAAATTTTGAATAATTAACTGTTCATAGCTAGTGTCAATTAAAACGATACATTAGCTAGTCACTCGTGAATTTCTTAAATATAAATAATTAAATACCAGAGTGATTTGTACAGGTCTTACCTAAAAACGCGGGTGTTAGATTTTATTATAGTATATTACCTGTTATCCATCTTCTCTTTTATACAGGTGATCATACCCTGCGATCCAACGGTTTTTAATATATAGAGAGTCATGTTCAGATGGCTTATGGCATCCCCATTTATATGTTCCTAACAACATAAAAAGAAACATTGACAATAACAAATCTGATATTAAGAGACCTTTTTAAGTCCATCGTCTAACCCCAGTAGAGCGGTTAAATAACCAGGACGGTCAATTGTTCACTTGTGTTAAAAATTTAACTGGAACGGGACAATGCCAGATATATAATATTAAATCATATAAAGTTCCCTGGCCTGATGAGGCAGAACTGACAGCACGAAAGTTATTTAATTAAAGCCTGATGACAGTAACCAGTATTTCTACCACCAACGTCTCAGAGAATCTTTACGGCTATTTCTTTTCCAAGAACAGCCTGGTAGTAACATTCTGCTGAGTGAGATATTTCCCAGTCATTTCGACAGAATCCTAGAACAAAACAAACTTATTCCCAAATTTAATACCTGCAAATCCGACGAAGAAGACCCGCCAGGAAAAAATATCAACCAACGCACCCATCCAGCGAAACCTCCGAGAGAAAAATAGCAGTGCCTATATGGAGATTTCTGGGGCTGTACGGGACAAAATTAGGAAGATATATAATAGTCTTTAATTCATGTTGTGTTTTGATAAATTCCTTGGACGTATGCTGTGTCGGCAGAGGGTAAGTTTGCCTGTTGTGAGCGCTCACTGGTATGAATGTAGCGCGTGGAAACTGAACGAAAGAATTTAGTTTACGTAAGTTTACTACTAATATAACACCTTCTTTTATCTATCTTTCACTAAGTCCGAAGGCCCACGGGACAGTTAAACTAAGGACATACCGGTTACCCGTCCCGACTAACCCAACTCCCATTGTCAATCCTTTGTTTGATCTGTTGGGTAAACAACCTCGGGTGGGATCCTTTTCCTAGTTTTTCCATGTTCCAGAGGGAGGGTCTATGAGAATACATATTGTTTATTTATTTTCCCTTTATGTAATTATAAGTTCACTTGATGACATGATAACGATGTATTAACTGTTGTAACCTATTTATTTTTGTCTAAAGATAGAATAAATTATATAAACCTAAAGCTATTAGTTTTGGTCAAGATCTCTCCTGCCCATTATATGTGCCCATAGTTACCTGTTCGTTTCTACGTATGTACGTATTGATGTCACAAAAGTGTTTGTGTGTGCGTACGAGAGGATAGTGTATTTGAACCAGCATCAAAAGTTGAAAAAAAATACGTCTCCAGTAAGTGTGTCAGACTGGGTAGGTTGGATTGAAACTATTATTAAATCCCAGACAGTATTTTTATTCTACACTCTGTAATCCTCGTAAACAAGACTTTTTATCACACCTTTCTCTCACCTAGATTTCACCATCTCACCTCGGCTCGATTGGGACCATAACAATAAGGCCTATCTATAAAACTTACAACAAAGTAAATATGTTTATAGGGACATTTACACGGCTTTGAAAATGTAAGTCTTTTGCTTAGAATGTACATCATTTCTTTTCATCTTTCCCTCCCTGCTCCATAGGGAAACTGGAACTACTTTATGCTTTTAGTTCTCTTTACGAAACTATCAACAAAGCAATCACCAGCCGTGCAGTGGTGGTTCATGAATCATCATTCTAGATACTGAGGTTGCCAGCCCCAAATGACTGACGTCCAATAGCAAGTTTTACACATTAAACTTCACATGGTAATATATACATATATATGTTAGTTCACATGTTAGTAATAACATATGAAATGTAAATCACAACTTACGCCAATCCTGGCTACAAACTTGTCGCACAGATGAATAAAAGAGACGAATCTTTCTCTTACACGTGTCTGGGATTTCTTTTAATTTTACTATAGATTGCCCCTTCTGACTCCGTGTTTCTTCAGTTTCCTAGTCCCGGTTTTCCTTATTAAAATTTGAAAGAGATTTCCTGTGCTTTATAAGTCTTATCTGGTTCTCCAATAAAAGGTCCTGATAACAAATAGGAATTATGAATCTAGTTCTTCACTCTGGCGGAGGTCTGATGTTGTCTTGGCGAGCGTGCAAATCACAGAGAAATAAAACTGTGAAATTGTCAGCCTATATTCCCTCCAATGATGTTATGAATCTAATCAGAAAGATCCAATCATTTCAAATCATGCAGGTAGGCTGTGATATTTCAAAATAGTCCCACGTGAAATAAGGTGCGTACCTGCAAAGGTCATGTATTACCATATATGGACATCTGATGCATTGCATACACTCTCACAAACACATTTATAGACTCAAATATTCTAAAATGTAATAAATCCATGATTACTTTTCAACAAGTGACCGGAAGCGATTATATGACATTTGTCTGCCCACATGTGTCACACAGACAGTAATGTCGTTATCTGTCGTATGAAGGATGACCCGAAAGCGCTTATGTCATAGGTTCCGCCTCGTGCACGGGTTATTATGTGTTTCGCCAGACATACAAATCTGGTTCTATTCAACACTACTTGAAAAGTTGGTCAGACCGACATTGTGATAAAATACTGTCGCTGACCGTCTAATAACCTGGCGTAACTTAACACGTCTTCGTGAAGCGTGAATGCGACACACTAAGATAAGAATTACTCCCGTAGCAAATACTGCCATAGGGGAGTGGCGTGTTAGAGACTTCACCATGCTATGTCCAGCACAGAGCAAAATAGTGAAAATACAAATGAAAAGGCATGATTTATGCCACATAAAAGCGATGAGTGAGAAAACTGAAGAAAAATAGACGATACTGCCGGAGGGCTGAAAGTGTGAGAGATCACACAAAAGAGCAGGTTCAGACGTTTTGTCACACAATGTCTCCTTTACTATATATATATATATATATATATATATATATATATATATATATATATATATATATATATATATATATATATATATATATATATATATATATATATATATATATATATATATACTAGTTTTAGAACATTTATTAGAAAGTATCAGAAAAAATACAAGTATTAAAGGCGTCTATGTACCAGGTATAGGTGAAAAGAAATTAATAGCATACGCTGACGACACAATCTTCTTCCCCTCAAACATTTCATCAATAAAAAATGTCCTAGATACTTTTGATAAATTTAGCAGAACTAGTGGTTTAAAAAAAATCAACATTAAAAAATCACAAATAATGGGCATAGGGCATTAGGCAAATAAAACAGACTTCCCTCTACAACTTGCACAAACTAATAATATGAAATATACGGAATAAATTTCATGTCCATACCATGTAAAATAAACAAAGAAATGTGGAAAAACCTAATCTTAAAAACTGAAAATAAATTAAAACGCTACAAATATAAAAATGTTACAATATTCGGTAGAAGCATTATTGTAAACACGCATGTTATTTCTAATTTGTTATACATATGCAATATTTTAAACCCTCCACACAGAACTCTAACAAAAATAAATTCTCTAATCAGACACGTCATCTTCCGTCACACAATACATAACATAAAACATTAATAACAGGATAAAACAAGAGGAGGGATATCCCTACAAGATATAACTACCAAAATACAAATGATGAGAATCAAATTTATAAGTAGTATCATAAATGATCCACAAGGATGCCCCTTATCACATTATTATGTTGGATTACCATTAGCAAAATTATATAAATTTAACAATACAGCGCCACATCATTTTGGAGAATTGCCAAATTTGTATAAACAATGCGTTGCATGCGTACAAGGAAACGAAACGATAATGCACAGAACAACCAAAGAGATATACATATTTAGTGTCAGCACAGTAACCTCCTCTGTATCAAAGAATAAAGAGAGGATATAAATTTGGGATATCAGATTACTCGCAGGTGTTCACACGCTTACAAAAAAAATAATAAACACATTACCAAGAGTGAAGGAAATAACTTACAGATTATTATGTAACTCAACACCAATCATGTATAGAGAAAGACATAAAATTACAGTTTTACTCAAATGTAAACTTTGTAGACTAAACGTCATGGAGACAGAGGAACACATTTTCTTTTATTGTGATACAGTGACACAAACTTTGAACACTTTGAAACAGACATCACAAAAACATACAATAACAGAAGTAGATTTGTATAAAGCAGTTATGCTCAGCATCATCCCAAAGATGACTCCACACATTGAAATACATATACAAACACTTTTGGCAGAATATAGATATCTGGTATGAATTTGTAGAAATAAAGCCCTCTATGAGCAAAGGGTTTTTAATTCAAAACTTTTTCTACATATATTCACACAGAAAACAAAGCACTTAAATCAGCTAACGTAATTTTCAGAAAAGACAAACACCATAATTGTGTGCACATACCACAACATTATTTCATAGAAAAAAGTATTGGTAGTGTTTGTGTATACATAGGTATATATAAGGGTATGTGTATGTAGATGTATATATGTGCATGAATGTATACATTCATGTATGCGCAAAAAATACAAACAAACAAACAAAAAATGTAAAAAAACACTGGCCTACTCGAGCGGAGGGTAATGAATGAATGAATGAATAAAAATAAATTGCGACTAGGTGCGTGTATTATATGTAATGTATGATGTATCTTCTTTGAATTTGATTTTGTAAAATGGTTTTTTGTAATTTGAAAGAAATGCACCTTAAAAAAAATAAAAAAGAAGAATTAACTCTTTGACTCCGGAACAACGCTCAGAGCGTTGGTCAGATTTGTCACCCGTGCCAAAACAACTCTCTGAGCGTTGTTTTTAGTCTATCACGAATTAAAATTACGGCACAGGGTGGAAAATAATTGCGGAGTCAAAGAGTTAACACCTCTGCAGAAGTGAACAAGTGGTAATCTTCCGACTTTGCATAGGTCACAACAGATTCAACAAGTTAAAGGTAGGAACTACTGATGAGTGTAATTGTGGCACTGATATAATGACTTCTGATCATCTACTTCAAAAGTGCCAACATATGAGAAACAGAGAAAGCGCATATGGCCATCACCAGTGCCATTCCTAGAAAAGCTCTGCAGAGATGTCAACAGCCTTAGACTGATCACTGCTTGACGTCTGAGGGTGAACGAAGAAGAAGAGGAAGAAGAAGAAGAAAAAGCTGGAAAGTCTACAGACATTCTGAGGTCTGCTTCAGTTGACTGAACACCATAACGGCATCCAACAGCCAGGATCTTACCGACTTTATTAATGTTTGCCGGCGCAGAATAGATGGATTGAACTGGTATGACAAGATCACTAATGTGGAAGGAACTAGTGAAACGAACCAAACAAATACCAGTGGAACAAAACAGATGAGAAGAAGATGAGAAGAAGATGAGAAGAAGGTGAGAAGAAGATGAGAAGAAGGGGAGAAGATGAGAAGAAGATGAGAAGAAGGCGAGAAGAAGATGAGAAGAAGATGAGAAGAAGATGAGAAGAAGGTGAGAAGAAGATGAGAAGAAGATGAGAAGATGAGAAGAAGATGAGAAGAAGGCGAGAAGAAGATGAGAAGAAGATGAGAAGAAGATGAGAAGAAGGTGAGAAGAAGATGAGAAGAAGATGAGAAGATGAGAAGAAGATGAGAAGAAGGCGAGAAGAAGATGAGAAGAAGATGAGAAGAAGATGAGAAGAAGGTGAGAAGAAGATGAGAAGAAGATGAGAAGAAGATGAGAAGAAGATGAGAAGAAGGCGAGAAGAAGATGAGAAGAAGATGAGAAGAAGATGAGAAGAAGGTGAGAAGAAGATGAGAAGAAGATGAGAAGATGAGAAGAAGATGAGAAGAAGGCGAGAAGAAGATGAGAAGAAGATGAGAAGAAGATGAGAAGAAGGTGAGAAGAAGACGCTGGTGATGAATAAAACATACACTAAGAAAGCCTGTTTATAGAATTGCCAGGCAGTGATTCTAGAAATCCCATGGTAGAAGAGGTGGTAGGAGCAGACTTAAAAACAGACAGAGGGAAAACTGGAGGCAGAAATGAAAATCATGAGGACCTTGAGCCAACCGCTCATAGCAGGAGGACTTGGCATGGGTTTTTGAAGACCTATGTTCCTTGGGGGACTGAAAAGTATATGCTGATGATAATGACAACACATACATACTTTGCCAGGAATAAGAAAGTACTCGTATTACCTAAAACGTCCATACAATCTCTAAAGGACCGAGGACTAGATTGGAACCAAGCCAGGGGAAAGACAACCGATATTACGGTGCTCTCTCTGGTAAACCCCAGGTTAGAAGAGACTAAGTAAGTATATCTAGACCTAAATTAACCGATATTAGACGTCGATGATGACGACACATTCACACGGTTGAATGACGGCGAGTTTTCTGAGGAATGAATGACATTTAAATTCTGGAGAAAGATAGCACATTGTGATACTACGCTGCAGGAAGAGATTAGAATAGTACGGTGAGAACTAGAGAGACTTGTTTACGCTTTTATGGAAAAATATGCGAGATAATACTGTACATTAGGCTGTGAAAAAGAACACCTGTAGATCCAGTGGCGTCACTATTGTTGGTGTCACCCAGTGCGGTAACTCATGGTGTCACCCCCAAGGACGTCCTCCCGTACCAGACCATACAGAATCCTTAGTAATGTTTTTTTGTACTAATGTTACTACTAAATCGTAATTTCCGTATATCACTGAATGTAATGGCAATAGTAGTGACATAAACAACTAGCGACATTATAGAGCAGTGCTCAGAATGGCAAAGACAGCTGTACATTAATTTCGTTTATTTTGAAAAGGCTTTTGACAGCATACATAGGGACAGTTTATGGAAAATAGTGAGGGCTTATGGAATTCCAAGCTGCATAGTGTTAATCATAAAAAGCCTCTATGCCAACTTTACGTGTAGTGTTGGGCAGAGCAACCTAACCTTTGAGGTGAAGACAGGAGTACGATAGGGATGCCCCTTATCAACCACTCTATTTTTAACAGTCATAGACTGGGTGATGCGCCAGACAACAGAGGGCAGTCCAAGAGGAATAAGATGGACTACATTTTCTACATTGGAAGATCTGGAATATGCAGATGACAATGCACTACTAGCACATTCACATCAACACATCCAGGGAAAAACTTACTTACTTACTTAGTCGTTCCCCTTCTACCGTGAGGTGTAGAGGTTTGGAAGAGAGAGCGCCAGACCATTCTATCAGCTGTCTTCTTCCTGGCCTGGTTCCATTCTAGTCCTCGGTCCTTCAAAGATTGTCTAATGTTGTCCTCCCAGCGGACTCTGGGTCGTCCTGGAGGTCTGGATCCCTGGCTCTTTGTTTCCCATGCTTGTCGTGGTAGCCGATCTTCTCCCATTCTGCAGACATGGCCAAACCATCTTAGTTGGGACTGTTCTATTTGGGTCTGCAGCGGATGGGATTTTAGGCCTTGACGGATCGTCTGGTTGCGGACCATGTCTCTTCTTGTTACTTCAACCACTTTCCTCAGATACCTCATTTCTGAGGTTTGGATCTGGCTTTTGTGGGTTGTAGTCATTGCCCACGACTCGCATCCATATGTCAAGACTGGGACATAGGTGGAGCGGTATACAGCCATCTTCGTTTCAGGGAAAAACGATAGACTTAATAAGTTTAGCCAGCAGGTGGGCTTGAACATCAATTTAAAGAAGTCAGAGGTCATGACGCTCAATGTGGGCAACCCTGAGCCCATATCAGTAAGGAATCAGCAACTGGGACAGACAGACACCTTCACATACCTAGGATGCATAGTAACACCAGACGGCGGAGCAGGCAAAGACATCAACATCAGAATGAATAAGGCAAGAACAGCCTTTTTTAGCCTAAACAACATCTGGAAGTCCTCTGAATACAGCACAAGCACACAATTAAGATTATATCAGAGCTGTGTGCTTTCTGTGCTTCTCTATGGTGCGCAATGCTGGAGAGTTACAGAGAAGGAAATGTCGAAATTGTCCTCTTTTCACCCAACATGCCTAAGAAAAATTCACCGAATCTTTTGGCCGAATACCATCACCAACCAAGATCTGCTTACATGGAGCAAGCAAGAGGACATGCACACCATCATAGCTGGCAGACGCTGGAGCTGGGTTGGCCATATCCTCAGAAGAGACTCCGATGCCATCACAAGAACAGCTATGCTTTGGACCCCTGAAGGAAAACGAAAGAGAGGCAGACCAAAAACAACTTGGCGGAGGACTGTGGAGGCTGAGATGCAAAGAATGAACCAGAGTTGGGGTACTGTACGAAGGATGGCCGCCGACCGAGCAAAGTGGAATCAATTTGTTGTTGCCCTACAAGACGCCACTAGGCGTGATGGCCACTGACTGCTTTGACGGTCGGCGGCTAAGGATCAAAGAAGAAGAAGAAACAACTAGCAAAATTAAAATTACACCTTTCAATTACAATATCATACTCACAGCCTAAATGTATTTATATTTACATAGTTTCATGTGGTTAAAGTCAAAATTCGGTAAGAAAACAATAGAATTCGAAGTAAAAACGTTTAAGAACTACATCAAAATTATGTTCATTTTAACGTTAAACTTTAAGCTGGGCTTACGAAATATGTTTTTGTGGTTATAACTAATTACAGGGATATTTTTATGAAAAATTATAAATTTCTGCTGAAACGCTGCACAAACATTTTATAGATAGTCATTTTGTTGTCACCCCCTCTGATGGTGTCACCCGGTGCGGTTCGCACCTCCCCCCATAGTGACGCCACTGTGTAGATCTACAGAAATAGGTACAATTACCAATCTGAAGGTAAACAACAACATCTGGGTAAAGAATACAAAACGCTATTGATATCAAAACTATCTGGAAATAATTTACGCTATACCTTGTATAAACAAACGTTATGATATAACCGAGTGTGACATATCTGTGGTTGAAAACATGGAAGATATATGAAATAAAATTACTATACAGATAGAGTGAGAATATAGTAGCATCATCCTTCACGGGCCCCCCCCCCCCCTTTCCCCCCCTTTTTTCTATGTCTTATTCATTCCATTCATGTCCGACTCCAGTTTTCTCTTTCATGTGTTCTTTTGACTCTACCTCAAGGACTGTCTTATAATTCTATCAGCAGGTTTCTTCAGTGTGTGTCCTATCAATCTCCTTGGTATTCTTCTCATCTCTTGTTCCACTGGCACTTGTCTAGTTCTTGTCAACAGTTCCACATTAGTTTTCTTGTCATACCACTTCAATCCTTCTAGTAAACGCAAGCACCCATTTAATTATTTTTTTTGTTTTTCATGTTTCAGAGCCATATCTTCTTCTTCTTCCTCGTTCGCCCTGAAAAGGACGGTTGTTGCGTTGTGTCTGTTTACGCCGTAGCTGTGATATCTGCACCTTTCGGTCGACACATCCGACTTCAGCACGGCATTTTTTAGGGACCGGGTTTGCCTTCCCATTTCGATCCGTACTCGCTCAGCCAGACTGCACTGCTGCAGACTGTTTCCAGGACCACCACGTGGAGGTGGAGTACGGTCTTGACCAGCTCTGGTTCGCTGGTCCTGATGCAAGCAGTCAAGCTATGGGTCGCTGACTGCTTTCACTATTGCTGCATCTTTGGGTCCCAGAGCCATATAATATGCCTGACTTGGCATTTGAATAGAAGATTCTGATTGTTTAGAATATACCAAGCTTCAGTAAACGTAACGATTTAGAAAGTTAAACCAATTTTGGATGACGAAAGCTCGCGAAATATCGTATTATGTTAAGCTCAAGTAGCAACAAAATATGTTTGAATATTATAAAATATTTATGTAAGGTGGACCAGTCGAAAACAGAAATTACACTCATAATACTGATGGCTGAAAGAATACAAAGACATTTATATAATCATCATCAATTTCATTGTGCACCTTACGTAGCATGGAACCACTACTGCACTAGTCCTCTCGCATGAATCCTGCACTAAGCAGTTGCACGCTGTTGCAGTGATGCTTTCTGGGACAGGTTTTGTTTACACGATAAAGTTACCAGCCCCATAACACAACATCATCTTAGTCGCCTTGTACGCCAATGCTGATGGTGCAGTAGCCAATGCTGATGGTGCAGTAGCCTATTCTTTCTTGTTTCCCCAGGAAACCCCGGTACCACAGAGGGGCACGTGTGGAGTAAAAGCGAAGGTAGTCCCATTGCAGATACTGCTGTAGGGGAGTGAAGTGTTAGAGACTTCACTATACTAGGTCCAGCATCGAGAGGTGGGAGGACTAGTTCCTTTCCTCGGTGCCTTTTCCTTCCCTAAGTCAAAGGGAAGTCAGGTACCCATTTACAGCTGGGTAGACTGGAGCGTGTCGGTACCGTGATTCGAACCCGGCACTTTTTGCCGCGAGAGAGCAGCGCTGTAACCACTCTGTTAATCACGCGTTGATTAGTAATGTTAAATTTGCTAGTTGTGAACACAAGTGCCAGCCGATAGTGTTACTAAATATAACCGCAATCACCAGTTTTCTTGAGTATTATTACTCCACAATGATCAGACGATTCTGACGTGAAAGACTGGGGCCACACGTTTGATCGTAATATATGTGAAACATAATAATACTAGCAATAACCCTTCAATAATGACGGAAGTAAATCAAAAACTGTGATATATTTTTTTAATATTTTTAAATTCAATATAAAAGTTATTTGATGACAACATTTTTTGTGAAAGTGCGTGGATTTGTTTCAAAGAATGTTCCCTGATAAAAAGTGTTTTTAACAACTATCAAGTTTTCATGATTTGTTCCTCGGGTGAGGGCAACATAGAGCTGGCCGTGTTTGAAAACAGGTTCAGGAATAAAAACTCCTACGTGATCAAAAGATTGTCCTTGCGCCTTATTGATCGTTATTGCAAATGCTAAAATCACTGGGAATTGACGACGTCGCATCCTAAATGGCAAACTGCGCTCGCTCGGTTCTAAGTCAATGCGAGGAATTAAGACTCGATCTCCCTTATTACTGCCAGTGATAATTTCTGCATCAGTGGAATTCCGATGCAAGACGTTTATGACCAAAAGCGTGCCATTCAAAAGTCCGTTTTTTTGCGTTCAGATTTCGCAATAGCATGATACATGCAGCAACCTTTAATTTCAGCAAATGCGGCAGCATTCCTGATGAGTTAAGGAACTCGGTTGTGAAATCAACTGCGTCGTTGGAATAATCGGAAATCATGGTATCTATGCTCCAATAAACCGTTTTATTTCCATCGAGTAGCTCCAACAATAAGTCTGCAATACTTTAAATTAAAATTTTGTCTTGAAGGAACAATCAAAAACTTACATTTTAAGGTTATTTTTAACAAAATGATGAGTTAAATCCGTTTCCGGAATGAAACTGGGTTCTACAATCAAAAACTTAGATTTTATTCATGTATCACTGTCACTCACTTTGTGTTGCACAATTCACAGACTTTTCTTCGTTGAGTGTTACAGTATTATTTTCGGGAGAGTACATATAAGGGAAACAATACAATTAATGTTTAACTTTCAACCACAGTTGCATCCCTTAGATGTGACCGACGTACAAACGACGAGAATTATGGAGTTTGATTTTTTATATATAATTAATACAGATCTCCTCTTTGATAGACAACCATCCAACGCATGGCATTGCATCACCCGCCAGTTAGTGGGTCTGCTATTTTTTATCAATGTTGAGTTTGATATTGGCTGAATTGGGGAAGCCCTCTGTGTTTACATGAACCTTGGAACTCATCCCAAATACACAATTTTACAGAATGAAAATTCAAATCCCGGGGAATCGTAAGAAGAAGAATACGTTATACAAGACTGAATATAAGCTCGTGTTTGACAGCAACATAACTACTCATAATACTGATGGCTGAAAGATAACAAAGACATTTATATCATCATCATCAATTTCATTCGTGCTCCTTACGGAGCATGGAGCCACCACTGCACAAGTCCCCTCGCCTAAAACCTACACAACGAAGCTGCATCCTGTTGCAGGGATGGTTTCTGTGACAGTTGTTTTGTTTACACGATGAGGTTACCAGCCACATACACAACTTCATCGTGGTCGCCTTGTACGGCAATGCTGAGGGTACAGTAGTCCTATTCTTTCTTGTCTCCTCACGAAACCCCGGGACCACAAGGGGTCCAGTGGTAATTACAATAATAATGATAATAGCCCCTTCAGTCATAATTGACTATGTGAATGCGCCCCTGAAGTGACATCCCTCGGCTGTTTATTTCCTTTCGGCGGGTTTTCCTCTCTTCTGCTTGTTGTGAGAGCTTCGTTTCGCCCAATCTGAGGTGGCGCTGTACATAGCATCACCACTTGGTGCGATCGGCAGCTTCATCCTCCCAGGTTGTTGGATTTATGTCCAGTGCCCTCATGCCTCTCTTGCACACATCTTTGAACCTCAGTTGCGGTCGCCCAACTGTTCTTTTGCCATCTGCCAGTTGTCCGTAGAAGATATCTTTCGGGATGTGACCATCTTCCATGCGGCGGACATGGCCAAGCCAGGGAGAGTTAAATAATAATGTTAAACGTACTAGTTGTGAACACAATGGCTGGTCTACGGTATTATTTACGATGACGACAAGCATCAGTTTTCTGGAGAAGTTCTACTCTACGATGAGAATACGATTCTGACATGAAAGAATGTGGTCACACGTGTGATAGTAACATGTTGTGAAAGGTTAAATTATTTTAACTCTACACCGGATACAAGAATGAATAGAAAGCTCATGCTTGATAACAGGATAACTATTCATAATACGAGTAAGTCACCTGCCAAAATATGGCGGGAATAAATTATGTTGTGCCCTATCTGCTGCATGCCCTGATGACGCCACTAAATTCCCCGGAAATCATTTAATTCGTTTCCATTTGCTTCAGAAGTACAGAAACACGGAAACAGTAGACCGGAAGCATAGAAGCTTTCTCTAGGATAAGCTATGAGGCTTCACTAGCTAAATATACAAACATAGTGTAGCCCGGATAAATAGAAGTCGCTGGGACCATCTGAAATACTTCTACTTATCCGAAATTCTGCTTATTAGAACTCTGCTCAAAGACGGACATTTACGTTAAATTATGAGGTAATCATGAAGCATATATGTTAACCATTCAAAAACAAGTGTTTTATTTCAAATATTAATTTCTGCGTGTTTTAAAGTTTTTAACAGCAATTTCGCGAAGCCTACAATGTAGTGTTACGTTATTGCTAGTAGCATAGTAACAAGTGTAAAAACGTTCAAATCGCGTTTTTGGCTCAATTTGTGTGTGTGTGCTCTGTTTGCGGTTCTTACGCAGATTCATAGATCGGTAACTATTCCAGGATCAGCAGGCCGATATAAGAGTTACCTGTTGTCTATTGTTTTCCTCCCTACTTTCTTCCTCGTGTCTGACAAATACTGTTTATATTTATTATTTACTATTCACAGACTTTGAGTTTAACTCTTTGTTTATCTTATATCTCAAGCGCATGGTTCCGTTGCTGTTAAAGTTTAACGCAATTTCTTTTCTGTTGACCTGACGATTACGCGCTTGCTTGTTAAATATGTTAGCATTGTAATGTACTACTGGATGATCGGACGTTTATTAACCAATTATCGCCTGTTTACCAAAAAGCGAAAAAAAAAAATTATTATGTAAAGCCATGTTGTACAGTAACTTAGTCGATGAAGGCACAACTTCTGCTTATGCGAGTCCAAATTTTATGTGAGACAGACAAATTACCTCCACTTACCCGAAGATTCAAGTTACAGGAATTCGACTTAAACAGGTTTTTTTTTTTCTTTTTAACAAAAACAAAGAATACGTTAGCCGGGACCTTCAGAAATGCTTCTACTTAAACGAAATTCGACTTCAGCGAGTTCCGCTTAAGTGGATTGCACTTTATATGATAGAGACACTTATTCATACTTACCCAACCTGCTTAATTATAAATGGGGAAAATTCCAGAAATTTTGTCACGCAAAGCAACAGAGGCAGAAATATTTCTAAATAAAATCCCCCCCCCCCCTTTTCCCCACACACACACACACAATGAAGTATTTTGAGATGAAATGCGTGTCGTTTCAACAGGCGCACAATTTAGTTCCCCGGTCGGAATGTGCCATGAAAAGAATATAGCTTTGATGGAAAAAGAGAGGATTAACATTACCGATAAGGTAGTTCTCTAATAAGGGAATTGATGGCTGAAAGAAAAAAAATACAGACATTGTGCAGAAGTTCCATTTATAAATAAACTATTAAGATCTACAACCTTCGGCATTTAAAGAGCGTTATCACATATACCACAGACTTGGTTTTAACATGTGATCGCATAACGTGATAAAGAATATCTCATGACAAGATTGGTACTGTTTACACTGGATGAAGAGGGACATTGGCACTGTAGTAGTCTGATGCTTGTTTAAATTAAGACCTATTTCTTCGAGACTTTCAATGGGTATTGTCACGATATCATCCCCGGTAAATCATACCTTTACTTCTCTCATTAGACTTCTCATTCGCGTTTTTCAAGAAACCTGCACCAAAGCCTTCTTTTACTCTTGCTGTGATGGTCTCTGCAGCAATTTATCTTACATAATAACTTTGCCAGCCTCATATTCGTCGCCTTTTACGCCCTGCTTGAAATTTTATTGAAGAGTATTGTCAGCTAAAAAAAATATCTTTGTATTTTCTTCAAAAGGAAAAGCGAAAGAAACTGTTATGTAGGGATACTTCTTCTTCTTCCTCGTTCGCCCTGAAAAGGACGGTGGTTGCGTTGTGTCTGTTTACGCCCAAGCTGTGATATCTGCACCTTTCGGTCGACACATCCGACTTCAGCACGGCATTTTTTAGGGGCCGGGTTTGCCTTCCCATTTCGATCCATACTCGCTCAGCCAGACTGCACTGCTGCAGACTGTTTCCAGGACCACCACGTGGAGGTGGAGTATGGTCTTGACCAGCTCTGGTTCGCTGGTCCTGATGCAAGCAGTCAAGCTATGGGTCGCTGACTGCATTCACTATTGCTGCATCTTTGGGTCCCATGTAAGGATAGTAATATTGGCCTTTAAGGGAAGATCGTATGCTTAATAAGTATTTCGCTTTAAGAAATACTTACCTGAAAATTAAGTATTTCGCTTTAAGAAAACTTACCTGAAAATTAAGTACGAGGGGCGTTCAGAAAGTAATGCACCACATCGTTTTTCTCAGCTAATAATGAAGATAGAAGCATGAAATTTTGCACACTTCAAATATGGCATGTGCCAATTGTGTGCACCAAATTGCATTGCAACCGGCCAAATAATACGGCTGCGCTAAACCGTTGAAATGGAGCGTGTTAGCAACTTGCGTTATAAACAGCGAATTGTGATAGAATTTCTCGTTGCAGAGAAGGAAACTGTTGTGAACATTCACAAGCGTCTATGTGATGTGTATGGAAGTTTTTGCAGTCAACAGGAGTACAGTCAGTCGCTGGGATCAAAGAATCAGGAAGTGGAGATACGGAGCTGCTTGATCGACCGCGCTGTGAACGTCCTGCCACAGCAACCAACGCAGAAATGTTGAAATGCGCTGAGGGCATTATTCTTACTGATAGGCGAATCACTACTCAACAATTGGCCTTACAGCTGTCAGTCAGCATTGGTAGTGCAAATGCAGTTATAGAAACTCTCGGATTTTCTAAGGTTAGCGCAAGATGGGTTCCTCGAAGTCTCACAAATGACCACCGATTGCAACGGAAAGCAATTTCTTCTGAATTGTTGGAGCGTTTCAATGCTGATGGAGAGAACTTTTTGGCTAAGATCGTTACAGGTGACGAAACCTGGGTACATCATTTTGAACCTGAGACAAAAAGACAGTCAATGGAGTGGCATCATCCGCAATCACCAATGAAGAAAGAAATTCAAGACAATTCCTTCAGCTGGAAAGGTCATGATCACTGTCTTTTGGGACATTGAAGGTGTGATTCCTGTGGACGTTATGCCAAGAGGAGAGACAATCAATTCGCAAGCTTACATTAAGACATTGAAAAAACTCAATCAACGTTTTCGCAGAGTTCGGCCGCACAAGAATCCAGCAGACCTGCTTCTCCTTCACGACAATGCGCGCCCTCACACAAGTCTGGCAACACGGGAAGCAATCACCAAATTGGGTTGGACTGTAATACCCCATCCACCCTATAATCTCGATTTGGCACCCTCTGAATTTCATCTATTTGGTCAACTTAAAGATGCACTCCATGGGACAAGGTTTGAAGATGATGAAGGAGTGATTCATGCAGCGAAGAAATGGCTACATGATCAAGACAAAATCTGGTACGGGCTAGGAATACATGCACTTGTTT
The DNA here is from genome assembly GCA_024509875.1 of Oreohelix idahoensis. NCBI lineage: Eukaryota > Metazoa > Mollusca > Gastropoda > Stylommatophora > Oreohelicidae > Oreohelix > Oreohelix idahoensis. Next base: position 201,827 of record JAMPIV010015207.1, read on the forward strand.
CGCGCTGGCATAAAGCCGTACAAGTTGATGGGGATTATGTTGAATAATACCGATGTTTACATGACATATCCATGTATATTATGCATAAATTTCATGCTTATTGAATAAACAGCTCCTGAGAAAAACGATGTGGTGCATTACTTTCTGAACGCCCCTCGTATTTCGCTTTAAGAAAACTTACCTAAAAATTAAGTACAGGTATATCGCTTTAAGAAAACTTACTTGAATATTAAGTATTTCTCTTAAAGAAAACTTACCTGGAAAGGCTATACAAAACACCTGACTCGTTTTTGGTAGGTCACAGGAATGAGTCTATTTTCATTTGTCAAATTTCCTATTACAAAAGTTTATTGCTGATATCAAAAGGAATTCCCAGAAACTTAATTTAGTAGCGTTGTTTGATATAGCACAGCCCTTCCCTTTTTTTCTATGAAATATGAAAAAAAAAAGAATGAACAGTTCTTGAAATTGTGCATTACTGTAATATCATCATTTCTTTGTTTCGCTCACTTAGAAGTATGGGTCTACTACTGTAGCTGGCCCCCTTTCAGGAAGTCTACAGCAAAAGCATTTACGCATTCTTGTAGATGTGGTTTCTGTAGCAATCTGTTTATATGTTGATGTTTCCAGCCGTGAGCTCAACCTCATGCTAGTCGCCTCTTACGACCTGCTAGAACGAACGAACTTTATTTTCAAAGGGTTGAGAATTTGGCACGCAGGCCCTCTGACATTCTGCTCTTCCTTTCTCTCACCTTTCATACTGAATTCATTTATTCTCACATGATTTTACAAATCAATTTGAAGGAATTCAACGTTGTAAAGTAAAATAAAATAGAACACTCATATTAACATTAACTACTTATAAGCATGACATAAAATATGTTGAAAAGTACAAACATCGTCATTAGAACCTACAGTTGATATTATAAGAAAAGATAATCCGATTGGGGGGGGGGGGGGGGGGGGGGGGGGCATGTAATCAGAAATAAAGTATTCGAAAAGTCTTCGATTGTATGAAAAAGGGCCTAGGTTGTTTCTTAGGTTATGTGGAAGACAATTCCAAAGATGAGCAGCAGAGTACGCAAAGCTTTTTTTGAATAAGTCAAGCCTAGGCTTGAGGAAACAGTAGACACATTCCTTTTTTGTCTCCCACGGCATTACATGAGGCAGCATTTTTGTATATTGATATACAAGTCAGGTGAACCGAAAAACGCTACAGTCTACCCGGCTGTAAATGGGTACCTGACTCTGCTCTTTGAGCTAGGCAAGGAAAAGGCGCCGAGGTAGGGGAATGTCACCCCCATCTCTCGATGCTGAACTGAAGTCTCTAACACTTCACTCCTCTATAGCAGTAGGTGCTAAGGGACTACCTTGACCTTTACTGCACGTGACAGTAATTGTGAGTTATAATTTGTACATTATATTATTTCACTATTAACGACGAGTAAAATTAGTTTGTTTTATATATATATATTTCTGTCGCATAGGATTATGATCAATAAATTTTCTATTTTCTCTTCTTTCTTCTACCCGTGTCCTCTATTTTATTATCACTCTTTATCCTTTTCCTGTATTTTTTGCATTCGTTCGTTTGCGAGAAATATTTATTTTCCCATTCTAACGTTTACCTGTTTCTTTCTCTTACTGAGAACGCATTTATGACATAATGTGTCAGACACTGCACTAGACGAAATAACTGTGGTTATACGGGCTGGTCAGACATCTGTCTACAGTTTCCCATGTCACAGTGTTTCTTCGGCCGGTTTTTGGCCTGAGGTGAGAGAAATTCGCTCTCGAGAGACCGAATGGCAGACATGCGTCTCGGTTTTTCCATGACACTCACGCTCCCACGGTTAAAGTTTCAGCATGAGGCGCGAACAGCGCCAGACTTACATAGCTCAGGAAAGCCGTACGTCGGGAGAAGGTGTTAAGACGCGGCTGGCAGCTATGGCTGGTGTCTGGGTATGTGCAGTGTTAAAGACAGAAAGGGGAGATTATTTCGTTTTGCGAAATAAGTTGGGACCCCTTTGTCTGGTTTAAGATATTAATCAGAGTTTGAAACTTGATTGCATTCATTCTCCATTTTGCAGTAGACGTGGTCACTTCGTTCTAGATACTTAAACTTATAAGTGAAATCTCTTAGTTTCGTTGTGATACCGTAGTTCTGTGTTGAGGTAAATATTACATTATATAGCTAGTATTTTGTGAAGTGTTTAAAGTGTTAAATCGCTTATTTCACTAGTTAGATTTTGTGCAGAGTGCTTAAAAAATATAGTCTGTATTATTTTCTAGTGACGTGTTTCAGTGGAAAGCAGAATAGATTATAATTTCTAGCTTATAAACCATGTAGCTATAATGAATTTAATTTAACTGCTAAATAATCAGACGAGAATAATTTTTCTAAACTAACTTATAAATGCTAGATGCCTCATGAGTGTTGACGGAATACGTATGTATTCCTAATTCATGATGATTGATTTTTATATATAACTTATTTCACGGGAAAGTGTAAACGTCAATTCAAGCTCCACGCTTGCAGTTCTAACATAAGTTATATCGAGTGCATAATATGTAAAATATTTCATATGTGTTTTTTTTTCTTTATTCAGTGAATACTGGGGTAACCCAAACTTTGCCGGCGTTTAGTACAGAGACATACCTGTGAGAAACATAAACATTTTATATCTTTAACCACGTGGGTTTTCAAGTAACACCTGTCTGACAGGGCGTGTGCCTTCAGAGATAGACAGAATACCAATCCCACTAACGGTTTTTTTTTAAGAATAAATGCTTATACTAGGTCTTGGAGCCAGATCATATTTTCTCCTCGAACTCTAATGTACATGCTGCTGCCTTGTGGCGAGAATAATTACAGAAAATAAACATTAACTTTTTCCGACATTATTTGACCAAGTGTGTGGTGAACCAAGATTATCTGTTGAGAGAAGTTGTCCACCGGTCATCTTCCTAATTAAGGGAAACCTCGTGTTCTGACATTGTGTGCCCGCTTAAGCCTAATCCTTACCTCGTGAGTCAAGTGACACTAACTTTAGTCTGAAATAACTATCGCATGAAGCAGATGCTCCCCGGATCCATTTTGATGAAACCAACAAACAAATCTGCAGAGCTGGGATCCGCTTCATTTAACGACAGTAACAGATAAAAAGTGTGTGAGTGTCCCAAAGTTTGCGCCAGACTGCGAACAACAGCACGATTGTAAGTATATCAAGGCCCTGATGAAAGAACCGAGTGAAAGTAGACTGAATGATGTTCTTTGTTTGATTCACCCACGTTGTAACTTTCTTTATGCAAGTTATTGCTAACAATATTTTCCCCTTAGAATAGATACTGCTATCAAAGTCAGTTCATACCTTCAAAAAAGGGAAAATATTAGACCCCAATCATATGTATCTGTGTCTCTTTGAGGCTATCACTGTCCTCTAACGGGACTGTGAGCTATACATCGAGGGGAAGGATCACACCAACGGGTCTATCATTCTTGTAGCATTCCTTGATTTTTTAAAAATGATTTTCTGTATATGCTTTGATGTAATTTTATATGTTGTGAGAGAAGTTTGTTATGATAATTAAACTACTCAATAATTATTCCAGCGTGTCGGTCAGTTTCGTTCCAAATTATCTGTATAATCAGTGTTATAATTTTCCCACGTCTATGTGTCTCACTGTCGTCAATTGTGGGTGTGCATGTGAGTGGTAATATACATATATTTAATGTATAGGTGTTAGACTGTCTGACTACTCTAAATCTGTCGTAGAAGATAGATGAGAGAGAGAGAAGATTTCTCGATCTCAGAGACAGCCTCTATCACATTCTACCATCTCACTCGTGGAAATCTATTTCTACCATCATCTCTCACTGTGGCTATCACTCATTCTAATTTATTCAGAAGGGACCAACCCAAGTCTTAAATTCCTATCAAAAATCTACGACAAATGGTCACTCGTTTCCGGGAATTGAACTGAAAATCCTGACCAAGGACGTCAAATGTGGATTCGTCTATCGGGATTTTGAACTTAGAATAGGAAGACGAGTACGATAAATATCAGCTCGTCTGGAATTTTCTTTATTCTGTAATAGAGTAAGAGTGTGATTGTCTCGTGGTTTTGTGTATCTTTAAAAATAACTATTCCCCTAGACTAACGATCTGTTTATGGGCGTGCTGACCACACAACTAATAATTGTTTTTCCACAGCATTATTGAATAATATACATTTGAGTTACAGGTTGATTTTTGTCGGAATATATGTTAATTACTGATTTTGTAATACTAAACGCTGGTAAAGTTTGTGACTGTCTAACAGTCACAGGGTTCTGAAGAAGTAGGTGTTTGAGCTAAGCTAAGGAGCGCGATCAGACTATACGTCCTGTATTGCCTCCCTTACCTTAACTGACTTCAGGGGTGAACTTGATAGTGGATTAAAAATTAAGGGATTTTTTTCTCCTTAAATTTTTGCAATAATTATTTTGTTTCCACTGTAGCAACTTATTTTTTTTTAGTGAGTAATTTTAACTACCATTTATTTGGCGTAGTCGTCTGCATTAGGTGCTTTATTGCCGATTAATAGCAGCGATAGTTAGATACTATAGTATAGGAGGAGGTATCCCAGGTTAAAGTATATCATCTTTTGTTTTGGTATTTTCTCGTAAGTGGTAGGAACCAGTGTATCCTTTTTCTTATTTCTTTCTCGTCTAAGTCTCAGTCACCTATTTACTATGGCAGAAAGGGCGAAACTGAGACAGATGCTCAGTCAGGAAGCAATGGAAGAGGGACTGGACGGCAACGAAGCGAAAGCGTTTGTCAGGGACGAACTTGAGAGATATGATGCGGAGCAGAAGGAAAAAGCAGCCGAAGCTAGGGAGCAGAGGAAGATTGAGGAAGAAATGAAAATTCGCAGGGAGAGAGAGAAGGAGAGGCAGTATGAGAAGGAGAGGGAGGAGAGACATCATGAGAAGGAGAGGGAAGAGAGACAGCATGAGTTAGCTCTTAAAACTCTAGAATTCCAAAGCCGTGGTGCTGCCTTTACCTCCAGCAATGGAGAGTCTTCTCCTCATTCCTCTTTAACTGATCCTTCTAACACATAATCTACTCATCTCACCGTTATGTCTTTCGCGCTGGAATCTTTCCCTTGTCCTAATGAGAAGATTGACACGTATCTAGAAAAATTTGAGAAAATTGCAACTCTGTACGGTTTAGAGAGATCGCGTTGGAATATGAAGCTCTCCCAGGCTTTGAAAAGCAGTGCTTACGATGTGTATGCAATACTGGAGAGCACCCAACAAGACAATTACGACGTCTTGAAGAAAGCGTTACTGGAGCGCTTTGAAATGAATGCGCGAAAGCTTTTGCAACTGTTTCGCAACAGCAGGAAGGAGAGCTCTGAAACTTTTCAGCAGTTCTCATCTCGGTTAAAGGGATACTTGACAAAGTGCCTTGAGCTTTCACAGCTCCCCTCTACATATGAAGGTCTTGAGGAATTTGTTATAACAGAACAAATATAGAACACTGTCTGCGGACACCCGGAGAATTTCTAGCTGAGCAGGGTGCAGAAAAGCTTGAAGACATCTTAGAAAAGTCTGAGCGATATCACAATGCGCTGGCTGAACTACCGGCCACAAAACGGAAACCGACAGAAGAGCATTTTCGAAAGAATAATCTAGACCAATCTTCTCATGCTTCTAATCAGAATAACCACAGAGAAACTGGACCTCAAAACCCCCCTCCTGAAAAACCTAAGTTCTACAAAACCAAGTACCCCAGCAACCACAGTAAACAGTCTGATCAACCCGACCGCCCTTTATGGCAGCGCAGCCAGAAAGGGTAAGGTGGCAAAGGGAGAACTCTTGAGCACGGGACTAATGATCAGAGTGAGCACACTGAGCCTAAACGCATCGGATGCTTACTAACATTCTCGCAAGGCGGAATTATTGATAGTGATTCCCAACCTGTTGGGGATACACCCTCAACGCGAGGTACTGTTACATTGAACGGTTCTCAAACTTTTTATTTATTTGACACGGGGCTTTCTTATGATTGCATTGTTGCCAGAATCCTGGTTAAACCCGGTCAAGAGACAGGAGAGACCGTCGAACTTTGTGGAGTCTATAAGAGTGATGCACCTACAGCGCTTCCCATCGCACTGGTGGAGATCCACTCTGATTTTGTCAGAGGCGAGATCAAAGCGGCTGTTATGGATGACCCCATCTACCCAGTCATACTTGGGGGTAGATACGTGTTTATTGGGAAACCGGAAGAGCCGATTGTGGCAGCAGTAACTACAAGAGGGCAAACCAAGAAGAAACGGGAGCCTGCGCCTAATTTGTTACCTATGGAACTTAAAGAAGCGCAACAAAAGGACCCTACTTTGGCACCCTGCTTTATGAAACTGCCCATGGCTAAGGAACCCAGACAGCACGGGGACATTTTTTCTAAGGATGGCGTACTTTATCGCAGAACGGGCAAGCCTGACCAAGGTTACAACCAGCTCCTAGTACCGAAACAGTACAGAAGCCAAATCCTAGAAATGGGGCACTCTCTTCCCTTCAGCGGACATATGAGACAGAACGCCACAAACCAACGGATAACCACTCATTATTGGTGGCCAGGAGTAAATACTGATATTATCAGATATGTCAAATCCTGTGCCCAGTGCCAACGTGTGCCACCAAAGCAACGGACACCCCCAGTCTCTTTGGATGAAATGCCAATAGTGGGAACACCATTCGAACGGGTTGTGATCGACATTTTAGGGCCCCTAGAAAGGACTAAAAGAAGGAACAGGTTCATCCTGACCTTAGTCGACACATGCACTTTATGGGCAGAAGCTATCCCGCTAACATGCGCAGATGCCAAGCATGTCGCAGAAGCCCTCGTGCAGATTTTCACTCGGTTAGGATTCCTTCAGCAAGTGCTGACGGATAACGAATCTCCATACTGAAACCTGTTGATGGATGAGATCGTTAAGATCTTGAGGGACCAGCACATATACACTAAGCCTTACACTCTGGCCAGAAGTGGGTTAGTAGAACGTGTTAGCGGAAACCTCAACATGATGTTAAGTAAACTGGCACAAGTGAAACCTGAAGATTGGGATTGTTGCATTCCGGCAGCTTTATTTGGCTACAGAGAATCTCCTCATACTTCCACAGGATTTACGCCAGCTACGCTTTTATTCGGCAGACCCATTAAGGGCCCGCTTGAAGCCTTACTTTGGTCGCTGACAGACCAGAAGGCTGATGAGACAGTCGTCTCAGCCAGTAAATACGTATCGGATTTAAAGGAAAGGTTGAAACTAGGATGGGACCTAGCAACGACTAACTTTAAGCGAGCACGCACAAAGCACGCTAACCGATACAGGAAAGTCGCGAAAGAGAGAGAACTGGAAGCAGGAGAGAAAGTTTTGGTGTTACTCCCTACCGGAAACAACCAACTGAGGATCGGATGGCAAGGGCCGTTTACCGTCCTGAAAAAGATTTCTAAGGCTAACTACCAGAACTCTATTCAAGGAAAGGAAAAGGTTTTCCATTTAAATCTGTGAAAGAGATACTTGGAAAGACCAGTACCAACCTCCGACCATCTCCTGACGATCGCCAAAGCTGACGAATATGACGATAGTGGCAGGGAAATTCCACTGCACACACATGAAATCTTTCAAAAATGTCAAAAGCGGCGACGCTCTTTCAAGCGCGCATGGGAGACATTCCAGAGAAAGGAAACTTTAGGAGTAGACTTGAGTAGGAATTGGACAGAGATGGATGGGGGAGATGAGAGTGAAGAAGACAGACACCCTGAAGCTACGGATATAAGAAAATTATTTCCATAACGTAGACATGGAGTGCTTCCATATCTTAAAGGGGGGACGTTCTGTCGCATAGGATTATGATCAATAAATTTTCTATTTTCTCTTCTTTCTTCTACCCGTGTCCTCTATTTTATTATCACTCTTTATCCTTTTCCTGTATTTTTTGCATTCGTTCGTTTGCGAGAAATATTTATTTTCCCATTCTAACGTTTACCTGTGACCTTTCTCTTACTGAGAACGCATTTATGACATAATGTGTCAGACACTGCACTAGACGAAATAACTGTGGTTATACGGGCTGGTCAGACATCTGTCTACAGTTTCCCATGTCACAGTGTTTCTTCGGCCGGTTTTTGGCCTGAGGTGAGAGAAATTCGCTCTCGAGAGACCGAATGGCAGACATGCGTCTCGGTTTTTCCATGACACTCACGCTCCCACGGTTAAAGTTTCAGCATGAGGCGCGAACAGCGCCAGACTTACATAGCTCAGGAAAGCCGTACGTCGGGAGAAGGTGTTAAGACGCGGCTGGCAGCTATGGCTGGTGTCTGGGTATGTGCAGTGTTAAAGACGGAAAGGGGAGATTATTTCGTTTTGCGAAATAAGTTGGGACCCCTTTGTCTGGTTTAAGATATTAATCAGAGTTTGAAACTTGATTGCATTCATTATACATTTTGCAGTAGACGTGGTCACTTCGTTCTAGATACTTAAACTTATAAGTGAAATCTCTTAGTTTCGTTGTGATACCGTAGTTCTGTGTTGAGGTAAATATTACATTATATAGCTAGTATTTTGTGAAGTGTTTAAAGTGTTAAATCGCTTATTTCACTAGTTAGATTTTGTGCAGAGTGCTTAAAAAATATAGTCTGTATTATTTTCTAGTGACGTGTTTCAGTGGAAAGCAGAATAGATTATAATTTCTAGCTTATAAACCATGTAGCTATAATGAATTTAATTTAACTGCTAAATAATCAGACGAGAATAATTTTTCTAAACTAACTTATAAATGCTAGATGCCTCATGAGTGTTGACGGAATACGTATGTATTCCTAATTTATGATGATTGATTTTTATATATAACTTATTTCACGGGAAAGTTTAAACGTCAATTCAAGCTCCACGCTTGCAGTTCTAACGTAAGTTATATCGAGTACATAATATGTAAAATATTTCATATGTGTTTTTTTTCTTTATTCAGTGAATACTGGGGTAACCCAAACTTTGCCGGCGTTTAGTACAGAGACATACCTGTGAGAAACATAAACATTTTATATCTTTAACCACGTGGGTTTTCAAGTAACACCTGTCTGACAGGGCGTGTGCCTTCAGAGATAGACAGAATACTAATCCCACTAACGGGTTTTTTTAAAGAATAAATGCTTATACTGGGCCTTGGAGCCAGATCATATTTTTTCCTCGAACTCTAATGTACATGCTGCTGCCTTGTGGCGAGAATAATTACAGAAAATAAACATTAACTTTTTCCGACATTATTTGACCATGTGTGTGGTGAACCAAGATTATCTGTTGAGAGAAGTTGTCCACCGGTCATCTTCCTAATTAAGGGAACCTCGTGTTCTGACATTGTGTGCCCGCTTAAGCCTAATCCTTACCTCGTGAGTCAAGTGACACTAACTTTAGTCTGAAATAACTATCGCATGAAGCAGACGCTCCCCGGATCCATTTTGATGAAACCAACAAACAAATCTGCAGAGCTGGGATCCGCTTCATTAAACGACAGTAACAGATAAAAAGTGTGTGAGTGTCCCAAAGTTTGTGCCAGACTGCGAACAACAGCACGATTGTAAGTATATCAGGGCCCTGATAAAAGAACCGAGTGAAAGTAGACTGAATGATGTTCTTTGTTTGATTCACCCACGTTGTAACTTTCTTTATGCAAGTTATTGCTAACAATATTTTCCCCTTAGAATAGATACTGCTATCAAAGCCAGTTCATACCTTCAAAAAAGGGAAAATATTAGACCCCAATCATATGTATCTGTGTTTCTTTGGGGCTATCACTGTCTTCTAACGGGACTGTGAGCTATACATCGAGGGGAAGGATCACACCAACGGGTCTATCATTTTTGTAGCATTCCTTAATGTTTTTTTTTAAATGATTTTCTGTATATGCTTTGATGTAATTTTATATGTTGTGAGAGAAGTTTGTTATGATATTTAAACTACTCAATAATTATTCCAGCGTGTCGGTCAGTTTCGTTCCAAATTATCTGTATAATCAGTGTTATAATTTTCCCACGTCTATGTGTCTCACTGTCGTCAATTGTGGGTGTGCACGTGAGTGGTAATATACATATATTTAATGTATAGGTGTTAGACTGTCTGACTACTCTAAATCTGTCGTAGAAGATAGGTGAGAGAGAGAGAAGATTTCTCGATCTCAGAGACAGCCTCTATCACATTCTACCATCTCACTCGTGGAAATCTATTTCTACCATCATCTCTCACTGTGGCTATCACTCATTCTAATTTATTCAGAAGGGACCAACCCAAGTCTTAATTTCCTATCAAAAATCTACGACAAATGGTCACTCGTTTCCGGGAATTGAACTGAAAATCCTGACCAAGGACGTCAAATGTGGATTCGTCTATCGGGATTTTGAACTTAGAATAGGAAGACGAGTACGATAAATATCAGCTCGTCTGGAATTTTCTTTATTCTGTAATAGAGTAAGAGTGTGATTGTCTCGTGGTTTTGTGTATCTTTAAAAATAACTATTCCCCTAGACTAACGATCTGTTAATGGGCGTGCTGACCACACAACTAATAATTGTTTTTCCACAGTATTATTGAATAATATACATTTGAGTTACAGGTTGATTTTTGTCGGAATATATGTTAATTACTGATTTTGTAATACTAAACGCTAGTAAAGTTTGTGACTGTCTAACAGTCACAGGGTTCTGAAGAAGTAGGTGTTTGAGCTAAGCTAAGGAGCGCGATCAGACTATACGTCCTGTATTGCCTCCCTTACCCTAACTGACTTCAGGGGTGAACTTGATAGTGGATTAAAAATTAAGGTATTTTTTTTCTCCTTAAACTTTTGCAATAATTATTTTGTTTCCACTGTAGCAACTTATTTTTTTTAGTGAGTAATTTTAACTACCATTTATTTGGCGTAGTCGTCTGCATTAGGTGCTTTATTGCCGATTAATAGCAGCGATAGTTAGTTACTATAGTATAGGAGGAGGTATCCCAGGTTAAAGTATATCATCTTTTGTTTTGGTATTTTCTCGTAAGTGGTAGGAACCAGTGTATCCTTTTTCTTATTTCTTTCTCGTCTAAGTCTCAGTCACCTATTTACTATGGCAGAAAGGGCGAAACTGAGACAGATGCTCAGACAGGAAGCAATGGAAGAGGGACTGGACGGCGACGAAGCGAAAGCGTTTGTCAGGGACGAACTTGAGAGATATGATGCGGAGCAGAAGGAAAAAGCAGCCGAAGCTAGGGAGCAGAGGAAGATTGAGGAAGAAATGAAAATTCGCCGGGAGAGAGAGAAGGAGAGGCAGTATGAGAAGGAGAGGGAGGAGAGACAGCATGAGAAGGAGAGGGAAGAGAGACAGCATGAGTTGGCTCTTAAAACTCTAGAATTCCAAAGCCGTGGTGCTGCCTTTACCTCCAGCAATGGAGAGTCTTCTCCTCATTCCTCTTTAACTGATCCTTCTAACACACAATCTACTCATCTCACCGCTATGTCTTTCGCGCTGGAATCTTTCCCTTGTCACAATGAGAAGATTGACACGTATCTAGAAAAATCTGAGAAAATTGCAACTCTGTACGGTTTAGAGAGATCGCGTTGAAATATGAAGCTCTCCCAGGCTTTGAAAAGCAGTGCTTACGATGTGTATGCAAAACTGGAGAGCACCCAACAAGACAATTACGACGTCTTGAAGAAAGCGTTACAGGAGCGCTTTGAAATGAATGCGCGAAAGTTTTTGCAACTGTTTCGCAACAGCAGGAAGGAGAGCTCTGAAACTTTTCAGCAGTTCTCATCTCGGTTAAAGGGATACTTGACAAAGTGCCTTGAGCTTTCACAGCTCCCCTCTACCTATGAAGGTCTTGAGGAATTTGTTATAACAGAACAAATAAAGAACACTTTGTCTGCGGACACCCAGAGATTTCTAGCTGAGCAGGGTGCAGAAAAGCTTGAAGACATCTTAGAAAAGTCTGAGCAATATCACAATGCGCTGGCTGAACTGCCGGCCACAAAACGGAAACCGACAGAAGAGCATTTTCGAAAGAATAATCTAGACCAATCTTCTCATGCTTCTAATCAGAATAACCACAGAGAAACTGGACCTCAAAACCCCCCTCCTGAAAAATCTAAGTTCTACAAAACCAAGTACCCCAGCAACCACAGTAAACAGTCTGATCAACCCGACCGCCCTTTATGGCAGCGCAGCCAGAAAGGGTAAGGTGGCAAAGGGAGAACTCCTGAGCACGGGACTAATGATCAGAGTGAGCACACCAAGCCTAAACGCATCGGATGCTTACTAACAGTCTCGCAAGGCGGAATTATTGATAGTGATTCCCAACCTGTTGGGGATACACCCTCAACGCGAGGTACTGTTATTATGAACGGTTCTCAAACTTCTTGTTTATTTGACACGGGGCTTTCGTATGATTGCAGGAGTGGTTTCTGTTGCAATTTTTTTTACGTGATGAGGTTGCCAGCCTCATATCAGTGGCATTGTATGATTTGCCTCAATGTTAAGTAGTCCTATTCTTTCGACATGTCTTCAGAAAACTTACACAGGGCAAAAACAAAACATGGTAACCCCGGCCAGTTAAAGCAACGCTCCGCGCGCACAAAGATAATATATGGCATACAAGGACAACAATAATGAAGCAAATAGCACGTGTGCTGGAAACTGCATTAATATAATATGTCAGGCATCAACACCAATAGCTTTTCAGTTCCCCGTGTAGCAAAGGTAAAGGTAGTCCAATAGCAGATTTTGTAGTAGGGGAGTGAAATGTTAGAGACTTTACTATAAAAGATCCAGCATCGAGAGGTGGGTTGAACTGCTCCTTTCCTAGCTGCACCTGTCTTCCCTAAGTCAAGAGAAACGTCAGGTACCCATTTACAGCTGGGTAGACTGAAGCGAGAGACCATCGTTCTAACCACTCTGCCAATCGGACGCTCTCTACTCAACCCCCCCCCCCCCCAAAAAGTACTGCTGTGTAAAGCTATCAACTGGCTTCTTTCCTCATCGATTTATACATAGCACATATTCTTATGTCATTGGAGGAACTCTCTTCCCACATGAAGAAATTCACAAACTAAGACGGAAATCACCAAATGGCCGCCACAGAAACCTGATAGATCACTCAATGATCAATGATAGATGGAGGCATTCATTACATGATGTGAAAGTAAGAAGAGGTGCAGTTGTGGGAAGTGATCACCACCTAGTAGTAGCAGTAATAAAGGTGAAGCTTCGAATTATTGTGCCTATGGTAAGAAAACCAAAAAGATACAACATCGACAAGCTGAAGGACCCCCTTACCAAGAAATGTTTTTGTGACAGATATAAAGGAACGTTATCAAACTGCAAAACGGCAGAAGGGCACAGAAGCCGATGACGTCGACCAAAAAAATTCAGTGTCCTTTCAACGAAATTTAGCGAAAGTAGTGAAGCATGCTTGGATTTCCAGGAGAAGAAGATCCAAGATTGGATGACACCAGCAACATTGAATACCATAAGCATGAGAAAAGTAATCAAATAAAAGAAATCAGAATTAAAGTCCCCTAGGTTAAAGGAAATGTACACTGAACATTGCAATCAGCTGAACAGGGAAGTAAAACGACAAACCCCGAGCTGAAAAAAGGAATTTCCTAGAAGGCCTTGCAAGACAGGCAGAAAATGCAGCACTGAGGAATGAAAATAGCACAGTATACAAAATAGGAAAAACCATCAGTGGAAAAAGGGGTGCAAACAACGTTACACTTGTAAGAGACAAGCAGGTAAACCTTATCACCACAGAACAGAGGCAAGAAGCACGGTGGGCTGAGCGCTTCAGAGAAACGCACAATAAATGACACCACCTGGGACGCAGCTGAACATTCCTGAGGCTGAAAATGACTTGGATATCAATACAGATGTTCCAAGAAAGGACGAAACCATCACAGCTATTAAAGGGTTGAAGAATGGAAAAGCTCCTGGTCAAGACAACTTTAAGCTCAGAGCTATTTAAAATTGATCCTGAATTATTATCTGGACTCTTGTAACCACTCTTTGTAAAAATCTGGCAAATGGAGACCACACCTCTTGCATGGAACAATGATCAAATTACCACAAATATGGGTGACCTTACAGACTGCAACAACTGGAGAGGAATCACGTTCCTCTCTGTTTCAAGCAAAATATTAGGCAGGATAATTATCCACAGAATCTCAAAAGCAGTAGATCATAAACTGAGGAAGGACCAAGCAGGATTCAGAAAGAACAGTAGATGCGCAGATCATATGTTTACCCTCATGAATATAATAGAGCAGTGCTCAGAATGACAAAGACAACTATATATAAACTTTTAAAAGGCTTTTGACAGCATACACAGGGAAAGCTTATGGAAAATACTACGGGCTTACGGGATCTTTAGGTGTATTGCTTCCATTATAACATGTCTCTATGCTAACTTTACATGCAGTGTTGGATGAGCAACTTTACTTTCGTAATGGAAACAGGTGTACAACAGGGTTGCCACTTGTCAGCCATTCCATTTGAAACTGTCAAAGACTGGGTGATGCGCCAGACAACAGAGGATATCCCTAGAGGAATAAGATGGACAACGTTCATTACACTGGAAGATCTAAAATACGCAGACGATATTGCACTACTCTCACATTTACATCAGCACATCCAAGAAAAAATGAACAGATTGAATAAATATAGCCAACAAGTGGGACTGAACAGAGGTCATTACACTCAATGTAATAAATCCTGAACCCATGAAAATAAGGAACCAAAAGCTGGAACAAACAAATACATTTACAGATCTAGGAAGCATAGTAACACCGGACGACGGAACAAGCAAAGACATCAGTAACAGAATTAATAAAGCCAGAACTGCATTTGCAAATGTAAACAACATTTGGAAATCTTCTCAGTACAACACAAACACCAAATTAAGATTATACAAGAGCTGCGTACTTTCTGTACTTTTGTATGGCGCGGAGTGCTGGAGAGTTTGTATGGCCTGGAGTGCTGAAGAGTTTGTATGGCCTGGAGTGCTGAAGAGTTTGTATGGCGCGGAGTGCTGGAGAGTTTGTATGGCGCGGAGTCCTGGAGAGTTTGTATGGCACTGAGTGCTGGAGAGTTTGTATGGTGCGGAGTGCTGGAGAGTTTGTATGGCGCGGAGTGCTGGAGAGTTTGTATGGCGCGGAGTGCTGGAGAGTTTGTATGGCGCGGAGTGCTGGAGAGTTTGTATGGCCTGGAGTGCTGGAGAGTTTGTATGGCGCGGAGTGCTGGAGAGTTTTATGGCCTAGAGTGCTGGAGAGTTTTATGGCGCGGAGTGCTGAAGATCTTGTATGGCACTGAGTGTTGGAGAGTTTGTATGGCGCGGAGTGCTGGAGAGTTTGTATGGCGTGGAGTGCTGGAGAGTTTGTATGGCGCGGAGTGCTGGAGAGTTTGTATGGCGCAGAGTGCTGGAGAGTTTGTATGGCGCGGAGTGCTGGAGAGTTTGTATGGCGCGGAGTGCTGGAGAGTTTGTATGGCACGGAGTGCTGGAGAGTTTGTATGGCGCGGAGTGCTGGAGAGTTTGTATGGCGCGGAGTGCTGGAGAGTAACATAAAAGGAAATGTTCAAATTATCCTCATTCCACACAACCTGTCGAAGGGAAATTCTTCTAATTTTTTGGCAGAATACCATCTCCAACCAGGGACTGCTTACACGGTGCAGTCACAAAGACAATTGTTGCAGGCAGACGTTGAATCTAGGTTAGCCATGTCCACAGAAGGGACCCTGACACCATCATTAGAACTACTATGCTATGGACCCCAGAAGGACGGCGAAAGAGAGGTAGACCAAAGACAACCTGGCGGAGAACAATGGAGGCTGAGATGCAAAGCATGAACCAGAGTTGAGGCACAGCACGGCACGAAGGGTTGGCCACTGGCCGAGCAAAATGGGGACATGCTGTTGCTGCCCTACAAGATGCCACTGACTGCTTTGTGAGTCAAGGGCTAAGGATTCAAGAAGAAGATATATTCTGACAATGTTTTATGTATGAATGAAGATCGGACTTCGATGTTTTCGATGAAAACATCGACATCACAAAACGGAACTGGAATCCAGTGGAATCTGACTAAACAGCTTGATGATCTGGATTTCGCAAATGTCTTGGCTCTTGTCCCATAACCATAATCAGATGCAAGTGAGAATGAAAATTCTCGATGAGAGGTCACAACAAGTGGGCCTGAAAATACACAGGGAAAAGACAAAGATTATGAGAATAAATGCAAGAAATGATAACAAGGCTGAACTTGAAGAAACACCACTAAAGGATGTAGAATCGTACACATATCTTGGCAGTAATATAGACAAAGTTGGGGAGGGGGGGGGGAGGGAAAGAGACAGACAATGATCTCAAAATAAGAATACAAAAAGCAAGAGGAGCTTGCAAGAGGAACATTGGGAAACATATGGAGAACAAGAGAAATCAAGTCCAACACGAAAATAAGAATCTTCAACTCAAATGTCAAGTCAGGCCTATTGTATGGCTCTGAGACATGAAGAGCAACAAAAACAACAACCAAAAAGCTACAAACTTTTATAAACGGGTGCTCGTGTAGAATAGAAGGACTGAAATAGTATGACAAAGTCACAAATGTGGAATTGATGACAAGAACCAGACAAGTGCCAGTGGAACAAGAGCTGAGAAAAAGACGCTGACGATGGATAGGACACACATTGAGTGATAAGGGTGGATTTAAAGCTGTCTTCTCAATGATGATAAGGCCACACCGTCTTAAAATGATACGACCAGAACTGACCACCATGGACTTTGTAAGTATCAGTCCAAGTACGTTGAAGATCTTTAGCTATTTCCAATACCACCCCTATCGACACCAGGTATATTATAGTTGAAGATGTAGGGTGTCGTATCTGGTTTTTTTTGTTGTTGTTGCTGTGTATATATTATTGACGTAGTTCAGAGTTACAGCATATAAAGTATGACATGTGAAGTCATAAAAAAGGGTGAACTGCTTTGACGTTTCATCATTTATTTGGACGCCACAAATGACAGGTACGTTACATGAGTCATGGACATCAACAGTTCAATATATATATAATTCAGCATACAAAAGTTTCTGCATGGATCTGCATACATTCTCCAAGTTGATACAGATAATCCTAGCTGACGATAGCCTCAGCTTCATCTCATAAATATTCATAAATATCAATACTCCTCTCTGAAACTGGAAGATCAGATGTACAATATAAATCCATTACTGTTCGCACGAGAATGGCATACATGGAGTACAGGTCAAACTGACCTTTATAACATTCCTAAGTCTAACCCTCGACAAAGGAGCAATCGCTGATGTAGCGATGTACATAGGACGTAGAACTGTTCCTCGGGCTTAGTATATCCCGTGTACATATAACTTGCAGGTATGAAAATACCTGGGGTGTGACTTCTAGTAGAAGAACCTCTATCACTGTAATACGTGAGCGAGCAGAGATCGACCATTGTCAACATAATGTTAAATTATAGATTTGAAACATAACTGAGGTATTACCTTGTTTCGAATCAACACCACAAAAAACATACGCCTCCAGGCGTTTTGAATAATCAAGGGAAGGACCTTGTTAGCTACACTAACTCACAAAAAAGGATTCCTAATTCCCTATAACAAATCACAGCGACGCGCATAGCGTCCTGCTCATCTCATCGAATCCCTGGGCGGAAAACGATTCTAACTTTCTTAAAGTTTGCGCATGCGCAGAACGCATACACTTAAGTAATAATCAACGAGACGATGGTTGAAGACCTTCTAGAAAGATTTTGTAAGAAATCGTGCCTTATATGGACAGCAAAAGAATCCACAACACTGGTTTCAATCATTCTAAGAAACAGTTGACCGATACTACCATATAAGGAGAGTGACCAACACATCGTTAAAAAAAATGGACCGATGAGTCCCGTCACAAGCGAAGGTAACCATCCTTGCAAAATGTAATCACAGTTAAACAAGAGTTATCTCGCTTAGACTGTGCGAGAAATCAAAGTGTACAAATCAGACAAGATAATTACACAATGTCTTTAGAAAAAATTATACAATGTCTTTAGACAAAATTATACAATGTCTTTTAAAAAATTATACAATGTCTTTAGACAAAATTCTGTGCGTAACAGATTACCGCCCCCCCCCCCCCCCCCCCCCCCCCCCCGGGAAAAAAATGAAACATTTTTTTTGGAATCCCAGAGCCAGAAACAACAGGCTCTAAACGCACGTATGATGCGCGGATATTATGCCTAATATGAGGCTAGCTCGACGCATAGAGCGATAGCTGAGATTGTATCTCAGAACCTTAGAGAAAATATTTCCCTAAGTGTACGCGTATATTCCAGGGAGGTGCCACCAACATACGCCACAGTGATGGCAACATCACAATGCAAGCCAAATCATACTCATACAAATCTATGAAATTACATATATTATCATAGTATTAAACAATGAAGTGTTGTGCAAACAGCGGTGACATATAATAATATACCGCACTAGAGAATTACACAAAAATACATGATACAAGCATATAATATAATGATACATTGTATTGTTCTAATTAAATAGATGTTCCCAGAAGATGTGGACACAATCCGGTCCCAATTAGCTTAGGACTTGACAACTTCAAAGTTCCACAATGTACATAATCTCGCAGACGTCAATGGGTGCTGCGAAAATATCAATAACAAAAAATCTTTATGGTATATGCTAAATTTCTTAATACATCAATCAAAATACAATATATAAATGTGGCCATGTAAACTTTTGGCCCATATATTGCTAACTAAGCCTTCTTCCGTTATGATAACAGAAAAAAGGAAATTATATGGTACAATGTTATAAATTCACAAAAAGTGATAACATATGAGCTGATATGTCATTATTGTAGTGGACTGAATATCAGGAAATATATGACAGAAGAATTAAGTGGAATCGTGTGGGCATCTGGACAGAATGTCTGCCATCACATTATCCGAACCACGGATAGCTCGCACCGTAAAATGAAATGGTTGAAGAGCTATGGCATATCGAGTGGACCTCGAGCTCTTCAAGTTTTTGCTCTGAATAGCAGTAAGAGCTTTCTGGTCGGTTTCCACAATGAAATGTGCGCCTAGAAGGAATCTTTGCAACTTGAGAATTGACCATACCATAGCCAATAATTCACGGTCTAAAACCGAGTAATTCCTTTCTGCAGCATTTAATTTCCTAGAGATATACATCACCGGATGCAGAGTATCAGAATACTCCTGCATAAGTGCTGCCCCAATCCCAGTTGACGAGGCGTCACTTCGAAGAACAAAAGTGTTCTCAATAGTAGGTAACCTAAGAATAGGTGGGGATGAGAATAGAGTTTTAATCTGGTTCAATGAGAATTGACATTCTTGAGACCAGCGGATCAGATTAGGCGATCCTTTCTTCAGTAAAGTAGAAAGCGGTGCCATAATAGAGGACAGATTCGGAATGAATCGTCCATAAAATTGTATCAAACCTAAGAGACTCCGTACTTGTTTCTTCGTCTTAGGGACAGAAATGTTTAGTATTTTCGAAACATTGTGGTCCTCTGTCTTTAAAAGACCATGACCAACACGATGACCCAGGAAAGAAATCTCGCTAAATCCTATAAAGGCTTTAGAGGGTTTTGCAGTCAAGTTATACTCGCGAAGAGTCGACAGCAATTCGTATAGACCCAAATAGTGATCTTCCCAGGAATCACTGAATAGACAGATATCGTCTAAGTATGCTATGACATCAGTACGATATGAAAGAATTCGACGCATCATGCGTACGAATGTAGCAGGGGCGTTCATAAGGCCGAAAGGCATGAAATTCCATTGAAATAAACCCCTAAATGTAGAAAAAGCGGTAAGAGGTTTGGCACGTTCAGTTAAAGGAACTTGCCAATAACCTTTAGACAAGTCTAGTTTGGTAAAGAATCTAGAATTAGAAAGTTTGTTTAGTAGCTCTTCTAGTGAAGGCATAGGTTCAGCATCAAACTTCGTAACTTGGTTCAATTTGCGATAATCAACGCAAATGCGAATATTATTGTCTTTTTTACGGACAATAACCATAGACGAAGAGTATGGTGAAGTAGATGGTTCGATTATTTCCAATCGTATCATCTCATCCAATTCTTTCTCGACTTGTGACTGAAAATGGATAGGTATTGGATAGGGTCTGACTCTGATAGGATTATGGTCAGTAAGCACTATGTCATGTTCGATGACATGTGTGTGTCCCGGGATGTCTGTAAGGACATCCTGAAATGTCTGCAACATCGAAGAAACATGTCGATGTTCTTCAGCGGAAAGGTTAGGAGAAATGGTAAAGTTTTTCCAAGATTCCGTAGAATGAAGTGGGACCGTAGGAAGTGGAAGATTGACATCAGAAAAAGTAGTTTCCTCATCCTGTATGACTGACAGGGATGAGTAATGACCATGAGGTACTGGAGAGTCGTCCGTCGCCTGGAAAATAGGCTGCAAATAGTCAGGTCGTTCATGAAATTATGACAACATATTTATGTGGAAAGTTTTATGTTTCCCATCAATATCGACAACATAGTCGACGTCGGAAATCTTGGAGACTATTGCATATGGACCTTTCCATGCAATAAGAAGTCTGTTTTCCCTTGAAGGAAGTAGAACGAGTGCTTTGTCACCTGGACAAAGTTGTCGTAGACATCTATTTTTATTAGCAAATTGTCTTGCCTTTTCTTTGGCAAACTCGGATGTCGAAGCTGCTAATTTGCATGCCTCAATGATCTTTTGCCTTAGAGCAATGACATACTCATAAGAAGATTGAGTGTCATCGGTAATATTATCGGCAGTGATGAGATCGTGAAGTAAAGACATAGGGCCGCGCGGTCGCGCGCCAAAAACAAGTTCAAAAGGAGAAAACCCTGTGTGTTCATTGGGAACCTCTCTGTAAGCAAAGAGAGCCGCGGGTAAAGCCCTGTCCCAATCCTGAGGATGATACTCAGTTATCTTTCCAAGTAAAGTCGTTAGTGTCCTATTCAAACGCTCAACTAACCCATTCGACATTGGGTGATATATACTGCTGAGAGACCTTTTAATATGTAAAATAGACATTACCTGTGACATAGTGTCGGATATAAGTTGTGTACCATGGTCTGACAATATTTCTCTGGGAAAACCCAAGCGAGAAAATATCAGCCACAGAGCGTCTGCAATATCAGCAGTTGATATGCTCTTAAGAGGGATAGCCTCTGGCCAACGTGTGCACATATCGACTCATATGAGGATAAATTGATGTCCTCTAGCCGACTTAATCCTAAAAGGACCGATAATATCTATCGCCATCTTCTGAAAAGGACGAATAGGAATGTCAGCAGCCTGGATAGGCGCAGCATGTCGTGGTCCTCTCGATCTGACCTCCTGACATACCTTGCAAGATCGACAGTAAATACGTATGTCCTTGCTTACAAATGGCCAAAAGAAAGCCGCAAGAACTCTCGACTTTGTACGGGAAAACCCCATATGTCCAGCACATTGTGAGTCATGAGCATGTTGCAATATTTGCAACCTCATACTCTTAGGCACAATAATTTGAGAGTGTGCAGACATAGTCGAGTCTTGTACCATACGTATAAGTACGCCATTCTTCATAGAAATCCAAGACTTTCTATTTGTATTTTGATTTGGATATTATGGACCGAAAGGGAGGCATCAAAGAAGAGTTGGCCACTCGAAAAGCAGCGGCTGGGAGACTTTTTCAGGTCATAAATCGTGGATTCCTCAGCAAGAAAGAGGCTGGTAAGAAAACGAAGATGGCTGTATACCGCTCCACCTATGTCCCAGTCTTGACATATGGATGCGAGTCGTGGGCAATGACTACAACCCACAAAAGCCAGATCCAAACCTCAGAAATGAGGTATCTGAGGAAAGTGGTTGAAGTAACAAGAAGAGACATGGTCCGCAACCAAACGATCCGTCAAGGCCTAAAATCCCATCCGCTGCAGACCCAAATAGAACAGTCCCAACTAAGATGGTTTGGCCATGTCTGCAGAATGGGAGAAGATCGGCTACCACGACAAGCATGGGAAACAAAGAGCCAGGGATCCAGACCTCCAGGACGACCCAGAGTCCGCTGGGAGAACAACATTAGACAACCTTTGAAGGACCGAGGACTAGAATGGAACCAGGCCAGGAAGAAGACAGCTGATAGAATGGTCTGGCGCTCTCTCTTCCAAACCTCTACACCTCACGGTAGAAGGGGAACGACTAAGTAAGTAAGTAAGTATTTTGATTTGGATCACCATTTTTTCTAGTATGAAGAATTTTTGCAAAGAAGGATCTTCTTCTTGCAACTTTATGAATAAGACACGTGAAATAATGCAGTGACTACCTTGGCTATTTACTTCATCATCACTAGTCAATGAAGTTTGTGGTATTTCAAGAGCTTGTGCTCTTGTGACCACTGCATTGGTAGCATGCATATTTTGATCTTCCCACGCAGCTATCTGCTGTGGGGTACATTCACTAACTCCGTGAATACGACCGATAATAAGGTCAGCAATAGGGTTAGGAAGAAGACACGCGTGGACATCCCCCGTAAAGAAGGGAGTAGCAATATGTATTATGGCAGTAGGATACTTTTCCAAAGTGCCACCAAATGTGACACATTTGATGACCTTTCCTGTAGCACAGGATGGATTTACAAGAGATTGTCTAACACCAATAGTAGTACATCCAGAATCAAACAGAAGTGAGACTGGATTACTATTTACAAGACCCTTATGTAGTATAAGAGAACCTCTCCCGTCATGCACAACTGCAGCAGGGAGAGCGGGAAGAGGGTGACCACAGCTTAAAGTAGTTACGGTAGTTGGTTCGAACAAAGTACTACATTGGGGACATTTATTTGCTCTACCAAAATCAAAAGCAGAACATCCGATAGCATTAGGATTGTTATCACTATTAACCTGTTTATCTGCTCCCTGAGATTCTTGTTGTACAGAATTTGTCTGTTGATATATCTTTCTCTTATGTAGAGATCTACCGCGTCCATTATTGCCTCTGAAATTATCATTATTTTCCCTCCTGTAATTGTTATCCTGGTTTGTGTTCCAGTTTCCATAATTGTCATTATCATCTCTGTATTGATTTGAAAATCTAGTAGTTTGATTTTGAGGTTTACGCGAAAAGTAGTTACCTCTATACTGACTACCTTTGCGGAAATGTCTAAAATTATTAGATGCATAATAACGAGGAGTGTCAGCATGTCTCCAGTTATTCGAAGAAGAATCACCATGTGATTGATTGCTATGATTTTGATCATAATTACGGTTACTCTTTCTATTAATATTATGTTGAGTACCCTGAAATTTACGTTTGAAGTTTTGGCCATATGGTGCTGCCGAAGCAACTGGCATACCTTCCTTTACTCTAGAGTTGCTAATGGTTACGTGAGGGTGCGCAGTCACATACTGGCAACAGTATTCTTCCATTTCTTTTATGTTTTTAGGCTTACGCTCATGAAGAAAAGAAAGAAAAGATTCAATGACAGAAGACATAACCTTGTCTCTAAGTAGTAAGTCCATAAGTGCTTCATATGTATGTTCTGTCTTAGACAGCTCAACCCAACGTGAAAAAGTAAGACGTATCTTTGAAATGAATTCAGAGAATTCAACTCCAGTATCTGGCAACATATTTTTAAATTGAAGACGATAACCGTCTTCGTTAAGTTGGTACTTCTTTAACAAGACTGCCCTGATAACCTCATAATTGTTCTTGTCAGGCTCATCTACCATACTTAACATACTCAAAGTATCACCTCTAAGTAAGTTGGACAATTGATAAACATACATTGATTTATCTATGTTATGTGTTGTACATGCACGTTCGAATCTATCCAGATAAAACGTTATATCGTCACTGGAAGCATTGAATGCAGGTAACTTTATCTTAAAATTACTTGCATTGAAGTTATCTAACCCCTTATTTGCATCATTAGCATTACCAGACAACTTCAACTTTTCTAACTCCAAAACTAAAAGTTTTTCTTCATGCTCCATTTTTGCGTTTCTCTCATCAGCCTCTCTTTGTAACCTTCTTTCCTCAGCTTCAGCCTCTCTTTGTAACCTTTTTTTTCTCAGCTTCAGCCTCTCTTTCAAGTCTTTTATTTTCAGCCTCTTTTTCAAGTCTTTTATTTTCAGCCTCTTTTTCAAGTCTTTTATTTTCAGCCTCTTTTTCAAGTCTTTTATTTTCAGCCTCTTTTTCAAGTCTGTTATTTTCAGCCTCTTTTTCAAGTCTTTTATTTTCAGCCTCTTTTTCAAGTCTGTTATTTTCAGCCTCTTTTTCAAGTCTTTTATTTTCAGCCTCTTTTTCAAGTCTTTTCTCCTCAGCTTCTCTTTTTGTTTCTCCATTTCCATTTGGAATCTCCTTTCCTCCACCTGCATCTGCAATTTCTTTTGTTCCATTTCCATTTTTTTCTTTCATCTTTAATGCTTTATCATATTGAGTAGTCGCATATTCTTCCAATTTATCACCTGTCTTGCCAAGGGATTTCCATTGCTCAATAAAGTAATCAAGTGTAGACATGATGTCTAATATTATGAGTCACCAAATCTGAAATAATTAACTAACTTATTTCAATCTTATTAGTGACAAGACTTAAATAAGTACTTGTTTAATCACAATGTTTACCCCAATCTCTGTGGGAAACAAGTCTTTGACAAAGAACTTGTATTACTTAATGTATAATACCACAAGTCACTTCTTAATCATAAGGGCACTACACATCCAATAGTGCATAATCACATCATCATCAGTTATTTATCATAACTGCACTACACATCCAATAGTGCATGAACCAATCCAACAGTTAGTTATGATAAGTGCACTATACAGCTAATAGTGCATATGCAAATATGTAACAATAGTGAAAGCTAACTATGCATGAACTATGTAAACAATAACAATAATCGAAGACAATGTAAACAATAACAAAGATCAAAGATAATGTAAACAATAACAAGGATCAAAGACAATGTAAACAATACGAAAACATTCGCAAAAGTCAAAGAAATAAATAGCAGAACTAAGGAAAATATCACAAAAGATGTGTTAACAAATGCGAAGAATGTAAACAAACAAATGACGTCACGGTGTATAGACAAAAATGGTGTAAAGATTTGAATAATAGAAAAGAGGAGACCTACAAATACAAACAAATCAAAACAAAACTAAAGAATGCGAAAAAATACCGAAAACAAAAATGCACATGTCGTCACAACTAACAAAAATAGCAATAAATATTGCTAACAATTTCCAATTAAGGAAATTGCTCCTACCAGAACGCTATCATAAGACCTCTATAACGTGGTATTTCTTATGATAGTCTCCTACCCAACCAAACCCGCTGAAATATAAACATATAAATATACAAATAACATATAACATGTAAACATATAACATGTAGCAAATTGACAATAAGGATGTGAAAGTATAGAAGGCTCAGTTAGAATATAAGGGCACAGTTCACAAACAAAACAGGCCACTTAACTTCTATAAATCCAAGCGTCAGCACGGTGCAGAACAGGATGTGATCAGCATTCTGAGGATAAATGATACAACGTTCATCAACATCTGCTCCCATGAACAGCCATGACGTAGGAAAAGAGCTTCTGATACTGAATGTTGTTACGGCACTTGTCCTTCTTCCTTACAATGTTCGGCACTTGACCTTCTAACTGCTATAAATCGATTCGATCGGCACTTGACCTTCTAACTGCTATAAATCGATTCGATCGGCACTTGACCTTCTGATTCAGCGACAGTAAATCGATTTGATCGGCACTTGTCCTTCTCAATCAGGAACAGTAAATCGACTTGATCGACAAGTGTCCTTCTCAATCAGGAAACTTTGATAAACTGACGAGCAGCGCCGGGTACTTTCAAAATATTTCCAAATTCAGCAACGCCGGGTAGTTTCAAAATATTTCATTGAAGGAAGTGAGTTCAAAATGCTGAACTGCAATGTTGTATGTAGTATGCTGCATGGGTTTGTTGACTCCCTTGCTTGCTGGTACCAGATTAAACCAACTGCTGGCTACCAAAAATGATATGGCAGCATAACACACTCACTGGCCACCAAAAATGATGAGGGTGGATTTAAAGCTGTCTTCTCAATGATGATAAGGCCACACCGTCTTAAAATGATACGACCAGAACTGACCACCATGGACGTTGTAAGTATCAGTCCAAGTACGTTGAAGATCTTTAGCTATTTCCAATACCACCCCTATCGACACCAGGTATATTATAGTTGAAGATGTAGGGTGTCGTATCTGGTTTTTTTGTTGTTGTTGCTGTGTATATATTATTGACGTAGTTCAGAGTTACAGCATATAAAGTATGACATGTGAAGTCATAAAAAAGGGTGAACTGCTTTGACGTTTCATCATTTATTTGGACGCCACAAATGACAGGTACGTTACATGAGTCATGGACATCAACAGTTCAATATATATATATAATTCAGCATACAAAAGTTTCTGCATGGATCTGCATACATTCTCCAAGTTGATACAGATAATCCTAGCTGACGATAGCCTCAGCTTCATCTCATAAATATTCATAAATATCAATACTCCTCTCTGATACTGGAAGATCAGATGTACAATATAAATACATTACTGTTCGCACGAGAATGGCATACATGGAGTACAGGTCAAACTGACTTTTATAACATTCCTAAGTCTAACCCTCGACAAAGGAGCAATCGCTGATGTAGCGATGTACATAGGACGTAGAACTGTTCCTCGGGCTTAGTTTATCCCGTGTACTTATAACTTGCAGGTATGAAGATACCTGGGGTGTGACTTCTAGTAGAAGAACCTCTATCACTGTAATACGTGAGCGAGCAGAGATCGACCATTGTCAACATAATGTTAAATTATAGATTTGAAACATAACTGAGGTATTACCTTGTTTCGAATCAACACCACAAAAAACATACGCCTCCAGGCGTTTTGAATAATCAAGGGAAGGACCTTGTTAGCTACACTAACTCACAAAAAAGGATTCCTAATTCCCTATAACAAATCACAGCGACGCGCATAGCGTCCTGCTCATCTCATCGAATCCCTGGGCGGAAAACGATTCTAACTTTCTTAAAGTTTGCGCATGCGCAGAACGCATACACTTAAGTAATAATCAACGAGACGATGGTTGAAGACCTTCTAGAAAGATTTTGTAAGAAATCGTGCCTTATATGGACAGCAAAAGAATCCACAACACTGGTTTCAATCATTCTAAGAAACAGTTGACCGATACTACCATATAAGGAGAGTGACCAACACATCGTTAAAAAAATGGACCGATGAGTCCCGTCACAAGCGAAGGTAACCATCCTTGCAAAATGTAATCACAGTTAAACAAGAGTTATCTCGCTTAGACTGTGCGAGAAATCAAAGTGTACAATTCAGACAAGATAATTACACAATGTCTTTAGAAAAAATTATACAATGTCTTTAGACAAAATTATACAATGTCTTTTGAAAAATTATACAATGTCTTTAGACAAAATTCTGTGCGTAACAATTGAGGAAACCTGTTGATAGCATTACAAGGCAGTCCTTGTTCTGGAATTCACAGTGAAAGAGAGGCAGAGGTAGACCAAAAACACATGGAGAAGAGAACTGGATACAGAGGTGAAAATGATGAGGAAAACATGGAAAGAACTTGAGCGGATGGCACAGGACAGGAAGACTTGGCATGTGTTTGTTGAAGGCCTATGCTCATCGGGGAGCTAACGGGTATTGATTGTTTGATTGAAGATCGGACGTTTGCCAGCAAAATTTTATTCTTCTTAATTTTAAAACAGAAGTTTTCCAGGGTTATTAGTCTCGTTAATTTTCTGATGCGTCGCTGTCAAGAAAAGTAAGTTAATAATGTACAATACATTTCCAGCTGCATTAAGAAGTTAATAACCGATTAACAAAAACATAATACCTACCCAACACATTTTGTCGTCTCAACAACTTTATACTAAAGCTTCCAATGAGCCAAACATTTAGTTTTTACAGAATCTTTAATTTATACGCAACTTCAGCTCGAATGAAAGTTCTAATGAATAGATTTTCATATTAATTCTGGACAGAAGTATAAACCTACTCTCGCCCACCACCACCCCCTCTCTTTTTCCTCATATTAAAAAAAGTTCGTGAGAAAAACACCTCACATGGCTAAGATCAAAGTGTCTAAGCCAGGGCCGAGATCAAACAAATTTTACACAATAAAGTCAGTAGACCTTACTTTACGCGCCGAAAGGAGTAAGTTAAAAAAAAAAAAAAATTCATTCTTAAGGCAAGCTGCTATGTTTAGCCTCAAACAAAGAACATGTGTAAATTCAAACGGAATGCGAATAAAGGAGGGGAAAAAATTCCCCCCCCCCCCCTTTCTGTTAGATCTTTGCCTAGGAAATCGGCCCGCCTGCAGCCCGATCGGTTACGTCACATAGACTTGACGATTGAAACAGTGCTTCCTCCAAACCCTAATGTAGTTCAGGTTGTCCAGCCAGCTCAAACTCTCTTGTTAAAGAAAGAACGTTCTGCTCTACGTTATGACCCTCATATAAATTACTGCAATGATCAGTCTGTAATTCTAGGTCCTTTCCACAAAATGTGCAACATGTGCTCAGCACTTAAATGGAAAAACGAGCCAAACGGCATTTGTTGCCAACACGGTAAAGTTAAATTAAAAGAACTTCAAGCACCGCCGGAACCGCTGTTGTCGTTGTTGACTGGCCAACATCTTCTGTCTACAGAATTTCTAGGAAACATCCCGTTCCAAATGATGTCCTTTGGAGCGAAGGTAGTGTCTGAAACAGATTATATGACGACGTTCAAAGTTCTTTTTTTCTCTGTGGATCTATTTATTTTTAAAAACTTTTTTTTTTCACCTACTCTTGTTTATGGTTCCCCCTTATCACTTCCCTGGTCACTGCCTACCCCTGCAAGCGCTAACATCGACCGGCGTGCTGATTTAAAATAAAAAAGAATTTTAAATTTTTTTTTTACAATCCCGATCTCTCCCCGAAACACCTAGCGACGTCTCGCGTAACCCCGAGTGAGAAAACCTTGAAATACTCGTAGAAGGATTGAAATAGCATGGCAATAACTCCAATGAAGAAATGATGACAAGAACCAGACAGGTGCCAGTAGAACAGGAGATGAGAGAAAGAAGACACTGGCGAGGGATTGGACACACGCTGATAGCATCACAAGGCAGTCCTTGTTGTGGAATCACATGGGTATGACAGTCAAGGCAGACCGAAAATACGTACGGAGAAGAGAACTGGAAATAATAATGAAAGGAATAAAGAAGACATAAAAAGATTTTGAACACAAGAACACAAGGACACAAGAACACAAGGACACAAGAACACCAGAACACAAGAACACAAGAACACAAGGACACAAGAACACAAGAACACAAGAACACAATGACACAAGAACACAAGGACACAAGAACACAAGGATACAAGAACACAATGACACAAGAACACAAGAACACAAGGATACAAGAACACAATGACACAAGAACACAAGAACACAAGGATACAAGAACACAATGACACAAGAACACAAGAACACAAGGACACAAGAACACAAGGACACAAGAACACAAGGATACAAGAACACAATGACACAAGAACACAAGAACACAAGGATACAAGAACACAATGACACAAGAACACAAGAACACAAGGACACAAGAACACAAGGACACAAGGACACAAGAACACAAGGACACAAGGACACAAGAACACAAGGACACAAGGACACAAGAACACAAGGACATAAGGACACAAGGACCCAAGAACACGAGGACACAAGGACACAAGAACACGAGGACACAAGGACACAAGAACAGAGGACACATGGACACAAGAACACAAGGACACGAGGACACAAGGACAAAAGAACACGAGGACACAAGGACACGAGGACACAAGGACACAAGAACGCAAGAACACAAGAGGACAAGGACACAAGAACACAAGGACACAAGAACACGAGGACATGTCGCAGAGAGATTTATGATTAATAAATTTCTATACCTTTTCTTTATTCTACCCGTGTCTTCTACTTTATTATCGCTCTTTTATCCTTTCTTTTTTTCGCATTCGTTTGATTGTGAAAATAAACTCTCCCATTCATACCTTCGCCTGTCTCTTTTCTTATGTAGAAACGCATTTTATTGCTGTTAAGCTAAGTTCGTGAGTAGACCGAATAGTGTGAAATTCGTTCTCGACAGACATAAGATGGCAGACAACCGTCTAACAATCTCATCTGACACGGCGCTCTACGGTTAAGTTTCTCGGTGATGGGTGTGAGAGGCGCCAACATGCATAGCTCGGGAAGGACCATAGGTAGCGGCAGGTGTGAAACGCGTCTGGCAGTTTCAGTGCAGTCGTCTGAGTTTTATGTAGGTGTTAAGACGGGAACTATTTCGGGTTTTCGAGAATTAGGAAATCATTTCTTTTCATAAGATATAAACCCCAGTAGTTAGACTTCAGGCATTCAGTACTCCTAAGTTGCAGTAGACGGATCGCTCGTGCTAGAGAATAAGCTAGTATAGCGAAGTTCTTAGTTTTATCGTAAATTTTTTGCCGAGCTTATAAAATACCGATATAAGTGAATAATTCTAGTTTCGTGGTGATCGCCGTAGTTCTGTTTGGAGGTAATATTATATATCTAGTATTTTGTGAGTGATTTAAGTGGTAAATCGCCTATTTTATTTTCACTAGTTAGATTTCTGTGCAGAGGGATTAAATTATAAGTCTGTTATATTCTCTAGTTACTGCGTTACAGTGGAAAGCAGAATAAATTATTATTTCTAGCTTAAACTCATGCAGCTGTAAATAAATTTAATTAAATTGCTAGTAATCAGTCGAGAATATTTTAAACTAACTTATAACTGCACTGATTCATCATTGAGTATTGACGAAATACGTATGTATTTCTAATTCATGCTGGTTGATTTTTTATGAATATTATATTTTACGCGAGGATATGAGGTGTGTATAATATTGTAGTTAAGTATTTTGTACTTTTCTCTTCCTTACACAGTTTTGGGTCAGCCCAACTTTTACCAGCGGTTTTAGTACAACTGAGAGAAGAAAAATTTTTTATCTTTAACCACGTGGGTCTACAAGTTAACATCTGTCTGGCAGTGTGTTTGCCTCCAGAAATAGACAGAGTACAAATCTCACTAACGGTTTTTTTAAAGACTAAATGCCTATACTGGGCCTACTGAGCCAGATTATATTTCTTCACAAACTCTCATGTACATGCAGCCCTGTGGCGAGAAAAATTACAAATCATTAACATTCCGACATTTTGACTAATTGTGGTGTGACCAATAATTATCTATTGAGAGAATTTACCAACCGGTCATCTTCCTAAATAAGGGAAACCTCGTGATTCTGACACTGTGTGCCCGCTTAAATCTAATTCTTACCTGAACTGAGTAAATTGACACTAACTTAAATCTGAAAAGAAAACTACCGCATGAAGAGGACGCTCCCCGGACCCATTGGATTAAACCAAAATCTGCATAGCTGGGATCCGCTTCATCAAATAGACAGACAGATTAATCGGTGTGTGTGTACTAACGTGCGCCAGACGGCGAACACCAGCAAGATTTTAGGTAAGAAAAGTGAGACAGGGGCCCCTGCTGAAAGAACAGAGTGAAAGCAGACTGAGTGATTCTTTTATGATATGATTGTGCACCCACATTTTTTTGTAATTTCATTTATGCAAATTGTTGCTAAATGCGGGTTTTCCTCTCTTAGGATAGATTAGGGTATACATTCTGTTCTCAACTTTAGAGGGAAATCTGAGACTATAGTGTATATATCCGTGACTCTTTGGGGCTATCACTTTTCTTCTAACAGGATCGTGGGCTAAACATTGAGGGAAAAGATTACACCTATGGGTCTATTATACTTGTAGTAATTCATTACCTTATATGTATTTTCTATGCTTGTGAGTAACATTTATGTGTTGTTGTAAATTTTCCTTATGTTAAAAAATTTACATAAACTTTATTCAAGCGTGTCGGCCAGCTCGTTCCAAAATATCTATATTCCATTGTTATAGTTTTTCCACGTCTGTGCGTCTAACTGTCGTCACTTATGTGTGTGGGACCCCAAGATGCAGCAATAGTGAATGCAGTCAGCGACCCATAGCTGTACTGCTTGCATCAGGACCAGTGAACCAGAGCTGGTCAAGACCGCACTCCACCTCCACGTGGTGGTCCTGGAAACAGTCTGCAGCAGTGCAGTCTGGCTGAGCGAGTGCGGATCGCAATGGGAAGGCAAACCCGGTCCCTAAAAAAAATGCCGTGCTGAAGTCGGATGTGTCGACCGAAAGGTGCAGATATCACAGCTTAGGCGTAAACAGACACAACGCAACCACCGTCCTTTTCAGGGCGAACAAGGAAGAAGAAGAAGAAGACTTATGTGTGTGTGTATGTGAGTGGAGATATATATTAATATATATTATAATAGACTGTCTGACTCCTCTAGATCGGTTGTAGAAGATAGGCTGGAAGAGAGAAGATTCTCGATTTCAGGGACAGACTCTATTAATTTCTACCATCTCACTCGTGGAAATCTATTTTTATTATTATCTCTCACTGGTGCTATCGCTTATTCTAATCTATTCAGAAGGGACCAACCCAAGTCTTAATTCCCCTATCAAAAATCTACGACAGGACACAAGGACACAAGAACACGAGGACACAAGGACACAAGAACACGAGGACACAAGAACACGAGGACACAAGGACACAAGAACACAAGAACACGAGGATACAAGGACACAAGGACATAAGGACACAAGAACACAAGAACACGAGGACACAAGGACACAAGAACACGAGGACACAAGAACACAAGGACACTGTGGTAAAGTGGGATGTTATAAATATTTATAGGGGACTTAGTGTACTGACTGAGATCAGCTGTGAAGGTATCTGTATCTAATAAGTGTGGTGTATTACAGATGACCTTACTTGCTACCACATTTATACCTCAGTCAGAATTATTCTGGAATATTGTTATGACTACGTTAAATGTCTAGGGTTATGAAAATGATGAAGTGTAAGTCACAACAACAACAGACATGTAAACAATTTATTTTATTCCACAACACTGTACAACACTGTGACACTCACACACATATAACACTCTATAAGACTATCTTAACTGAGTCAAGTGTAAGGTTTCAAATATATATATGTATTAATTACTGTCAATAATAGATATCCTGATTCAACTACACAGTGAACCAGGAATCACAATCAAATGTAATTACAAGTAATATGTACACAGTTTATAAATATAATCTTGGTATTGACATATTTTATTGTTATTATTCTATGTGTGTAATTTGTGCAGTGGTAATATGAGGTAATACTGGTTTGTTCAAGCCTGGTTGTTGTTTTTCATCATGCCTTCAAGTGTTTGATTATCTTGGAAATAGTATTGGGAAAAGTTCACAGTTCCTGTCATTTGAACCAATTAATTGTCCCTCTGTGTTTAATAAAATGTCAATTTTTGGAGGGGGCACATAATGTTGAGCTACTCTGGCCACAGAAGCTTATCTTTCGTGATGACGGCAGGAAAAGACTCCTCTGCTCGATTGCTTCCTGTGTTCTGGAGACACCTCACTGGTCGCTATCTGGACCAAGGAGTATGCTGTCAGCCTCTGGATTCAGCAAAACTCAGACCAGGTGCTGCTTCAATAACTTAGGACCACAGTCCCTGAAACAAGAAGGTTGTACCTCCTATTTCAGAACTAATTTATAATCTATTTCCAGACTGAACACAATACATAACAAACACTGAGTTCAGAGCGGTAGGCCAACTGCTATCTTCATCTGAAACAATTTACACCAGTATACTCCTCCCTAATGGTTACTACGCCTCTGCAATTCCAGCATTAGTTCTATCTAGTCAATAAGATAGGTGTCAGTGTACTGTTTGGCAATTCCATGCAGTTTTACTTTTCTCCGACACCTTCTGTTCAGGTTGGAGCAATATTTAGGCCTTGCCTCATGTTTGCCACTGAACCACACACATATACAGACATAAATTATCAGTTTACATTCAATTTTCATTAAAAAGATATTGAATATATCAAGCTTACCACAATTCATGGAAATAATACACAGATACGTTGACTGGCAATGAATATGGCACAAACTCCGATCTGCCTCTGTCCCAGACTTTTATTTCGAAAAATATGCACTGGCTCTCAACGCACTGTTTCTTAGTAAGTTTATTTTAACATGTGGCACTGAACTGACGCTCCTAATTGCCTATATTGGCGGGTCTAACCAATCGGGCCATGTTTACACAGCTTTTCAAAAAATGTACTCCTACTCACGTTTCCCTAACAACAAAGAATTAGTATTTGTAGCCCGACTAATCGTGTTTAGCCTTACATTTACTTCTATCCAATCAAATAGGATTTTACATGGTGGCCCATTTCCCGTAAAATAGTGGTTCCAAAACATGCCACTGTGCGATTATTATTTGGTGTTGTCTGACACCCTCACCATTTTCTTTTGGCTATAATTTGTTAATTCCTAGACTATTTGCGTAACACTTAACATATTCTTTGTCAGCAAGTCCTAAGGAACCCAACTATATAAATGTTATGGGGCTAAGGGGCTGCGTTCAAAATATGCATTTTCTTCTACCTCCCGTTCACTTCGATACGATGTGGTGTCTGGGTACTGTCAGGCTTTCAAACGTAAACCAGTATAATGTCATATTTCCTAATAAGCATTTTTCAGGTTTTTAAACCTAACTCTCGTATGGGTAGTGTTTTTTATCACTGTCCATTTGAAAAAAGTTAGTGCTTCTGGCCTTACGCGCGTGATGGCATTAATTTTGTATCGCGAGACGCGTGTTAGCGTTGCATGCGTTCCTGCTTTCAGCCCTCCCTCTTTTTCTATCCTAAGTCCATCTGTCCTTTCGTTTATGGTAACGTAGTGTAATTAATGCTAGTATTAATTTAGGTCATTAATCAGCCTGCGTATCTCAAGGTTTTCTTAGAAATGCAGTACACGTTTTATTGTAGAAAGCGTGTATTGATGCAGTAGGCTTTACTATCAACGTGAAAGCGTGAGAATATGCAGACGAAGCATAAAAAGGGGGATCTCGAGTACCGTCATTGTGACAGCACTGTTCTTTACCATTCTTCTTTCCTTTTATTGAATTTATTCGTTAGGCTTTACATTTACATTTTAATTTATATATGTGGATTTAGAATGTCTCACGACAAATTCTCCCCTCTTAAAACAGACGTTATATGTCAGTCTATAATTCTATATACACATAGAGAAATTTATTATTATTTCTGGGGCTTACGGTGATTCTCATCACACGGATGGCGGCTTAAAAAATCCGCTCCCAGATTTGTCTTTCCAGATATATACTCTATGCTAAACTCAAATGGCTGCATCAGTAATGACCAACGGAGTAATCTAGAATTTTCATGTCTAGCCTGCGCTAGAAACGACAAGGGTTTGTGATCCGTTTGCAACTTAAATGCCTTCCCATACAGATAAATATTGAATTTCTTTATCGCCCATATTACTGCAAGACATTCCTTTTCGCTAGTTGAGTAATTGGTTTCAGCTTTATTCAACTTTCTGCTAGCATATGCCACTGGGCTTAATTCCCCATCCAATGCATCTGATTTCTGTAGCAGAGTCGCACCTAACCCAATATTACTGGCATCCGTCCTTACAATGAATTCTTGACTTAAGTCAGGTAATTTCAAAATAGGTTTGCTTGTGAGCTTTTCCTTCAATTCCTGGTAAGCTAATTCACATTGTGGTGTCCATGTAATTCGATCTGGATTTCCTTTACGTGTCAAATCAGTTAACGGTGCACATATGGAATTAAAGTTTTTGATATACTTTTGGTAGAAACCACATAATGAGACAAAGGATCTCACGTCTTTCTTGGTTTGTGGTCTCGGGGCTTTCTTTAGTTTCTCTAAATTCTTGGGGTCAGGGGTCATGTTTCCCTGATGGACTGTGTGTCCCAAAAATTCTAATTCTTTACATCCAACGCAACATTTGGTTGGTCGGGCTGTTAAATTCGCTTCTCTA
This sequence comes from Oreohelix idahoensis, assembly GCA_024509875.1. NCBI lineage: Eukaryota > Metazoa > Mollusca > Gastropoda > Stylommatophora > Oreohelicidae > Oreohelix > Oreohelix idahoensis. Next base: position 238,055 of record JAMPIV010015207.1, read on the forward strand.
AGTCGATTAAACAGCATGTTCAGAGAGTCAATGTGTTCCTCAAATGTTTCTGTTGCTATAAGGATATCATCCATGAAATTTGTGATACATGGATTATTCAGAGGGTCCAATAATTTTTTCATCATTCTAGAGAAGACACTAGGTGCATTCTTCAATCCAAATGGCAATCTGTTAAACTCATAGTGTCCCTCTGAGGTACTAAAAGCTAGGTATGGTCTAACCTCAGGCTTTACTGGAATCTGATAGTATCCTTTACTCAGATCCACTTTTGAGAAATATTTAGCTTTATTTAGTCTGGCAAACAACTGATTTGTATCCGGCAATGGATCCACCTGTCCTTCTGTAATAGCATTCAGTCTCCTGTAATCTATACAGAGTCTATGTTCTCCAGAGGGTTTCCTTAAGAGTACAACACTGGAACTATACGAAGATTCACTGTGTGAAATAATTCCTTCCTTCAACAAATAGTCTATCTCTTCCTTCAAAGCTTTCTCCTTAGCAAAAGGAATCGAATAGGGTTTCATACAGACAGGTGTGGGGTCTATCAGTTTCATATCATATTCCAATAAGTTTGTATGCCCCGGTCGGTCTGTTAACACCTCTGTATGATTATCTAGAACCTGTTGCACTCTCTCTTTCTGATTTTTCGTTAAATGTGTACTGATTTTCACCTGTGCCGCTGTCTCACAGGGGTGTAATGGATATTCAAATGATGAAAGTGGTTCCTTTTTCATCTCCATTGCAATGGACAAGGTCAACAAGTGTGTCTCTTCCTGATGTTCTCTTTCCAAATATTTCTTCAGGAGATTCACATGATAGATTTTTTCTTTCCCCTTCTTATCTATCTTATAATTGGTTCTAGACACCTTCTCTAGAACTGTATATGGACCTTGCCATCCAATTTGTAACTTATTCTGACTACCGGGGCGAAGAAGCAGTACCTTCTCTCCCACAGCCAAATCTCTGTCTTTAGCTTTCCTGTTATAATAGGCAGCATGTTTCTTCCTGGCTTGTCTCAAATTTTCATTGGCAAGTTTCCAGCCAGTTTTTAAACGAGTGGTCAGCTCATTCACATATTGGTATGAGGATGTAATATTTTCCTCTGCCTTTTCATCAGTCCACGTTCTTAACAGCGCTACATATGGACCTTTAATTTTGTGGACCTATTTGTCCATGCACCGGTATGGTCTCTTCCACTCGAAGCGCTATAGTGATGATTTTTCTTCCCAGAATTATCATGCACAAAACGACCGCTACCAATTCTTCTCTTGGGGCTTTCTCCCCACTTAGAATTCTTGATGAGAGATTTCCTCTCTACATCTTCTTCCTCCAGTTTGTTTAAGTCCGATTGAGGGATTTTCGGCTTATCCTGGGGTAAGACATCTTTTTGCACTCTCCGCATAGTGGCCATTGTAAAACAGTTAATTGAAGCTTGTCCGTGAAAAGGGGCTTCCCATTCCATTTGGTCCACTTTATCAAATTTATTTCTCTTCGTATTTTCAGGCCTAATTTTGCCCCTTGGCGTATCCAGGTCCTGATCAATGTTCCCACTTTTGGGTGTTCCCTCATGTGCTATGCTACACCTTTCTACAAAATTCTCAATGTCCCATCTTGCCTTGGGCCAATAATAATTGTGAGCCACCTTTTGGATGATGGTACCAATTTTCTCATGGTCCCCATCTTTTTTCACATGTAGGCTCCTTATTAATTCTGCCCTATATCTCTTTGGAAGAACCAACTGTCCGTGACCATTGGATCTAGTTCCGGCTTTCCTGTAAATCAACTTGTTTTTCTTGTAAAAATCTCCCTTGCCTGGAGTTGTATGACAAGTTGACAATTTCCTGAAACAAGGCTTGAGGGTCTTATCCCCAGCCTGTGCCTTCCTCATCTCTTCTGGAGTGGTATCTATCAGGATATCCTTCTCCTTTCTTGAGGTCGACCTGACCTGAAGGGTGGCCATATACACAGGTTTCCTTCTACAACGGTCAGTGTCATGATTGTCCATCTGACAATTTTTACACCATCTCTTTCCTTGGTTGAAAGATTTTCTTCCATCATATTTCCTTTCATCGAATTGTGGGGTTTTATTTTTATTGTCATACCGTGTGTGATAAAATTAACCGTGATACAACGTTAAAATATCTCCAAAGATAAAATGTAGGGATAAAAATAATGCGTAAGCTACTAGAAGACATGATCGCCCAGGCCGCGGGTCACTACCCGCCATGGAAACTAACTTGTTAGACGTGAAGGCAAAACGTTTACCCTTGTAGACGGGATGAGAACGGAGATCAAAAAGAAAAATATGACTGAACACGTGCTTGAAACTAGCAAGGCTAAAAAGACGCAATTGGTGGGGAAAGGAAAAAAATTCACGTCCCCAAGTTGACACAAGGTAAAGAAATGGACAAAAGGGACCTTAGCTATTATACGCAACAGTCATTTCTTGGACGCTTTTGCGATACTTAGTCCTTTTATTTGAATTCAGCGGCAAACGCATTACAGAAGATGCTCGAACATATTTCAAAAAAACAGCTAACCTTGAAAAGTAACTTTTTCTTAATAATAATGTTAGTAATATAAAACCTAGCTGGCCTGATGGCCCATCTTGAGCAGAGAAATAATATGCTTTCATTTATACAGACGGATAGATAATAATGAAGATATTGACAAAAGACTGTGTTGTTCATATCAGCGAGCGACTGCATTGAAACAAAAAATGTCACTAATTTTCAAAAAATTGCGGCCTTGAGACTCAAGTGCTAAAATCTAGATGAATGAAAGAGAGGGGGAATTAGTGGAAAGTTGTGGCTAAAAATAACTCTAGAGGCAGATTCGTGTAGGAAATGCATGTATAAACAAGTGTGTTTTTGTAAAAAAAAACGCAAGTAGAGACAGACGGACCAACAGACAATAATACATACTTGACTGAGGTATGACTGAATTGACTTTTGGTAGGAGGTTTGAATTTGAAAAGGGGGAAAGGCGGGGATTGGCCACCGATAATCATATTATCGGCGCTCAGACGCGCACTTTTGCCATTCAACATAAATTGTCCAGTAGTAGACACAGTAATTCTTCAGTGGTGTATTTCCCAAAAGCTAATTGCAATATTTAGAGGGACGCCATACTAGAGCCAGCAGCTCAGCTGAGTTTTGCTAGCATATAACTGTGTTCTCTATTCATAATTCTGGTAAGACTGAAAGTATTTCTTTGTATATTTTAATATTGTTTAATGTTTCGAGTGATTTGATACTGCCATATCAAAATCTATATCTTACAAAAAGTAAGGATTCGCTCTAGATCCCCAGCCCCAGTTCAGGGTCTAGAGACAAACAAAATACATAAACGCCAGCAAGGATTATGAAGGGCGGATCAAGTGTTGAGATCAGTGGAACATATCACCTATCCTATTCAATGGCAGGAAGCTAATGAACATATTTCAGAATATGTAGTCTTGGGGAGCTTATACTATGTGAAACCAACTTGGTAAGATGTACTGTATGGTCAGAGAGATCTGACCCCGTCTATGTGGTGTTGTTGTGTGGTGTTGTGTGTAGAAGTGGCTCAGGAGGTAGAGTTCTGACACATGACCCAATACTTTTATTTCAGAACTGTGAGTTTTTATTTGGCACCAAAGTGGTGTCAAATGCTGTGTTGAAAAATACAAGTGTGGACTCGTGCAGTCTAATATTTTGGCAGAGCAGCCTTTAATTGCCCCCAAGCACGGAGAGGTGGGGCCACCAGATTCCAGCACCAGAACTACTCAGTCAAGATACGTGAGCGTCTGGCCTGCTGGACATTCACCAACTTATTTTCTAACTAACACACCAACTATATTTCCATCAACTAGAACATACCATATTGGGAAATAAACTTGTATTCCTCCCATCAGTAAATGGACAATGTTTGGTAGCCATAGACTGGGAGTGATGAAGTCACCCCAACAGCACATCCATAAATCGTTCTCCCAGATAAATTACAACTATAAACAGTAGTAATATTAACTAGTCTTGTAAAATACATATGTACACACCTTTCATTTATTATGCCATATATTCATGCATTTCATTCATAATTTCAAAACCTTTCATATGTTCTGACCAAAATAAAACCTTGGTTCAGAGCAAATAAACTTAAAGAAAATTTAATATCAAAATTTTAAACAGCTTGAGTTAGTTCAGTGTGTTCTAAATTTTATTAATATTATTAGACTTATTAAATATCTGTGTGTGTGTGTATGTAATCTACCACAACACATTCCATATCAGTACCCTAGATTTTTAACGTAGCCACATTCATTAGAAAAAAAGATATGTGTGAGGTCGTAAGTGGTAGCAAGAAGGGCCTTCTGTAAATTCACAGCTACATTTATCTCAGGAGCCTTCACAGCTGACCTCATGCATCACACTAGGTAATATCACCACCATACAGTACCATCAAATCCACGACATATATTGGGGGCTCGTCCGGGATAATTAGCTTAACAGTAATATTAGGATCTCCTGGTGGGAGAATTAACATTAGGGGAACAAATTGTAAAAATTAAAAGTGTCCCTTAAAATTAAAAGTGAAATTAAAAGTTGGTGAATCTTCACAGCCAATGGTAATTAATTGGTTAACTGGCTAATTAGAATTACTCTAGACTAAAGTAATTAGAATTACTTTAGTGGTTAGAGATTTATCTTGCTCATTGCTAAATTGTCTAAAAAGTATGGCAGAGCTGGCAAAGTTCAGATCAGCTGCTGTGCTAACGGCAAAGGATATGGGAATGGATGGTCAGGTTTTAATTCAATATGTAACGGCTGGGTCCTACAGGCAGCATGGTGCAACAAGACCATACCAAAGGATTGGGAGATCGCCATCATAACACCAATTTTCAAAAAGGGTGACAATCGACAGTGTGGAAACCATAGAGGCATATCCCTTCTCAGTGTCCCTGGAAAAATCTACTCTAGAATCCTAGAGCAGAGACTCCGACGCCTAGCTGAGCCACAATTGGATGAGGTCCAGTGCGGATTCCGAGCAAACCGAAGTACTCAAGACCTAATCTTCACACTCAGACAGCTGAGTGAAAAGGCCCTTGAGTATAAGAGTGAGATCCATCTTTGTTTCATAGATCTGGAAAAGGCGTTTGACAGGGTCCCTTGGAGCAAACTTTGGGACTGTTTGGCAAGGAAGAATATTCCAGCACCTCTGATTCATGCTATACAGAGCTTCTACAAGTCTTGCAGAAATTATGTGAGGACAGCAAACCATAAGTCAGAAGAGTTCAGGACCACCACTGGTGTAAGACAAGGTGATAGGATATCACCTTACCTCTTCATACTCCTTATGGACGATGTCATCAAGGCATGTAAGGAGAGAACAAGAAAGTATTCAGTGGGGTACTGGAAGATGAGACAGGTCTATATTTCGGAGCTGGCATTTGCTGATGATGTTGCCCTGATTGCTAAATCAGAGGCACATCTCCAATCCAACCTGCAAGTCTGGAAGGAAGAGCTGGAGAAGAGAGGGATGGTCATAAGCAGCTCTAAAACAAAATCCATGGTGATATCACGAGAAGAAAGAAGACATCAGATTAAGCTGGGAGAACAGGTCCTGGAGCAGGTCGACCACTTTAAATACCTCGGAGCTATTATAGACCGAAAGGGAGGCATCAAAGAAGAGTTGGCCACTCGAAAAGCAGCAGCTGGGAGACTTTTTCAGGCCATAAATCGAGGATTCCTCAGCAAGAGAGAGGTTGGTAAGAAAACGAAGATGGCTGTATACCGCTCCACCTATGTCCCAGTCTTGACATATGGATGCGAGTCATGGGCAATGACTACAACCCATAAAAGCCAGATCCAAACCTCAGAAATGAGGTATCTGAGGAAGGTGGTTGAAGTAACAAGAAGAGACATGGTACGCAACCAGACGATACGTCAAGGCCTAAAATGCCACCCCCTACAGACCCAAGTAGAACAGTCCCAACTAAGATGGTTTGGCCATGTCTGCAGAATGGGAGAAGATCGGCTACCACGACAAGCATGGGAAACAAAGAGCCAAGGATCCAGACCCCGAGGACGACCCAGAGTCCGCTGGGAGGACAACATTAGACAATCTTTGAAGGACCGAGGACTAGAATGGAACCAGGCCAGGAGGAAGACAGCCGATAGAATAGTCTGGCGCTCTCTCTTCCAAACCTCTACACCTCACGGTAGAAGGGGAACGACTAAGTAAGTAAGTGTAACGGCTGAATGTGATAAGTATATTGAACGGGAAGAAAGAAGATTAGAAAAAGAGGCTGAAAGAAAATTAGAGTCTGAAAGGTTGGCTGAAGAGAAGAGGTTAGAGGCAGAAGAAAAACGACAGCAAAGGGAGGCAGAAGATAAAAGATTGACTGCCGAAAGGGAGGCAGAAGATAGAAGGTTGCAAAGGGAGCACGAATTACGACTAAGGGAGCTGGAGTTACAAGGCCAGGCTCCTGAAAATGGTGCCAGCCCTTTTGCCTCAGATGCTACGCCCCGTCTGGGAGCCTCAAACTCAGCTATGGGGTTTCATTTAGACCATTTTGTTGAGAAAGACGATGACATCGAGGAGTACCTAGGACGTTTTGAATTATTAGCTACTACATATGGGTTAGAGAGAGAGAGGTGGAGTTTAAAGTTATCACAGGGACTGAGAGGTACTTCTTATGAAGTCTTCGCAAAAATGAACAGAGAAGACCAAGACAATTATGACATGTTAAAGCAGGCTTTGTTATTAAGGTACGAAAAAAATGGTGAATTTTATCGTAAGAAATTTAGAAATGCCAAACTGTTGTCTGGGGAGACATACCACCAATTCTCTGCCAGACTGGAAACCTATTTGGAGAAATGGACGGCTCTGGGGAAGACCCAAGATCTTAAAGAGATGATCATGATAGAGCAATTGAGAGAGTCCATGGCTCCAGACATGAGAAAATTTCTCATGGAACAAGGTGCAGAGAAGTTGGGGGAGATTTTAAATGTCGCTGAGAGGTATCAGGCAGCCCAGGCAGAGGTAAGTGGCACTAAAAAGAAGCACATAGAAACTTTTAAAGCTCCACAGCAATTTAATAAATTTGATAATAGAGAACAGGGTAATAAAGGTAGGACAAACTTTGAACGGCCAAGAAATGACTATCGAGACAGAAACTCACAGTTCAATGACCAAAAATCCAATGAAAGAAAACCGTTTAACCAAGGAAAAGATGGTGTAAATGGTGCAAGAAAGATAACCATAACACCGAATTTTGTAGAAGGAAACCTTCAAACATTGCTGCAATGAAGTCGGGGACTCAAAGATTAAAGGTTAATCCTAATGGACAGCAGGAACCTTATCACCCCCCAGTTTGTGAGGATGTTATTTGTAATGGGGTCACCATAAGGTGCCTTTATGATACAGGTTTGGATTATGATTCAGTTGTGAAGTCTAGCCTAGTGGACCCAAGTCAGTATACCACAGAAACAGTGGAAATACAAGGGGCGACTAAGGACATACCACTCATGACACTTCCCATCGCAAGGATAACGGTGAAAACTCGCTATGTGGAAGGAGAAATCAGAGCAGCAGTGATAGATGAACCAATCTACCCTCTGATATTGGGGTGTAGATACGTCTTCTTGGGGAATCCCGAGAGACCTGTGATCATGGCGACAGTGCAGACCAGGTCACAGAAGAAGGAGGAAGAAGGTGAACCTATAAATGCTCATCCAGGGGAGATGAGGAAGGCGCAGGCTGAGAATAGGACACTCAAGCCATGTTTTAAAAAATTGCCCAAATGCCACACACCTCCGAGCAAGGGGGAATATTTATGAAGAACAAACTATTATACAGGAAGGCCGGAACTGGAACAAATGGTCACAACCAGCTGGTTCTTCCCACTTCATATAGGGATAAAGTGATGGAACTCGGGCATGCGATTCCCTTCAGTGGTCACATGGGGATCAGCGCCACAGGACAGCGTATAGCTTGTCATTACGTCTGGCCAGGGATAACGGAGGATATAAAAAGATATGTCAAATCCTGCCCAGAATGTCAAAGGGTAGCTCCAAAGCACTGGACTGCTCCTGCAACTCTAGGGGAAATGCCCATAGTGGGAACACCTTTTGAGAGGGTTGCAGTGGATATTGTGGGCACTCTCACTCGGACCAAGAGGAGGAACAGTTACATCCTTACTCTGGTGGACACTTGTTCTATGTGGGGAGAGGCGGTAGCCCTGCCATCAATTGATTCAAAACATGTAGCAGAGGCACTACTTACAATATTCACCCGATTAGGATTCCCGCATCAAATCTTGACTGATAATGGCTCTCAGTTCAAGGGGAAACTAACGGAAGAAGTTTTTAAGCTATTTCAAGCCAGACACTTTCATTGTAGTCCGTACCATCCACAAGGGAACGGCCAGGTAGAGAGGTTCAACGGGACTCTCATTTCTATCCTGAGAAAGCTGGCACACGAAAAACCGGATCTGTGGGATCAATTCCTGCCCGCCGCATTGTTTGCGTATCGGGAGGTACCACATAGTTCAACCGGGATGGCTCCCGCAACTCTGCTATTTGGGAGGCCAATAAAAGGTCCATTAGAAGCACTATTAAGGACCTGGACAGATGAGAAGGCGGAAGAGACTGTTACCTCATCTTATCAATACGTGAACGAACTGACCACTCGTTTGAAAGCTGGATGGAAACTGGCAAATGATAATTTGAAACAAGCCAGGAAGAAACATGCAGCATATTTTAATAGGAAGGCAAAGGACAGAGAACTAGCTGTGGGAGAGAAGGTGCTGCTTCTAATACCCGGCAGCCAGAATAAATTACAAACTGGATGGCAAGGTCCATATACGGTTCTAGAGAAGGTGTCTAGAACAAACTATAAAATTGACAAAAAGGGGAAGGAGAAAGTTTATCATGTAAACCTGTTAAAGAAGTATCTGGACAGACCACTCCAGGAAAGCACCCCCTTACTGACCTTGGCTATCGCAACTCAAATGCAAAAGGAACCACTCACCTCACATGAATACCCATTACATCCTTGTGAAACAGCAGCACAGGTAAAAGTCAGTAAGCACCTGACTAAAAACAGAGGGAGAGAGTTCAACAGGTTCTGGAGGAACATACAGATGTATTAACAGATAAACCAGGCCATACAAATTTGCTACAGTATGACATGAAACTGGTAGACTCAAACCCAATCTGTATGAGAGCCTATTCTATTCCGTTCGCGAAGGAGAAGGCATTGAAGGAAGAAATAGATTATTTGTTGAAGGAGGGGATTATTTCACACAGTGAATCATCTTTTAGCTCCAGTGTCGTTTTGTTGAGGAAACCGTCTGGGGAACACAGACTGTGCATAGATTACAGGAAACTGAATGCTGTCACAGAAGGACAAGTGGATCCATTACCAGACACAAAACAGTTATTTGCCAGATTAAACAAGGCAAAATACTTTTCAAAGGTGGATCTTAGTAAAGGCTATTACCAGATTCCAGTGAAGCCTGAAGTGAGACCTTATTTGGCTTTTAGCACTTCGGATGGACATTATGAATTCAACATGCTACCATTCGGACTGAAAAATGCTCCGAGTGTATTTTCAAGGATGATGCGCAAATTGTTGGATCCCCTGAATAACCCATGTATCACGAATTTCATGGATGATATTCTCGTCGCCACAGAGACATTTGAAGAACACATTGACGCTCTAAAAATGTTATTTAATAGGCTTAGGGAGGCGAACTTAACTGCTAGGCCAACAAAATGTTGTATTGGATGCAAAGAGTTGGAATTCTTGGGACACACTGTATATCAGGGTAACATGACCCCTGATCCCAAGAACTTGGAAAAACTGCAGAGAGCACCTAGACCACAAACAAAAAAGGACGTGCGATCATTCGTGTCGTTATGCGGATTTTATCAAAAATACATCAAAGATTTTAACTCTATTTGTGCTCCTCTGACTGATCTGACTCCAGATAAAATTATTTGGACTGCGCAAAGTGAATTAGCGTTCCAAGACTTAAAGGAAAAACTCACTAGCAAGCCTATTCTCAAACTGCCTGATTTGACACAGGACTTTGTCGTAAGAACAGATGCAAGTAATGTAGGACTCGGGGCGGCTTTGTTGCAAAGATCATCTTCACCTGATGGGGAACTGAACCCAGTCGCTTATGCAAGCCGCAAATTGAATAAGGCGGAACAAGGATATTCCACAAGCGAAAAAGAATGTTTAGCGTTAATCTGGGCAATAAAGAAGTTTCAAATCTATCTGTATGGTAGGACTTTTGTGGTCCAGACGGATCATCAGCCCCTCGTATTCTTATCTCAGGCTAAGCATGAAAACGCAAGATTGCTGAGGTGGTCTTTATTGCTTCAACCTTATCAGTTTAGTATCCAATATATCCCAGGCAAATTGAATGTCGGTGCAGATTTCCTCAGTCGGCACCCCTGTGATCAAAATTAGAGTAGTGGCAGGCGTGAGGAGTAATTTTATCTATGTGTATCACTGGTTTTGGAACTTGCCGTAGGCATGTTTTCAAGTGGGGAGATGTGTGATAAAATTAACCGTGATACAACGTTAAAATATCTCCAAAGATAAAATGTAGGGATAAAAATAATGCGTAAGCTACTAGAAGACATGATCGCCCATGCCGCGGGTCACTACCCGCCATGGAAACTAACTTGTTAGACGTGAAGGCAAAACGTTTACCCTTGTAGACGGGATGAGAACGGAGATCAAAAAGAAAAATATGACTGAACACGTGCTTGAAACTAGCAAGGCTAAAAAGACGCAATTGGTGGGGAAAGGAAAAAAATTCACGTCCCCAAGTTGACACAAGGTAAAGAAATGGACAAAAGGGACCTTAGCTATTATACGCAACAGTCATTTCTTGGACGCTTTTGCGATACTTAGTCCTTTTATTTGAATTCAGCGGCAAACGCATTACAGAAGATGCTCGAACATATTTCAAAAAAAACAACTAACCTTGAAAAGTAACTTTTTCTTAATAATAATGTTAGGAATATAAAACCTAGCTGGCCTGATGGCCCATCTTGAGCAGAGAAATAATATGCTTTCATTTATACAGACGGATAGATAATAATGAAGATATTGACAAAAGACTGTGTTGTTCATATCAGCGAGCGACTGCATTGAAACAAAAAATGTCACTAATTTTCAAAAAATTGCGGCCTTGAGACTCAAGTGCTAAAATCTAGATGAATGAAAGAGAGGGGGAATTAGTGGAAAGTTGTGGCTAAAAATAACTCTAGAGGCAGATTCGTGTAGGAAATGCATGTATAAACAAGTGTGTTTTTGTAAAAAACGCAAGTAGAGACAGACGGACCAACAGACAATAATACATACTTGACTGAGGTATGACTGAATTGACTTTTGGTAGGAGGTTTGAATTTGAAAAGGGGGAAAGGCGGTGATTGGCCACCGATAATCATATTATCGGCGCTCAGACGCGCATTTTTGCCATTCAACATAAATTGTCCAGTAGTAGACACAGTAATTCTTCAGTGGTGTAGTTCCCAGAAGCTAATTGCAATATTTAGAGGGACGCCATACTAGAGCCAGCAGCTCAGCTGAGTTTTGCTAGCATATAACTGTGTTCTCTATTCATAATTCTGGTAAGACTGAAAGTATTTCTTTGTATATTTTAATATTGTTTAATGTTTCGAGTGATTTGATACTGCCATATCAAAATCTATCCCTTACAAAAAGTAAGGATTCGCTCTAGATCCCCAGCCCCAGTTCAGGGTCTAGAGACAAACAAAATACATAAACGCCAGCAAGGATTATGAAGGGCGGATCAAGTGTTGAGATCAGTGGAACATATCACCTATCCTATTCAATGGCAGGAAGCTAATGAACATATTTCAGAATATGTAGTCTTGGGGAACTTATACTATGTGAAACCAACTTGGTAAGATGTGCTGTATGGTCAGAGAGATCTGACCCCGTCTATGTGGTGTTGTTGTGTGGTGTTGTGTGTAGAAGTGGCTCAGGAGGTAGAGTTCTGACACATGACCCAATACTTTTATTTCAGAACTGTGAGTTTTTATTTGGCACCAAAGTGGTGTCAAATGCTGTGTTGAAAAATACAAGTGTGGACTCGTGCAGTCTAATATTTTGGCAGAGCAGCCTTTAATTGCCCCCAAGCACGGAGAGGTGGGGCCACCAGATTCCAGCACCAGAACTACTCAGTCAAGATACGTGAGCGTCTGGCCTGCTGGACATTCACCAACTTATTTTCTAACTAACACACCAACTATATTTCCATCAACTAGAACATACCATATTGGGAAATAAACTTGTATTCCTCCCATCAGTAAATGGACAATGTTTGGTAGCCATAGACTGGGAGTGATGAAGTCACCCCAACAGCACATCCATAAATCGTTCTCCCAGATAAATTACAACTATAAACAGTAGTAATATTAACTAGTCTTGTAAAATACATATGTACACACCTTTCATTTATTATGCCATATATTCATGCATTTCATTCATAATTTCAAAACCTTTCATATGTTCTGACCAAAATAAAACCTTGGTTCAGAACAAATAAACTTAAAGAAAATTTAATATCAAAATTTTAAACAGCTTGAGTTAGTTCAGTGTGTTCTAAATTTTATTAATATTATTAGACTTATTAAATATCTGTGTGTGTGTGTGTGTAATCTACCACAACACATTCCATATCAGTACCCTAGATTTTTAACGTAGCCACATTCATTAGAAAAAAAGATATGTGTGAGGTCGTAAGTGGTAGCAAGAAGGGCCTTCTGTAAATTCACAGCTACATTTATCTCAGGAGCCTTCACAGCTGACCTCATGCATCACACTAGGTAATATCACCACCATACAGTACCATCAAATCCACGACACCGTGGCCTATCAAACTGGTGCTTACCTTTGTTTTGATCTCTAGGATCAAATTTATAAAAGTTCTGTGGTGCCCTAAAATTTTCTACCTGTTTCTTTTTATTACCTGATACCTCTGCCTGAGCTGCTTGATACCTTTCAGCAACATTTAGCAACTCACCCAGCCTCTCTGCACCTTGTTCCATGAGAAACTTTCTCAGGTCTGGAGCCATGGACTCTCTTAGTTGTTCTATAAGGACCATTTCCTTAAGATCTTGGGTTTTCCCCAGAGAAGTCCATTTCTCCAAGTATGTCTCTAACCGTGCAGAGAACTGGTGATAGGTTTCACCTGACAGTAGTTTAGCATTCCTAAATTTTTTCCTATAAAATTCTGCGTTCTTTTCATATCTTAACAAAAGAGCCTGATTTAACATGTCATAATTTTCTTGATCACCTCTGTTCATTTTGGCAAAAACTTCATAAGCTGCCCCACGAAGCCCTTGAGATAACTTTAAGCTCCACCTTTCTCTCTCTAACCCATACGTGGTAGCTAATAGTTCATATTTATTTAGATAGCTCTCAATATCATCGTCTTTCTCAACAAAATGATCTAAATGAAAGTTCATAGCTGAGGTTGAGGCTCCCTGACTAGCAGTGGCATCAGAGGTAAAGGGACTGGCACCATTTTCAGGAGCATGGCCTTGAAACTCAAACTCCCTTAGTCGTAACTCATGTTCCCTTTGTAATCTCTTCTCCTCCTTTTCTGCTTTCCTCTCTGCAGCTAATCGCTTGTCTTCCCTTTCTGCAGCCTGTCTTCTTTCCTCGGCTTCCAATGCTTTAGCCTCTTTGTCAGCCTCAATCTGCAACCTCTTAGCCTCAGCCTCAATCTGCAGCCTCTTAGTCTCAGCCTCAGCCTCAAATTGTAACTTCTTAATTTCCTTTTCAGCCTCTAACTTTCTTTCGGCCTCTTTCTCTAATCTTCTTTCTTCCCGTTCAATATATTTGTCACATTCAGCAGTGACATAAGCAATCATAATTTGCCCATCCATTCCTAACTCTTTTGCTGTCTGCACAGCAGCAGATCGAAATTTGGCCAGGTCCGCCATTTTCTAACAGGTAAATGTATAAAATATTTAACTAAACAATACAATCTGTAATTAATTATCTAAGGACAACCACAGGCACTGAGAGCTCAACCTTATTTAATTCCACCCAAGGATACCTTTTAATTCTTATTATTCCCAATATATATAATAGGAGAAAGTTCAATATCCCGGACGAGCCCCCAATATATGTGGTAAAGTGGGATGTTATAAATATTTATAGGGGACTTAGTGTACTGACTGAGATCAGCTGTGAAGGTATCTGTATCTAATAAGTGTGGTGTATTACAGATGACCTTACTTGCTACCACATTTATACCTCAGTCAGAATTATTCTGGAATATTGTGATGACTACGTTAAATGTCTAGGGTTATGAAAATGATGAAGTGTAAGTCACAACAACAACAGACATGTAAACAATTTATTTTATTCCACAACACTGTACAACACTGTGACACTCACACACATATAACACTCTATAAGACTATCTTAACTGAGTCAAGTGTAAGAATTCAAATATATATATATATGTATTAATTACTGTCAATAATAGATATCCTGATTCAACTACACAGTGAACCAGGAATCACAATCAAATGTAATTACAAGTAATATGTACACAGTTTATAAATATAATCTTGGTATTGACATATTTTATTGTTATTATTCTATGTGTGTAATTTGTGCAGTGGTAATATGAGGTAATACTGGTTTGTTCAAGCCTGGTTGTTGTTTTTCATCATGACTTCAAGTGTTTGATTATCTTGGAAATAGTATTGGGAAAAGTTCACAGTTCCTGTCATTTGAACCAATTAATTGTCCCTCTGTGTTTAATAAAATGTCAATTTTGGAGGGGGCACATAATGTTGAGCTACTCTGGCCACAGAAGCTTATCTTTCGTGATGACGACAGGAAAAGACTCCTCTGCTCGATTGCTTCCTGTGTTCTGGAGACACCTCACTGGTCGCTATCTGGACCAAGGAGTATGCTGTCAGCCTCTGGATTCAGCAAAACTCAGACCAGGTGCTGCTTCAATAACTTAGGACCACAGTCCCTGAAACAAGAAGGTTGTACCTCCTATTTCAGAACTAATTTATAATCTATTTCCAGACTGAACACAATACATAACAAACACTGAGTTCAGAGCGGTAGGCCAACTGCTATCTTCATCTGAAACAATTTACACCAGTATACTCCTCCCTAATGGTTACTACGCCTCTGCAATTCCAGCATTAGTTCTATCTAGTCAATAAGATAGGTGTCAGTGTACTGTTTGGCAATTCCATGCAGTTTTACTTTTCTCCGACACCTTCTGTTCAGGTTGGAGCAATATTTAGGCCTTGCCTCATGTTTGCCACTGAACCACACACATATACAGACATAAATTATCAATTTACATTCAATTTTCATTAAAAAGATATTGAATATATCAAGCTTACCACAATTCATGGAAATAATACACAGATACGTTGACTGGCAATGAATATGGCACAAACTCCGATCTGCCTCTGTCCCAGACTTTTATTTCGAAAAATATGATCTGGCTCTCAACGCACTGTTTCTTAGTAAGTTTGTTTTAACATGTGGCACTGAACTGACGCTCCTAATTGCCTATATTGGCGGGTCTAACCAATCGGGCCATGTTTACACAGCTTTTCAAAAAAGGTACTCCTACTCACGTTTCCCTAACAACAAAGAATTAGTATTTGTAGCCCGACTAATCGTGTTTAGCCTTACATTTACTTCTATCCAATCAAATAGGATTTTACATGGTGGCCCATTTCCCGTAAAATAGTGGTTCCAAAACATGCCACTGTGCGATTATTATTTGGTGTTGTCTGACACCCTCACTATTTTCTTTTGGCTATAATTTGTTAATTCCTAGACTATTTGCGTAACACTTAACATATTCTTTGTCAGCAAGTCCTAAGGAACCCAACTATATAAATGTTATGGGGCTAAGGGGCTGCGTTCAAAATATGCATTTTCTTCTACCTCCCGTTCACTTCGATACGATGTGGTGTCTGGGTACTGTCAGGCTTTCAAACGTAAACCAGTATAATGTCATATTTCCTAATAAGCATTTTTCAGGTTTTTAAACCTAACTCTCGTATGGGTAGTGTTTTTTATCACTGTCCATTTGAAAAAAGTTAGTGCTTCTGGCCTTACGCGCGTGGTGGCATTAATTTTGTATTGCGAGACGCGTGTTAGCGTTGCATGCGTTCCTGCTTTCAGCCCTCCCTCTCTTTCTATCCTAAGTCCATCTGTCCTTTCGTTTATGGTAACGTAGTGTAATTAATGCTAGTATTAATTTAGGTCATTAATCAGCCTGCGTATCTCAAGGTTTTCTTAGAAATGCAGTACACGTTTTATTGTAGAAAGCGTGTATTGATGCAGTAGGCTTTACTATCAACGTGAAAGCGTGAGAATATGCAGACGAAGCATAAAACGGGGGATCTCGAGTACCGTCATTGTGACAGCACTGTTCTTTATCATTCTTCTTTCCTTTTATTGAATTTATTCGTTAGGCTTTACATTTACATTTTAATTTATATATGTGGATTTAGAATGTCTCACGACAGACACAAGGACACAAGAACACAAGAACACAAGGACACAAGAACACGAGGACACAAGAACACAAGGACACAAGGACACAAGGACACAAGAACACAAGGACACAAGGACACAAGAACACAAGAACACAAGGACACGAACACAAGAACACAAGGACACAAGGACACAAGAACACAAGGACACAAGGACACAAGGACACAAGAACACAAGAACACAAGAACACAAGGACACAAGCAGAACACAAGAACACAAGAACACAAAGAACACACGAACACAAGGACACAAGAACACAAGGACACAAGAACACAAGGACACAAGAACACAAGGACACAAGGACACAAGCAGAACACAAGAACACAAGAACACAAGAACACAAGAACACAAGGACACAAGAACACAAGGACACAAGAACACAAGAACACGAGGACACAAGAACACAAGGACACAAGAACACAAGAACACAAGGTCACAAGAACACAAGGACACAAGAACACAAGGACACAAGAACACGAGGACACAATGACACTAGGACACAAGAACACAAGAACACAAGGACATAAGAACACAAGGACCAGGCATCAATTTCTGGAAGCCATATACTACTTGGGGTGTCGAGGTGCAATACTTATTTCAAAAAAAAAAAAAGTGGGGTATGGGGGAAACTAATAAGTTTTTTTTAAAAAATGCAGTACTTCAACGAGGAACCGTGGGGTGAACATTTTTCCAGGAAACGAATATTGTTTCTAGTTTTCTATCGTATTATCCGCGGCGTTTCTCATTGCGTTTTTCCGAAGTTACAACATAGATTTCTAATTACGGCTCGTATCAGCTTTTGATCTTTTTTCATGCTTTTAGAATAGTTCTATCTTTTTTTTTTTTCATTACCGTTTTCATTCGGTTGTCCCCAGAGGCGTATCTATTGTGAAGATAATGAAGCTTGAGCTTCTGGGCCCCCAAGTCTAGCTTTCTCTATAATACGTTTCTTTCACATTCCCCAACATTGTTTTTTTTTATAATAAAAGCGGCCCTTCGAAAAAGTTTAGGCTTCAGGGCCCCCAAAATGTAGATCCGTCACTGGTTGTCCCTGAGAAAAAGCTTGTGATCATAACGTAGATCATTACTTCGTGTTAATAAGACATACACTATTTATTTTCGTACTCGCCGTCATTGAAGGTATGGGATAAAAGCACGGCTGAAAAAAAAAAAACGAACTTGATAAGATGGTCATGAAATGACAGAAAACGTGATGGAAACCTAAAGAGATAAAAGGTTGAAAAAAAAACAACAACGTAAAGATAGTCCCATAGCAGATACTGCCGAGTTGAGTGAAGTGTTCGAGACTTCACTATACTAAGTCCAGCTTTATTAAGTGGACTGACTAGTTCCTTTCCTCTCTGCCTTTGGCTTTCAATTACGGAACATTGTAACTTTGTCGCGAGAGACAAGTGCTGCAACCGCACTGGTAATCTGAAGCTCTTGGTAAGACATACATTATCTATAGGGTGTCCAAAAAGTCCGGAACAACAGGAAAAACGTATTACATTTGTTTTAATGTATTGTTTTCTTTTTACGTTGAGATTAATATTGATTTATACACAGGGACCTCAAGACGCAGCAATAGAGACCGCAGTCAGCGACTCATAGCTTGACTGCCTGCGTCAGGACCAGCGAACCAGAGCTGGTCAAGACCGCACTCCACCTCCACGTGGTGGTCCTGGAAACAGTCTGCAGCTGTGCAGGCTGGCTGAGCGAGTGTGGATCGAAATGGGAAGGCAAACCCGGTCCTAAAAAATGCCGTGCAGAAGTCGGATGTGTCGACCGAAAGGTGCAGATATCATAGCTACGTTGTAAACAGACACAACGCAACCACCGTCCTTTTCAGGGCGAACGAAGAAGAAGAAGAAGAAGAAGAAGAAGAAGATTTATACACAGAGAAACACGGTGCTTCGCATGCAAAGGTACGAAATAATGTGGGAGGAAATCATATGTTTTTAAAATAAATTCTTCCTATGGTTCCAAGCTTTTCGGACACCATGTACTTTCGTACACGCAATCATTTAAGATATGAGATAAAAGCACGGCTGTTATTAGTAACCGTATAACTTGATCATGAAATGACAGAAGACGTGATGGAAACCTCAAGAGGTGAAAGATCAATGTGTAATACGATCACTGTTTTATTTACCTACTTACTTACTTAGTCGTTCCTCTTCTACCCTGGAGTGTAGAGTTTTGCCATACAATCATATCGACTGTCTTCATCCTGGCCTGATTCCCAATCGAGTTTTCGGTCCTTCAGAAATTGTCTAATGTTGTCCTCCCATCAGACTCTGGTTAGTCCTGGAGGTCTGGATCCCTGGCTCTTAGTGTCCCATACTTGTCGTGGTAGCCGATCTTCTCCCATTCTACAGACATGGCCAAACCATCGTAATTGGGACTGTTCTACTTAGGTCTGCAAGGGCTGGGTTTTAAGGCCTTGAGGTTGCGGACCTTGTCTCTTCTTGTTACTTCAACCACCTTCCTCTGACACCTCATTTCTGAGGTTTGGAGCTGGCTGTTGTTGGATGTAGTCATTGCCCATGCCTCGCATCCATCGGTCAAGACTGGAACATAGGTGGAATGGTATACAGCCATCTTCGTCTTTTTGCCAACGTCGCTTTTACTGAGGAAGCGTCGATTTATAGCCTGAAAAGTCTCCCAGGTGCTGCTCTTCGAGTAGCTAACTCTTCTTTTATGCATCCCTTCCATTCTATGACAGCTCCAATGTATTTAAAGTGGTTGACCTGCTCCAGGACCTATTCTACCAGCATAATCTGATGTCTTCTTCTCTCTCGTGATATCACCTTGGTTGTTGTTTTAGAGCTGATGATAACTATCCCTCTCTTCTCTAGTTCTTCCTTCCAGACTTTCAGGTTGGATTGAAGAAGGGCCTCTGATTTGGCAATCAGGGCGACATCATCGGCAAATGCCATCCCTGAAATACAGACCTGTCTCATCTTCCAGTACCCCATTGCATACGTTCTTGTCCACACACTTTGATGACATCGTCCATGAGTAGTATAAAAAGATAAGGTGACAGAATATCACCCTGTCTTACACCATTGATGGTCCTAAACTCTTCTGACTCATTGTTTGCCATCCCCACATAATTTCTGCAAGACTTGTAGAAGATCTGTATAGCATGGATAAGAGGTAGTAGATTGTTTTTTTTTGCCGAGCAGTTTGAAAGTATGCTACAGGGAACCTTGTCAAACGCCTTCTCTTGATCTAAGAAACAAAGATGCATCTCACCTTTATACTGAAGGGCCTTTTCACTCAGCTGTCTGAGAGTGAAGATACGGTCTTGAGTACTTCGGTTTGCTCGGAAGTCACGTTGGACCTCATCCATTTCTGGCTCAGCTAGGCATCTGAGTCTCTGCTCCAGGATTCTAGAGTAAATTCTACCAGGGACACTGAGAAAAGATATGCCTCTATAATTTCCAGATTGTCAGTTGTCACCCTTTTTGAATATGTGTGCTATGATGGCAATCTCCCAATCCTTTGGTATGGTCTTGTGGCACCAGGCTGCCTGTAGGACCCTCAGGAGTAATAGGTTGCCTGATGCTCCTATGTACTTAACCATTGCTAGTGTTATACCATCATGTCCAGCTGCTTTGCCCAATTTGATTTTCTCCAGTGCTGCCTTCAGTTCTTCCATCGTGAGGCCACCTTCGCCACCAATGGTTTCCTCTTCTGTTATAGTGCTTATCATTTCTGAAGCATAACCTTGCTCATCACCAAGGAGCTCTGAGAAATTGTCTTTCCAATACTTCTTTTGGGACATTAAGCAATTTGTTTTGCTTGTCCTTAATGAATTTAAGAGGGCACTGTTTTTCCTTCCTCGTATTCCTTAGGGTCGTGTAGAACAGTTTCTGGTTTTCTTGAGCATATGTTTCTAGATTTTCTCCAAATTCTTCCAAGGATTTCTGTTCTGCTGCTAGCATTTTATTCTTTGCTTCTGTTCTATCACATATTCTCTACATTTCTTTGTTTTTCCTGTTGTGTTATTAGCTTCTAAGTATTGTTTCCATGCCTTTTTGTTTTCTCTCATTTTCTCTAGCTTCTTCTGTCCACAACGGTGTCCTCTTTACCTTCTTCCTAAGTCGGACCACCACATGCTTCTGTTGTAGCTGCTTTTATGATGTCCTTGAATCTAAACCAGAGTGTTTCGAGTTCATCGGGTCGTTCTTCTGTTTCTCACTGCTGTAGCAATAAGCCCCTGATACCTGGTCTTAACTTCTGGCTCTCTTAGCTTGTAGGTCTTAATACTCATCTCCCCTGCTCGATCACTTAGTTTCTTGCATGATAGCGGGCAATGCCTAGGCCGAGCAACTCTTTCAATTGTTCTGTTAACTGTTAGCAGGCAGTGATCACTTCCAATCTCTGGCCCTCTCCAGACTCTAGCATCCCGCACATACTTGAATGAGCTCTTCCTATCAATGGCATAGTCGATGACTGATTTCTCATTCGTGTTGGTTCATAACTGGTGTATGAGCGTATGTTCGTAATGATAAGGTTTTGCTCAGTGCATGATCTAAAGAGTCGCTTTCAATTGTCATTTAGTGTATCTTCTTCATACCTTCAGATATCTCCACCCCATCTGGCATGGTCATCTCCAATGCTGGTATTGAATTCTCCGAGGAGGATAATTTCATCCTTGTAGTCGTCCACTGTCTCTCGTAGCAGCTCAAAGAATTCTTCTTTGACCTCTGCTCGCTCATCTTCGTTTGGCCCATACACAATGACAAGGTTGCCTTGGTTTCTCCTTCTTTTAGCTTTAGCACCATAATGCGCACTGGGACACAGTTCCATACTTTGGTGGTATCTGATTTGTTTTTAGCCACAATAAAACCCACACCCCCTTTAGTTCTTTCGGTTGTGGGGGCTTCACTGTAGAGCAGTATGTCGCCATCGAGATTCATAACTGCTTGTCTCTTTTTCTTCGTCTCCGTTAGAGCTAGAATTTCTAATTTTGCTTTCCTTATCTCTTCCACCAGCTACCCTTTCTTTCCCGTTAATACTCCTAATGTTCCATGATTCATAAATCGTCACCCGTAATTCGTTCCATTTCGTCATCTTTAAGATCAGTCCAATTTTCTCTCTGTCGTTTCTATTAATCGGTTTTTAAGGCAAACAGTAAATTTGCCTGTTGTGCCTTTGTAAGGTGGAGGGGCTGCCTCCTTAAGACCTCCATAAATGCAGTCCCTCCTCACTTTTCCAGCTAGCTATGGACCGTCCTATCCAGAGTTTTGTTTTATTTAAGATAACTGTTTTTTTTTCAGATCACTGCTTAATTTCAGATCACTGTTTTATTTCAGATCACTGCTGTATTTCAGATCACTGCTTTATTTCAGATCATTGTTTTGTTTCAGATCACTGTTTTATTTCAGATCACAGTTTTATTTCAGTTCACTGTTTTATTTCAGATCACTGTTTTATTTCAGAGCAGTTTTATTTCAGATCACTGCTTTATTTCAGATCACTGTTATATTTCAGATCACTGTTTTATTTCAAATCACTGTTTTTTTCAGATCACTGTTTTATTTCAGATCATTGTTTTATTTCAGATCAAATTTTATTTCAGATCACTGTTTTATTTCAGATCACTGTTTTATTTCAGATCACTTTTTATTTCAGATCATTGTTTTATTTCAGATCAAATTTTATTTCAGATCACTGCTGTATTTCAGATCACTGCCGTATTTCAGATCACTGTTTTATTTCAGATCACTGTTTTAATTTCAGTTTACTGCTGTATTTCAGATTGTTTTATTTCAGATCACTGTTTTATTTCAGATCACTGTTTTATTTCAGATCACTGCTGTATTTCAGATCACTACTTTATTTCAGATCACTGTTTTATATCAGATCACTGTTTTATATCAGATCACTGCTGTATTTCAGATCACTGCTGTATTTCAGATCACTGTTATATTTCAGATCACTGCTTTGTTTTAGATGACTGCTTTATTTCAGATCACTGTATTATTTCAGATCACTGCTGTATTTCAGATCACTGCTATATTTCAGATCACTGTTTTATTTCAGATCACTGCTGTGTTTCAGATAACTGCTTTATTTCAGATCACTGTTTTATTTCAGATCACTGCTTTACTTCAGATCACTGTTTTTAGGGATCGAAGACGCAGCATGAGTGAATGCAGTCAGCGACTCGTAGCTTGACTGCTTGCGTCAGGGTCAGCGAACCTGAGCTGACCAAGACCCTACTCCACCTCCAAGTGGTGGTCCTGGAAACAGACTGCATCACTGCAGCCTGGCCGAGAGAGTAGGGATCGAAAAGGGAAGGCAAACCCGGTCCCAAAGAATGCCGTGCTGAAGTCGGATGCGTCGGCCGAAAGGCTCAAATATCACAGCTTCGCTGTAAACGGACACAACGCAACCAACGTCCTTTTCAGGACGAACAAGGAAGAAGAAGAAGATTGTTTTATTTCACATCACTGCTGTATTTCAGATCATTGTTTTATTTCAGATCACTGTTTTATTTCAGATCACTGTTTTATTTCAGATCACTGCTGTATTTCAGATCACTATTTTATTTCAAATCACTGCTGTATTTCAGATCACTGTTTTATTTCATATCACTGTTTTATTTCAGATAACTGTTTCATTTTAGATCACTGATTTTTTCAGATCACTGTTTTATTTCAGATCACTGCTGTATTTCAGATCACTGTTTTATTTCAGATCACTGTTTTATTTCAGATAACTGTTTTATTTCAGATCACTGCTTTATTTCAGATCACTGCTTTATTTCAGATCACTTTTTTTCATAGCTTTATTTATTTCCTTTCGTTGTTCTGTCCCCTTGGTCGCTAAGCGCCGTGGGAAGAAACAGCTTTCCTCCTTGTGCGATGCGTGTTCCTTTAAGTCAGTGTCGTACCACTTTTCTGAAGAAGTTCGTTAGCACTGTCTATCCAACTTCCTTTAGCGGATGGGGGGTGGGGGGGCAATAATGCAGATCCCGATACGATTTACCGGTAAATCAAGGGTATTGACTTGGTAGATCTCCATGAGACGACGGGAGGGAAAGCGAAACCATTATAAAGCTTCATAATTTTTTGACCAGCCCTCAAATGCACGGTATAACGTGTTTAGTACACAACTCTGATATTATGCAATTTTTATCCCCTATTTTGTTAATTATCACACTAAAATAATAACCGGCCCACAATGTATTTTATATTTGGACATGCATCCTAATATAACCGACAGACCTTCTGCCTAGGTTGAAAGGTGAGCGCCTCGCCAACACGAGGCAATTTTTTAAAATGTTATTTCGCGGCCTTCATTATGAACTTTAACACCACTGTTCACGTGACTGACATAATTTTTTCTTTAAGTGTTATTGTTTCTGTTGATCAGAATCGACATCATTGAACTCCGGGCAAACCCCTAGGTTCTCAGTCTCCCTCAGCAAATGTTGAAGTGTATGAATTTTAACTGTTACTGTAGCGCGCTTTTTTTAAATTAAGTGGTGTGGTCATAGTACTCATCATCATCATATCAACCCGTAACCCGTCATGGGTCGTAGGGGTGCCATGGTGGAAGCATCAGCAGACAGGGTCCTCCACTGCTCTCTATCCTCAGCAATGCGTACAAGTGTGGAAAAACCGTGCCCTGTCCATTCTTTGATGTTATCAGCCCAAGATTTTCTTTGCCTTCCTCTTCCCCGTTTATCTTCGGCTGTTCCCTGGAGGATCGTTTTCGAAAGGGAGCCATGACGAGTTACATGCCCAAACCAGGCAAGCTTTCGACGTTTCACTGCTGACAAAAGTGGTTCTTGGTGGCCTGCATACGTGTTTATTTTCTCTCTAACTTAGACATTTGTTTTGTGCTCTTTATGGCAAATGCGCAAAATTCTACTATAACATTAATACCCGAAAGCCTGAATTCGTAGTACTATAGCACGTTTCACTAGCTTTGCCCTCAAACAAATGTAATTATCTGATTAACCGTCTAACGTATTAATGCCATTTTTTGCATACGATGTTATATTGGGTTAGACCCAACAAATATATACTTTATATCTGTGCATCTTGTCCAGTTCCCATAAACGGATGAAATCCTTTGATCTTTGTCGGCATACTAATTATTGTGTATCGAGAAAAGAAATTTTACCACTTCATGCACAGATTCTGTGAATTGATTAGGCATAGGCGTGTCTACTATTACAATAATGTGGCCATCACGTTTGCAATTGAATACGTGTTGAAGATGATTTCTTAAATGATCTGCATGCGAAATACTCGTGACATTGTTTGTCATTGACATTTAATGCGCTACCAAACTGGACCTTCCTTGATCTAATTATTTCAATGGGTATCATCTCTTTGCGGTTCATAAATATCATAATGGAACGTTGCTCCTCTAATGTGCTTGTAAATAACGGTAAGGTCATCTTTAAAGAAATTAAACTTCATCCGAATCATAATCAGATGTCTCTGAGAAATTGAAAATCAATCTCGGCTGAATGAAGGACAAACCATCATTCTTCCAATATTCCTCTTCCTCTTGTAACACATGGTTCTCTCTTTTCTTCCAATAATCTCTGGCTATATTGGAGATGGCGGCTTTTATAAGTATTTCAACATCTTTTAATTTGAACGTTCTATTTTCTGTTGCTACCTGTTCCTTAATTTTAGCCCATACTAATTCTATTGGGTTTAAGTGAGAATGGTAAGGAGGTAATCTTAAACATCTGTGACCATGTTCATGGATTGCCTTGTCTATGTGAAATATCTTTGTATGCTGTGTCTTTTTTTACAATTCCAAGTAATTCAGGTTCATGGACATTTCGTTGAATGGAATGTTGTTTATGGTCAGCCAAATCTTTATTACATCTTTAATACTTGGTGAATTAGAAAGTTTATCTTCTGGTGCCACAACGTTGTGATATGAGGCATTGTCCATTATCAAACACCACGGTCTATCCAAGGAAGGAAGTACATGATTCACAATCCAATCTTGAAATATCTTGCCATTCATCTCTGCATGGTAATCCCTATTATCTGTGGATTTTGAAACAAATATGAGTTCAGTATTATTTAGAAGCCCATGATGGCTGCTTCCTGGATGTGCAATTATTAGGCGCTGTCCTTTGCTGCTTGGTACTAGTCTCTTAGTTGTTCCATCAGATGATTGCCATTCTCGTTCATTACTGTGGTGCGCATTGATCCAAGTTTCATCTAAATACACAAAATCATAACAATCTCTTCTCATTTCTCTGACCTCGCGTAAATATTTGCTTCTCATTGCAACTATATGAGGCTTCTCACAAATAAGGTTTCTACCACCAACATATTTTCTAAAAGTGAATCCCAAACTCCTAATAGTCCTCCATAGCGTAGATTTGGAAATATCAATGTCATTATTCTTTCTTAACCAAATTTTCAATTTCCTTAAAGTCACTGCCTCATTATTGTGAAACATATTGCAAATTTCTCTGCGGATCAATTCTCTGTCAAAATTATCCACCACTCTTGGCCTAATTTTCGTGTGTAAAACACTGGAATTAGACATTTCAGATGTCGCTATCCAGCGGTGCAATGATCGTTTGCTTATCCCCAAGGCGTGAATAGTCCTCTTTTGTGGGTTTGAAATAGAATGATATAGTTTTCCTCGAGTAGCTTCATTGCAGAAATACTTAAAAATCCTATTTGTGATTTGCTGTAATGTCATAAAATGTACTCGCAGACTCATTTTTCCTTCTTAACCACACAATAATTTTTGTAGACACACCTCTGATTGACAATGTGTGCGTTGCACCGGATATAAACTGTTTTATGTTCAAGAAGTGCGATTTCACGCAATTTCACTCAAAAATCATGCCAATTGCTTGATAAACCAAAAATGTGCAAATGAGGTCGTATAATTTACTGTAGACATTTCAATATTTGTGCGTGTGATGTGTGTTGGCAAGTAGGATTTTATATTATATCGCAAAGAAACGAAAATTGAAAACCAATGGCCGCATTTTAATGAAAAATTTAATTCATAGGGTCTATACCATTTCAAATTCACACATAAACTTTCACTTATATGCGTTATATATTCGCTGAGATATAGCATTTTGAAGTTGGGCAAAGCTATAGCACGTTTCACTAGCTTTGCCCAACTTCAAAATGCTACATCTCAGCGAATATATAACGCATATAAGTGAAATTTTGTGTGTGAATTTGAAATGGTATAGACCCTATGAATTAAATTTTTCATTAAAATGCGGCCATTGGTTTCAATTTTCGTTTCTTTGCGATATAATATAAAATCCTACTTGCCAACACACATCACACGCACAAATATTGAAATGTCTACAGTAAATAATACGACCTCATTTGCACACTTTTGGTTTATCAAGCAATTGGCATGATTTTTGAGTGAAATTGAGTGAAATCGCACTTCTTGAACATAAAACAGTTTATATCCGGTGCAACGCACACATTGTCAATCAGAGGTGTGTCTACAAAAATTATTGTGTGGTTAAGAAGGAAAAATGAGTGCGAGTACATTTTATGACATTACAGCAAATAACAAATAGGATTTTTAAGTATTTCTGCAATGAAGCTACTCGAGGAAAACTATATCATTCTATTTCAAACCCACAAAAGAGGACTATTCACGCCTTGGGGATAAGCAAACGATCATTGCACCGCTGGATAGCGACATCTGAAATGTCTAATTCCAGTGTTTTACACACGAAAATTAGGCCAAGAGTGGTGGATAATTTTGACAGAGAATTGATCCGCAGAGAAATTTGCAATATGTTTCACAATAATGAGGCAGTGACTTTAAGGAAATTGAAAATTTGGTTAAGAAAGAATAATGACATTGATATTTCCAAATCTACGCTATGGAGGACTATTAGGAGTTTGGGATTCACTTTTAGAAAATATGTTGGTGGTAGAAACCTTATTTGTGAGAAGCCTCATATAGTTGCAATGAGAAGCAAATATTTACGCGAGGTCAGAGAAATGAGAAGAGATTGTTATGATTTTGTGTATTTAGATGAAACTTGGATCAATGCGCACCACAGTAATGAACGAGAATGGCAATCATCTGATGGAACAACTAAGAGACTAGTACCAAGCAGCAAAGGACAGCGCCTAATAATTGCACATCCAGGAAGCAGCCATCATGGGCTTCTAAATAATACTGAACTCATATTTGTTTCAAAATCCACAGATAATAGGGATTACCATGCAGAGATGAATGGCAAGATATTTCAAGATTGGATTGTGAATCATGTACTTCCTTCCTTGGATAGACCGTGGTGTTTGATAATGGACAATGCCTCATATCACAACGTTGTGGCACCAGAAGATAAAGTTTCTAATTCACCAAGTATTAAAGATGTAATAAAGATTTGGCTGACCATAAACAACATTCCATTCAACGAAATGTCCATGAACCTGAATTACTTGGAATTGTAAAAAAAGACACAGCATACAAAGATATTTCACATAGACAAGGCAATCCATGAACATGGTCACAGATGTTTAAGATTACCTCCTTACCATTCTCACTTAAACCCAATAGAATTAGTATGGGCTAAAATTAAGGAACAGGTAGCAACAGAAAATAGAACGTTCAAATTAAAAGATGTTGAAATACTTATAAAAGCCGCCATCTCCAATATAGCCAGAGATTATTGGAAGAAAAGAGAGAACCATGTGTTACAAGAGGAAGAGGAATATTGGAAGAATGATGGTTTGTCCTTCATTCAGCCGAGATTGATTTTCAATTTCTCAGAGACATCTGATTATGATTCGGATGAAGTTTAATTTCTTTAAAGATGACCTTACCGTTATTTACAAGCACATTAGAGGAGCAACGTTCCATTATGATATTTATGAACCGCAAAGAGATGATACCCATTGAAATAATTAGATCAAGGAAGGTCCAGTTTGGTAGCGCATTAAATGTCAATGACAAACAATGTCACGAGTATTTCGCATGCAGATCATTTAAGAAATCATCTTCAACACGTATTCAATTGCAAACGTGATGGCCACATTATTGTAATAGTAGACACGCCTATGCCTAATCAATTCACAGAATCTGTGCATGAAGTGGTAAAATTTCTTTTCTCGATACACAATAATTAGTATGCCGACAAAGATCAAAGGATTTCATCCGTTTATGGGAACTGGACAAGATGCACAGATATAAAGTATATATTTGTTGGGTCTAACCCAATATAACATCGTATGCAAAAAATGGCATTAATACGTTAGACGGTTAATCAGATAATTACATTTGTTTGAGGGCAAAGCTAGTGAAACGTGCTATAGTGAAACGTGCTATAGTCATCCCGAAACGTCAAAGCGGGTTTTCCCGATAAGCACGAAATTCCCAATGTTGTTAGATGTACACAAAAACAATGTACTGTCTAGAGGTACGTGTCCGTCTAAATACGATTATTTTTAAACTGCGTGGGAAATGAAATGCATATATTTTTGCAAACGTGAAGCCCGGAATAGTAAAAACGACATAAGTAATGGTTATCTCGAAGAACATTATTTCTCAGGAATGCACTATCAAAGTAAATGGAACAGTTTTAAAACGTCAATAGATTTACATACATAGTCACGTTATTAACACCGGATGGAAGATGCGTATCAGAAGCGAAAATTAGAATAGGTCAAGGTGAAGGTAGTCAGTCCCATAGCAGATACTGCCATAGGGGAGTGAAGTGTTAGAAACTTTTCCTTCCCTAACTCAAGAGCAGAGTCAGGTATCCATTACAGCAACCGTGTTTCGAACCTGGCATGTTTGCCACGAGAGGCCAGCCCTCTAATCATTCTGCCTATCAGACGCTTGAAAAGTAGAAAGCCCAAAAAGTAGCATTCTGTAAAATGAAACGTATTTTACGCAACAATTCATTGACCATGGAAGTAAGAAAGAGTTCTTCAGTGTTATATACAACCAATCCTGACATATATAAGAGTCATGTACAATTAGTAGAGAAGTAGGAAAAACACTAGAGGCCACATAAATGTTCTGTTACAGACAAATGTTAAAATACCATGGACAGCTATAAAAAAATGAGTACTGAGGATGTTCTCAAATAGGACAATGCGCAAAGGGAGCTCATGTTAGAAGGATCCAGTCCACTTTCATTGGACATGTTATAGGAAGAAGGAAACTGGAGCATATCTAGACTACAGGAAAGATTGAGAGAAAAAGAGATAGAAGATGACAAAGTGAGAAGATGCTGGACAGTTTGATATCAAGGCTAGTAAACAAGTCAACAATATAAATGAAAAATAGTACTGGAGGCAGGAAGCTGAGGACAAACATGAAGGCTGTTAAGTCCTTTTTCCGCATTGGATTTAAGTGTGTTAGATCTTACATGCCCGTCTAGTGTTGATGGACGCACATGTGAGCGCATCTAAGAAAAGTTGTATATGATTAGTTATTTACGCGCCGTCATACACAATAGTTGAACAAAATAGCGCATCACGGTGCGATTGTTCGTTTGTTGCTAAACAGCGTTTACATTATAAAAAGATATCCCTAAAGTCTGCTATTGAAGACAGACATACTTTTGACGGAGCCGATTATGTGTCTTGCCCCAAGCCGTGGGAAGATTTCATGTAAAGATACTAATACACCTCCTTGTATGGAG
This sequence comes from Oreohelix idahoensis, assembly GCA_024509875.1. Classification (NCBI taxonomy): domain Eukaryota; kingdom Metazoa; phylum Mollusca; class Gastropoda; order Stylommatophora; family Oreohelicidae; genus Oreohelix; species Oreohelix idahoensis. The sequence continues at coordinate 268,290 of JAMPIV010015207.1, forward strand.
CGTCTACTTTAGCCAACACCTGGCTCGATTATATATCGGATTTGATGCTATTTTTGTCGTGACAAGATTTGGCTGTACTTCGGCACGCATATGTCATGTCGTATCGATAGTGGGTTCCAGACTCTTGCCGACTGTTGTCGGGTTCATCCTGCTGTATATATTTACAGGGTTCATTCAATAAAACCCTTTCATATTATTTAAAAGCTCCGTCGTGAAAACCAAAATGGTAGAACTGCTCACCGTAGAGCTCGTCGCCGTCCTTGAGATGTCGGCGGTTAGAGAGTGTCGATCAAGTTCATGATTGAAGATATATAATTATGCAAAGTAATTTGATGCCATGATATTATAACCTGTACTATTGATGTGATATGCCTACTACACTATGACCATGAACGTCTGTACTTCGTCGCTGAATAAACGTGTATACTGTGATGTCCAACCATGACTCCAATTCAGATCCATTACCCGATGGTCAATGTTATGACCCTATCGTTCCAGTATTGACATTGCCTATTACCATCGATCCATCTATACACCCACCATTATAATATTCGTGTTTGGAAGTTATAATTCGGCAATAGAGACTTTAAGCCCGAAAATACCACAGCACTCTAATACTGGTGGTAACATCTGGTGGCCCAGTCTTCAGGACGAATTTCTATAAATCAAATAGGCTTACTCGTTTGAAGATTGCAGAATGTCCAGTTGCTTTCAAGTCGACAACATCATTTGTTTTGGAGATCTACATAACGGTCGTTCAGACTAACCTTCAAGTGGTCCTCCATAACGTAATCTGTCAAGGTCAACTTTGGACTTCGGTTATTGTGTCTTTGTTCACCCATTCTGAAATTCAATGACCACACCGGCTTCCGTACATGTGCCTGCGCGGGGTTAGTCTATTTAGTAATTCGCAGGTAGGGGTGGCAGAATGAGCGCGGGTTAGTCTATTATGCATTTCGCAGGTAGGGGTGGCAGCATGGCACATGAATGTATTAAGCATAAAGAAAATATTATAGAAGTGAAAGAGATGTGAAAGAAATGTAAAGAGCGGTACAGGTGGACATTGCATGCGTATTTGAAGGTCTATGCTCCTTTGCGATCTGTAGGGCAGTGATGATAAAGATATACGACCTCTTTTCATGTCTCTTTTTGAATACTTTCAACGATTTTGCAAGGGGACGTGTAGTTCTCGAAATTGTCTTGTTAAGATGATTGTCAATTTAATTATTTTTTGTTTGTGGAAAAGGGGGGGGGGGGGGAGAGAGAGAGAGAGAGAGAGAGAGAGAGAGAGAGAGAGAGAACAACAAGACTATTCATCATCATCAGACATATCAATATCTTAGATCGGCTGCAATGGATCTCCGGCGTCTTCTGCCTTTTTTCTTGATATTAAGATGGACTCTTTCTTGTCCATCTCTTGATGTTACATTTCCACTAATAGCGCTGTCTTCCCCTTGCACGTTTGCCTTTAACTCCGCCTTCTATTATGGTCTTTAGTAAGGTGCTGTGTCTTTTTACAAGGCCAACATATTTTTTACTGTCTAATGTTAACCTCCGTCATTAATTATCTTTTCATTCCTAGGTTGTCTGTGACCTCTTTATTTGTTTTCCTCTCTATCCATGAGACGCACCCCACTCTTCTATATATCCCCATCTCAAATGCCTCAATTCTTTCCTGTAACTGCTTGTTCATTGTCCATGTTTCTAAACTACACAATGATGAAGAATATATGTAGCACTTGATGATTCTCGAGGGTATTTCCAGGCTACAACGTCTTGTATACTTTGACATGCATCCTAATATTAGCGGGTCTGAATGCATGTCGTAAATTTTTTTAGAGAGAAAGAGTCTTACAAATAGTAGTCCGGTTTAGAGTGTAGAATGATGGTGAAACGCTCAGTGATAGAAATGTAGAGAGTAAATAGTTGCTTCACAGAGTGCTGGAGGAGAGTAAAGACAGACTTATTTACGACAAATCGTTTCTCTCAATCTACTCTTCAGGCTGTCCTGGTCAAACAATTATTTGCCAGTTTCCAGACACACACCTGCTCTCACACCGATTTGGTGCTTCAAACACACAGACGACGTGGATACAACTATATTAAACAAATAGGGGAAATTGTGGGCTTTGGGTATTCCAACACAGTAACAATTAAGTTTATGTTGTTTATTAAAGTTAAAAAAAAACAATCACTACAATAATCGTGTGTTTACAGCAAAAATTATCAAATTACAGAAAATGCAAATAACAAGGTAGGGAGGGGGTGAAGAAGATTGGTATCGACTAAGCCCGTCCCGCTTATTAGACAAAGATAAACCCAGTCCAAAGATAGATAGTTATCAGGAACATAGGTACGTTAACCTAACAGTGAAGTTAATTACTCTGAAAGAAGTGTTTCAAAATTAGGTATGGGTGGTATAAAGAATCCTGTTCTTCCCAATTGTTCTTCACTTTACTAAGCAAATGAAAAGGAGGGGGTTTTAAACTTAGTTAACAAATTATCAACTATCCCACTTAAAGGAACAATGCAGGGTATACAGAAAATTATATTACCAGGTAAGCAAGTTAACAAAATGGTTACAAAAAAAGATTAAATTTCCTGTCATTCATACACGCGCGTGAGGATCCACACTCATATATTCACATACTTACCGAATACAGCATTGTGGTAAGTTGGGATTATATAAATAGTTATAGGGGACTTAGTGTACTGACTGAGATCAGCTGTGAAGGTATCTGTATCTAATAAATGTGGTGTGTTACAGATGACCTTACTTTGCTACCACATTTAGACCTCAATCAGACTTATTCTGGAATATTGTAATGACTACGTTGAATGTCTAGGGTTATGATAGTGATGAAGTGTAAGTTCACAACAACCAACAGACGGATAAACACTTTTATTAAGATCCACAACACTTTACAACACTATGACAAGCACATACATATAACACTCTAGAAGACTAGCTTAAGTAAGTCAAGTGTTAACTTTTAAATTATGTATTAGTTTCTTTCAATAATAGATATCCTGATCCAACTACAGAGTGAATCAGGAATCACAATCAAATGTATACACAATGTTTATGTACAAAATTTATACAAAGGATCTTTGTCCTGACATATAATATTATTACAATATGTGTGTTGGGTTGTGATGTAGTATTATGAGGTAATACTGGCTTTTGAAGCTAGGTTGTTGTTTGTCATCACGACTTCATGTGTTTGTTACTGGTGGACATAATATTGAAGGGATCACAGTTCTTTTTATTTGTAAAACAATAACTGTCCCTCTTGATTTAGTATTACAGTCACTTTTAAGGTGGGTTATACAAGGGTGAGCTGCTCTGGCTGACGAATTCTTAACTTATATGTCGGCGGCAGGAAAACTGTCTCCTCTGCTCGCTTGCTTCTCAGTTATCTTGAAATACACCACTGGTCGATATCTTGGACAAGGCGTCTGCTGCCAGCCCTCTGGATCCAGCAAAACTCAGACCAGGTGCTGCTCTAATACTTCAATACCACGGTCCCTGAAATAAGAAGGTTGTACCTCCTTCTTCAGAACTAATATATAATATATTTCCACACTGAAGTACAGGACATTACAAACACAGAGTTCAGCGCTGTAGGCCAACTGCTAGCTTCTCATGTGACAATATACACCAGTATTCCTCTCCCTAATGGTTACAACGCCTCTGCAATTCCAGCGTTAATTCCTTCCATACAATAGGATAGGTGTCATGTTACTATTTGGCAATCCCATATATGCCTATGCAGTTATACTCCTCTCTGACAAGCTTTTACATGGTGGAGCAATATCTAGGCTTTGCCTTCTATTTGCTACTGAACCACACACATACAGACACAATTTATCATTTCATATTCAATTTTCATATATATATATATATATATATATATATATATATATATATATATATATATATATATATATATATATATATATATATATATATATATATATATATAGGAAATATGTCTATCTTACCACAATTCAAGGAAATATACACAAGTAACGTTGACTGGCGATGAATTCTGGCACAATTTCGATCTGCCTTATCCCAGGCTTTTATTAGAAAAATATTAGCTTGATCTCAACGCACTTGCTTCTTACAAAATTTATTTTCAAAACTGGCCCTGAACTGACGCTTCTATTTGACTATATCGAACGCTCTAACCAATGAGACCATGTTTACAAGAGACTTTGAAAACTTTTCCCATCCTACACGTTGCCATTCACAACAATAATAGTATTTGCAGTTCGACTAATAAGGTTTCGCCTTACATATTACTACAGCCTACACTAGTCAACAACCAAAATGTACCAGAAATGAAAATAGCTGATCTTAACTAATTTTGGTGTGCTGAAAACGAAAATGACATTAAAAAATGTTGATTGGCTCTAGTTTTCAAGATATATGCTACTAGTTTATTTAATTACGGTAAATTTATATATATATGACGCAACTGTTGTGGGCGATTGCATAATTTTTTCTAATGACCAATAAAAATGTTACTAGAAGTTGATGATGCAATCCTACCTATGATTACATCCCCTTTGTGTATAAATACCTTATCTCTGATAAAATGTTGCCATTAGTTAGTGCATTTGTCCTTATCAAAAGTATCGTAGTTAGAAATGCCAGAAGGCGTACAGTTTGTATTTTGGCTGCAGAATAGGAGATCAAGATAAGAGCTGGGCGCCACACATATGCTGCAATACATGTGCAGCACATCTTAAACTGTGGTTAACTGGCAAAAGGCAAGCTATGCCTTTTGCAGTCCCAATGATTTGGAGAGAGCCCACTGATCATCTCAACAACTGTTACTTTTGCATGGTCCCTCCAATTGGGAAAGGCATATCAAAGAAGAAAAAATGGACTCTGGAATATCCAAACATCCCCTCTGCAATACTTCCGGTACCACATGGCGATGATCTACCAGTTCCCAAAGTGCCAGAATCCTTTTCAGCTGCTTCCACTGATGAAGAGGACATTGGTGGTCCTGAACCATCAACCTCAAGTGACACAGATTTTGAGCAAACTACATCCACTAAACCACACTTAATAACCCAAGGTGAACTGAATGATCTTGTAAGAGATCTGAATTTACCGAAGAACAAGGCGGAGCTTTTGGGTTCCAGATTGCAACAGTGGAATCTCCTGGCAGAAGATGTTACAATTTCTGTGTATAGGAACCGCCAGAAGCCGCTTATTACATTCTTTTTCAAAGAGGGTGACCTTTCTGCGTGCCACAACATTTCTGGTTTAATGGCAGCCCTCAACATCAATTACATACCGGAAGAGTGGAGGCTTTTCATTGATTCATCCAAGACAAGTCTTAAAGCTGTTTTGTTGAATAATGGTAATGTGTTACCGTCAATTCCAGTTGGTCACGCAGTTCATATGAAAGAAACTTATGAAAACATTAAGCAGCTTTTGAAGTGTATAAACTACGATCATCATCATTGGTCACTTTGCGGTGACTTAAAAGTGGTCGCTCTTTTGCTTGGACTACAGGGTGGATACACCAAGTACTGTTGCTTTCTCTGTGAGTGGGATAGCCGTGCACGAAGTGACCATTACATCAGAAGACATTGGCCAATCAGGCAGTCATTGCAGCCTGGCAGTAAGAACGTTGAGAACCCAGCAGTTGTCGACACCAGCAAGATTTTGTTGCCACCCTTGCACATTAAGCTGGGTCTCATGAAAAACTTTGTCAAGGCAATGGAGAAAACCGATGAGGCTTTCAAATATCTCATCAGAAAATTTCCAAGACTGAGTGAAGCTAAAATAAGAGAGGGAGTATTTGTTGGTCCGCAAATTCAAAAACTTCTTCATGATGACGAGTTTCTTTGCGTGTTGCATGGCAAGGAAAAAGCAGCATGGCTAGCATTTAAGTCAGTGGTGGACAATGTTCTTGGAAACAACAGATCTGATAATTACAATGAAATTGTAGAAAATCTCCTTCTGAAGTATAAGAGTCTTGGCTGCAACATGTCTTTGAAAAATCATTTTCTGGATTCTCATCTGGATTTCTTTACGTCAAACTGTGGAGCGGTCAGTGATGAGCATGGTGAACGATTTCACCAGGACATTGCTGCTATGGAGACAAGGTATCAAGGCAATTGGAGCAATTCAATGCTTGTTGATTACTGTTGGACTGTGACAAGAGACACCTCATCGATTGACTACAAGAAGCAAGCAAAGAGAGCTCGAACAGCGACTGAATAATGACGGAATGGGTTCAAATGTGCCTTTTTAAAGCATGATATGTGAACTTTAAATAATGTTTTTATTTTTTCTATCATTTTATGTTAAAATATCAATTAATTGAGTATGTAACCACAATTTTTATAATGCTAAAGTAGAAAGACTAGCTGTTCAGCCCAGAGAAGTAAACAAGCATACATTATTTGTATTACTGTAATGTAAATCCATCATTTAAAAAAAAACCAGAGCCAATTGGTGAATTTCATTATGATATTTGAAATCAGCATGTCAAAATCAATAAGAAATGGTACATTTAATTTCTGGTACAAAAAACTTTTGAAAATTTGTTGACTAGTGCTATCAAATCGTATCTAACTTGTTGGCCTCATTTTCCCTAAAGCAGTGTTTTTCAAACATGCCATTATGAGCAAATATGATCTTGTGCTGTCAGACAACCCCACTATAGTATTTTGGCTATAATTTGTTAATTACTAGACTATTTGCGTAACACATAACATATTCTTTGTCAGCAAGTCCTAAGGCACAAGAATATATAAGTTTAATGGGGCCAAGTGGCTTCGTTCAAAATATGTATTTGCTTCTACCACCCGTTCACTTCCATACCAAGGGATGTCTTCTGTACTGTCAGACTAATGTCAGGAGCTTAGACATAAATCAGTAGAATGTCAGGTTTCCCAATAAGATTTTAAACCTGTTTTCAAAACCTAACCTCGTATCGTTAGTGTTTTTTATTTACTTTTTATTTGAAAAAATCAGATCTTCATGCCTTTCGCGTGGGATTAACGTTCACTTTTTAATCGCGAGACGACGTAGTACAATTGCATGCGTTCCTCCGTGCATCTCTCTCTCTCTCTCTTCTAAGCCCGTCTGTCTTTTAGGTTAACGTAGTGTGTATAATGACATTAATGTAGTATTATATCTAGGTCATTAAGCAGTGTGCCTATCAAGGTCGTCTAAGAAATACAGTACCAGTTGTATTTTTAGAAACGCGTGTATGATGCAGTAGGCTTTTACTATTGTACGTGGAAGCGTTACAGTTATGCAGACGAAGTAGAAAAAGGGGATCTCTGGTTCAGCCATTATGGCATTGGTCTTTCACCATTCTTCTTTCTTTTGTATTATTTCGTTCTACTTTACATTTATGTTCTAATTTATATATGTGGATTAGAATTTTTCACGACAAGCATCAGACACTCCAATAGAATTATATAAACAGCAATTACACTCTTGACACATGAAAAGGTCTGGTACTTCCGTGTCCCGCCCCAGATGTTGCGAGGTTTGCTGATAGCAACTATTCTCACTTATCGCCGGACTTGAAGCCTAAGAGTTATTGTGTTTTATTATATAGAAGAGTCTATGGGATGGCACTGACACAGTTCGACACCGGGGTGAAAATGAAGTGGTCTCTTTAATCTTCCGCTATGGTAAAATTCCTTCAATGCGTGATGATAGTAACTGACCGGTAAGTTTATTAATCCAGTGAGGAAAAACTTAAGCCGTCACAGTTCAGGAAAATATGTACTCTCTCACAGTAGGGCAGTAAATAAAGTATCGCTACTGGCACGGTTCAACTTCCAGTTTATCTTACAGATTTGTAATTTTAATATGATGATTGTTCTTTAAATAGTCTTGGGTAGGCTTTCTTTCATGTAATTATGATAGCTAGGTCGCATTGAACCGCCACAAGATAAAATTTAAAAATGTTTCATCAATATGTCTGGAAGTTTTTAAGATGATATCTTTATTGCTGGGATCGCAAAGGTTACGATCACTCTGTATGAAAGAAAAAGACATGTAATATACCAAAAAATCAAATAACATTCTAAAGCGCGATGAATTTCCCGTTAAGACTATATATATATATATATATATATATATATATATAATATATATATATATATATATATATATATATATATATATATATATTCGCGTATTTAATTATGTATTTAATAAACAATGCGCGAGTTCTAATGGTTAAAACACACATCTATAAATATAGGACTTAACTAAATTTATTAATTATAAATTCTTTCGCGACTTTAAAAGTTAATTAAAGCATTTAAGCATCTACTATCTTTTTTGGAAATAATATAGCAGATATATCATTACATTTACAACTGGAACTATTGAGATGGTTTAATTTAATAGATTTAAATTAACACAAAATCCAGTGAAATAGAATGAATGAACTAGACCACTGATCACTTTACACAATATATATTTTACCGTTTTACACAGAAATAGAATTCACTGCAAATATATGTAAGAATCCAGGGGATAATCTAGCAAGATTTCAAATATAGCTAGTGCTTCTGTAAAGGTCTGGCCAACGAGTGATAAAGTGTATTTCTACGTGGTCTGTATATATCTAACTTAATTGTAAGATGAGTGGAACATAAGAAAATTGACACCTTTTTAGATCTCAGGACACTTTTGGGGATCTGACCGCCAGACTACAGAGAGAAGCCGCCCCTGGTCTTCGTATCTCCGCTCGCTGCTGCGATCGGTTCTGTGTTTAACACCGAGATGCGAAATACCTGCAGGAACTTGCGTCGCTCGTTTCAGGGACCACTACTGTCTTTGATCGTGGCGCTAGTCTTTCCTGAAATCCCCCAGTCTGTGTCTTTGATCGTGGTCGCTACTATCTGTTTGATTCTGGCGCCGCCCCCTCTGGGCAAGTTAATGAAAATACTGCATATGATTGCTCAAGAGATGTCCATGGGCGTGATTTAATCTCTCCTTAAATCAATGCGATGACCAGAATGAACGATAGATAAACTGTCCACATATTAATCAGCAAACGTGTGGAACGGTTGCATAGCTAATGAGTCCAGGTGAAAAAAAATCCCGTTTGACGAAAGGTTACAAAATTCGGGGGCACTGATGTTATCCAAGGGGTCGCTACGAAGGTTGTACCATATCATCCAACACTTCCGGGTCATTCAGGGTCGGCTGAGTTCGTCTGTCACAATCGTCCCCTCTTTTGAGACATAAAAACCTCTTTTCATGTTTGATTTATGACGATGAAGCTGCCCTGAACGGTAGCTTTAGGATGATTGGTATCTTCAACTTCCTCTTCTTCCTCCGTAGTCCAGTTTCTACTCAGGAAATAAGCCCCGACATTCTGTCTTCCCGGAATGTATTCCACTTTGAAAGAATAAACGCTTAGATGAAGGGCCCAACGCATGACCCTTGCGTTAAATTCTTTATTGGCACCAAGAAATGCTAACGGAGCGTGGTCTGTTTGCACTGTGAAAGATGTACCGTAGAGAAACTCATGATGGCGTCTGATACCGTCAATCAGAGCGAGGCATTCTCTTTCGACTACGCTGTAGTTCCGTTCAGCTTTATTTAATTTCCGACTGCCATAGGCAACTGGAAATAGCATGTTCAGGTCACTGTCCTCGGCTTGAAGCAGTGTTGACCCGATGCCCTGACCTGACGCGTCGACCCGTAATACAAAAGGTTTCTTGAGGTCAGGCAACCTCAAAATGGGGTATGCAGACAACTGTCCTTTCAAAGTGCTGTATGCGTGTTCGCACTTTTGATCCCACATGACCTTATCCGGACGCCCTTTCTTTGTGAGGTCAGTCAGAGGTGCCGTCAGTCCGTTGAAGTTCTGGATGTACTTCTGATAGTATGCACATAGTGATATGAAGGAACGTACGTCTTTCTTCGTTCGGGGTCTTTTTGCTGCCACTATTTTCTCCACGTTCTTCTTAATAGGCCAACTGCATCCGTGAGAAATAGTATGCCCCAGGAAGTCTAACTGTTCAAACCCGATGAGACATTTGCTAGGTCTGGCTGTGAGACCAGTTTCCTGTAGTCTCCTGAGGAGCATAGCAACCGTAGCAATATGTTCTTCGTAGGTTTCCGATGCAATTAATATGTCATCCATGAAATTATGGATATGGGGACTTTGCAAAGGTTCTAGAAGCTTCCTCATCATCCTGGTGAACACTCCTGGTGCGTTATGCAAACCGAACGGCATCACATTAAATGTGTAATGTCCTTCACTAGTGCTGAAAGCTAACAAAGGTTTAATTTCCTCCTTGACTGGTATTTGATAATAACCTTTACTGAGGTCAATCTTGGAGAAAATCTTTGCTTTGCTGAGCTTGGTGAACAACTCAGAAACAGTTTGGAGAGGTTCGGGCTGGAATTCCGTTACAGCGTTTAGCAGCCGGTAATCTATACACAGCCGAACTTCCTTATTGGGCTTCTGCAACAGCACTACACTGGAACTGTAAGGAGATGTAGACTCACTGATAATTCCTGCCTGACGCAGCTTGTCTATTTCTCCGCGAAGTGCATCAGCTTTAGCGTACGGGATGGGGTAAACTCTGGTTCGAACAGGGGTCTCGTTTGTTAATTTCATATCAAATTCAATGAGATTTGTTCGACCAGGTACATCCGTTAAGACTGCACTGTACTGTTTTAGTAGAGCCCTGGTTTCTGTTTGTTGTTCTGGTGAGAGATTGTCGCCGAACTTGACATCTTTAAAGGATTCTGTGGGTTGCAATGGATACTCCATGCAACCATCATCATCTTCCTCGTCTTCCGTTGCTATGGCGACAGCCAGGAGATGCTCGGAGGATGGCACTGGTCTCTCCAAATATTTCTTAAGGAGATTTACGTGGAAGACCTTCTCCTTTCCTTTTATTGAGATCTTGTAATTAGTACGTGAGATCTTTTTAAGGACGGTAAACGGTCCTTGCCATCCGATGCGAAGTTTATTGCTTCCGGTTGGAAGTAGCAACAAAACTTTCTCCCCTGGTTGTAGTTCTCTCTCTTTTGCAGCTTTGTTGTATCTTTTAGCATGTTTAGCGCGGGCTTTCTTAAGGTTGGTAGTAGCTAGATCCCATCCTAGCTTTAGCCTTTCCTTGAGCTCAGATACATACTTGCTTGCAGAGACGACTGTCTCGTCAGCCTTTTGGTCTGTCAGGGACCGAAGTAAGGCTTCTAGTGGCCCCTTAATAGGTCTGCCAAATAAAAGTGTAGCAGGCGGGAATCCCGTAGACGCTTGGGGTACCTCTCGGTAGGCGAATAAGGCAGCCGATATATATAGGTCCCAGTCTTCCGGTTTCTCCTGACCCAGCTTACGTAACATGGTGGTGAGGGTGCCGTTAAAACGTTCCACGAGCCCATTTCCGGCCGGATGGTAGGGACTTGTGTGGATATGTTTGGCCCTCAAGATCTTAAAGATCTCCTCCATTAACAGGCTACGGAATTGGGATCCATTGTCCGTCAAAACTTGTTGAGGGAATCCCAACCGTGTAAAAATTTGCACGAGGGCTTCTGCGACATGCTTGGAATCTGTGCATGTTAGCGGTATAGGTTCGGCTCACATTATGCAAGTTTCGACTAAAGTCAGGATGAACCTGTTCTTTCTTTTGGTCCTTTCCAGGGGTCCAATGATGTCGACAGCAACCCGTTCAAATGGAGTATCCACTATTTGCATTTGCCCCATAGGTACTGGGGGTGTCAAGTGCTGTGGTGCTACCCGTTGGCACTGGGCGCAGAATTTCACATACCTGATAATGTCAGAGTTCATTCCTGGCCACCAATAGTGGTTTTTTATTCGCTGAATAGTGGCGTTTTGACCCATATGTCCGCTAAAGGGAAGAGAGTGCCCCATTTCTAAGATCTGGCTTCTGTACTGCGTCGGTACTAGGAGCTGGTTATTCCCCGTGTCCGGGTTGCCCGTTCTACGATACAATACGCCATCCTTAGAAAAGATGTCTCCGTTGTGTCTGGGGTCCTTAGCCATGGGCAGTTTTCTAAAGCAGGGCTCCAGAGTAGGGTCCTTTTGTTGCGCCTCCTTCAGTTCATTCGGCAACAAATTTGGCGCAGGCTCCCTCTCCTTCTTGGCTTGCCCTCTTGTGGTTACCGCTGCCACAATCGGCTCCTTTGGTCTCCCAATAAACACATATCTACATCCCAGGATAACTGGGTAGATAGGATCATCCATAATGGCCGCTTTAATAACTCCTCTGACAAAGTCAGAGTGTATTTCTACCAGTGCGATAGGAAGCGTCCTGGGTGCATCACTCCTGAAAACTCCACTAAGTTTGACGGTTTCCTCTGTCTCCTGACCGGGTTGACTAGGTGCCTAGCGACAATACAACTAAAGCTTAGTCCAGTGTCAAAGAGACAAGTAGTTGAGGTACCATTCAAAATTACAGTTCCTCGAGTTGAGGGTCGGTCCCCCTCAGGTTGAGAATCACTGACATTGACTCTACCTTTCGAGGCTGTATGCAAACATCCGATGCGGTTTGGACCGGTTTGTTTGCCCTGATCAGACGTTCCTGGTGTAGGGGTCTTCCCTTTTCCTTGACCTTGGTGGCCGCGCTGCCACGTAGGCTTGGTGGGTTGATCAGAATTGTTGTTAGGGGGTATCGGGTTTTGTAGAATTTCGATTTTTCCTGGGGAGGTCTCTGGGTATTATTTTCTCGTTGGTTATAATTCTGAGAGGAATTTGAGGAATAGGATGACTGCTCTAGATTTTGTTTACGAGATGGCTCATCTGTGGGTTTACGTTTAGTGCTGGGAAGTTCGGCCATTGCATTGGTATAGCGTTCTGCCTTATTGAGTATGTCCTCAAGCCTGACTGCGCCCTGTTCAGCCAAAAATCTACGGGTTTCGTTTGACAAAGTTGATTTTATCTGTTCCACAAGAACAAGTTCAAGTAGTCCCTCATATGTAAGAGGTAGATCAGATAATTCAATGCACTTTGTCAAATAGCCCGTGAGACGTGAAGAGAACTGCGGGAATGTTTCCGTGCTCTCTTTCCGGCTGTTTCTGAACATTTGCAGACATTTTCGGGCGGTCATCTCAAACCGCTCTAGCAAAGCCTTTTTCAGCATGTCGTAATCATGTTGGTTGGTTCCCAGCTTTGTATATACGTCATAAGCAGTACTTTTTAATGACGTTGAGAGTTTAAGTGCCCAGCGGAAACTCTCTAACCCATACAGATTTGCGAGCCTCTCGAATTTTTCTAGATAGCTGTCAATTTTTTCATTGGGACTAGGAAAAGACTCTAAAGCAAAAGACATCGCAGTTAATTGGGCAGATTGAGTGCTGGAGAGGTCCATTGACTGAGACTGGGGCGAAGACGGCTCTCCGTTATTCGAAGTAGAGGCGCCCCGACTCTCTAAAGCCTTAAGCGCAAGTTCATGCTGTCTTTCCCTCTCTCTCTCTCTCTCCCTGCGAGCTTCCATTTCTGCCTCAATTTTCTTGTTCTCTGCCTCAATTTTCTTCTGCTCCAATAGCGTACTTCTGTTCTTTGTTTCTCTTCCTTCCTCTCTGCTTCTGCTCTTTGTTGCTCCGCGTCATGTATTTCCAGTTCCTGGTTGATAAACAGGTTCGCCGCTTCTGCGTCTAATCCTGCCTCTTTCGCTTCCAGCCCCAGGATGGATCTCATCTTTATCCTCTCTGCCATTGTCAAAGAATAAGATGTAGTATGACTAGAGAATAGTACGAAAGAACACGAAAGGAACAAAACTCAAAGCCGATACGAGAAAAAAAAGACACACAGTATAAATTTACTTGTGTTACCTCCTATTTGAAATGTGCAAACTTATCGCTGCTATTATTGTCACTTAAGACTCTTAACAACAGCCTTCTTTAGCCTAAATAACATCTGGAAGTCCTCCCAATACAGCACAAGCACAAAATTAAGATTATACCAGAGCTGCGTGCTTTCTGTGCTTCTCTATGGTGCGGAATGCTGGAGAGTCACAGAGAAGGAAATGTCAAAATTGTCCTCTTTTCACACAACATGCCTAAGAAAAATTCACCGCATTTTTTGGCCGAATACCATCACCAACCATGATCTGCTTACTCGTAGCAAGCAAGAGGACATGCACACCATCATAGCTGGCAGACGCTGGAGCTGGGTTGGTCATGTCCTCAGAAGAGACCCCGATGCCATCACAAGAACAGCTATGCTTTGGACCCCTGAAGGAAAGCGAAAGAGAGGCCGACCAAAAACAACTTGGCGGAGGACTGTGGAGGCTGAGATGCAAAGAATGAACCAGAGTTGGGGCACTGTACGAAGTGGCCACCGACCGTGCAAAGTGGAATCAATTTGTTGTTGCCCTACAAGACGCCACTAGGCGTGATGGCCACTGACTGCTTTGATGGTCGGTGGTTAAGGATCGAAGAAGAAGAAGACTCTTAACGCAAGCGACTATGCCACTAAAATGGTAAGTTACACTAGAAAAGAATCTACTTTTACTAACAGTAGAGAAAAATTTATATTAAAACAATTTAAAAGGAAAAAGTTTTGTTTCCCTAAAATGTTTAATTCTCCTTCACAAAACTCGCCCCTGAAGTCAATTTATGAGAAGAGACGATGTTAACTAGACTTAAAAAGTCAGAACAAGGCGTCTTTAGCTAAGCTCAACTCTTTTTAACTTCAAAAAAAACCTTTAGTGACTGTCAAACCAATCACACAATTACAGCAAATCTTATAAAGAAAAAAAATTTAATTTTCTCCGCCAGAGGATAATTTAGCTAACCGAATTTATGATTATCCGTACTTTCTACTGCTGTGGAAAGAAAACAACCTGTAAATATGCTGTCCGGACGACCCAAATTCTAAAAGGCGTTGTCTAGGGGTGTAATTAATTATTTATTTATTTCCCTAAATCACAAAGACAGATCACTCACACTCTATCTAGTTAGACCCAGACTTAGATCAGACTCAAAATATCTTTATCCCGGCTATGCGATTGCCTCAAATGTAGCTCAAGATCCCAGGACCAGCCCACAAATATTGTGTGCATCAAATGTAGCTCAAAAATATCCCGACGAGCCCGCAAATATTGTCGTAAATTTATTTAGAGAGAAAGAGTCTTTCAAATAGTAGTCCGGTTTAGAGTGTAGAATGATTGTGAAACGCTCAGTGATAGAAATATAGAGAGTAAATAGTTGCTTCACAGATTGCTGGAGGAGAGTAAAGACAGACGTATTTACGACAAATCGTTTCTCTCAATCTACTCTTCAGGCTGTCCTGGTCAAACAATTATTTGCCAGTTTCCAGACACACACCTGCTCTCACACCGATTTGGTGCTTCAAACACACAGACGACGTGGATACAACTATATTAAACAAATAGGGGAAATTGTGGGCTTTGGGCATTCCAACACAGTAACAATTAAGTTTATGTTGTTTATTAAAGTTAAAAAAAACAATCACTACAATAATCATGTGTTTACAGCAAAAATTATCAAATTACAGAAAATGCAAATAACCAGGTAGGGAGGGGGTGAAGAAGATTGGTATCGACTAAGCCCGTCCCGCTTATTAGACAAAGATAAACCCAGTCCAAAGATAGATAGTTATCAGGAACATAGGTACTGATATGAGTAAATATCATATCATGTTTTGTATTCGATCACTTCCTGATATATATTGTTTACACACGGTATCCCGTGGTTACAGGAAGTGACGTCTTGACTCCTGCTTTGAATTGACAGCAGACGTGAGTTTTGATTTGGGACAAGCTAGCGTCTCTAACCGGGAGTCTGCTTGTGTCGTTTGACCAGTATGCAAGGAATGTGTCCAGTAGGACCTGCTTTTAAAATGTGTTAATTGCCTTTGGGCATCTTTATATTTCACCTGCAAGATCGATTACCATCACTGCCTTATGCTTTCATTAACAG
Organism: Oreohelix idahoensis; assembly: GCA_024509875.1. Taxonomy (NCBI): domain Eukaryota; kingdom Metazoa; phylum Mollusca; class Gastropoda; order Stylommatophora; family Oreohelicidae; genus Oreohelix; species Oreohelix idahoensis. Next base: position 284,215 of record JAMPIV010015207.1, read on the forward strand.
TATAATGTCAGATTAGTCTTAGCAGTGTGTATGGAATTCTTGGGCACGTAAGTTGACTGTTCCATTAAAACTGAGAGTATCAGAATCAAGGACAGTAGAGACATGTGCTAGTAAAAGCTACGATGTCATATCATACTCAAATGGAGTAATGTGTTAATAAATATTTGTGAATCGTGCCAAGAAGTTAGGCCTTGTTACTGAGTACCTGAGGTGCGGGCCAGGGAGATTGTGTGTGACTGGCCAAACTTAAATATATATTATAATTCCTGAAACGGAATATGCAAGGAGAACCCTGGAGGGTATTCAGCAGGCCACTGTATTAAGGAGTGTCAAGCCTGAAGTCTAATGCACTCTTACCACAGGACGTCGGGAGGACGGTTCCTGAAATAATAAACATTCTTAAAATTACCCGTACCAGTTTCTGGGGGCCAAGCCATTGGATGCCTTACAAGCCTAAGAGCGCCTAACGAATCTAGGACTATTTTTTCAAAATGGCGGCACGCATCGTCTGCCAAAAGTTTTTATGAATGGAAGGGATTTCCATCATCATGAATTTTCCTCAAGTTGTCACTAAGTTATAAAAGTGACCTATTATTACACAGAAGTCATAGGAACTGACTATCTTCATTCAATAAGCAAGTATTTTATCAAAAATCATGGACCATATCGATGTCCTTCGATGTCAGCATGAAGCAATTCTAAGCCTAACCAAATACTAGGCTACAATCATCACTACATCCTTTCCTTGTCGAAGTCTCAAGAGGGATTGTTTTCTTGGCAACAGATAAGTCTATTTATTGTTACATACAGCTTGGCTGTGAATATAATCTGTTTGCCTGATATCTGACTTCACCATATGTGTTTTCATTACGTGTTTTTGGTTTTGTAACTAGCGGGCTGGATGGAGGGACTTGGTTTGTGATCATTCAATACCGCGAAAGCTAGGTCGAATGAGCAAATCAAGCGTTCTATAGGGCAGTATCTGTGTGATTCAGATAGAGGACCCAGCATACTCTGCTGGTTGTATAAAAGTTTGCCTCTATTGAATTTAACAGATCCATTTTTGTTAGCTGTGTAGTCATGTTTATCTATTGTTTGTTCTCATAAGTACTGTCATTGTTATATTTTATTTAGTTCGTTGCATTATTGTTTGTAATATTGTCTATTCTCATCTTACTATCATTCATTTCATAGATGTCATAATTGTTGTGATATGCGTCTTGTCTTGTCTATTTGTAATAGAGCATTAGTTTAAATTAATTCATGTATATTTTATAGTTATTCCTTTGTTTTCCATTTGTATTGCCTTTAGTTGCTCGAACCCTGTCTTGCTGTTCTTACCTGTTGTGGTTCTATTTTTTTCATTACTCCATATTGTTTATCTGAATACATCTACTATTGCAATTATAAATTGATCTGAGATTGGTGGAGTGAATATTGAATATAGCTGACATATTCATATACATAAAAGTTAAAATATTGTGTATTATTGATAAACACAAGAATAAGCAACCATGACTTCATTAAAGGATTTATTGAAGATTGGAAAGGAACTTAATTTGGAAGGTCCAGCTTTGCAAGCTTATATTGATAAAGAAGTAAACAGACAAGAAGAACTTCGCAAAGAGGAATTGGCAGAAAAAAGTAGACAAGAAGAACTCCATAAAGAAGAAAAAAGGAGACAAGAGGAACTGCACAAACAAGAAAAAGAATTGGAGGAAAAAAGGAGATCAGAAGAGTTGGCTCTTGAAAGAGAAAAATTAGCCTATGCCAGATCTCAAGAAGAGATCAGATCTCAACAAGCTCAAACTATAAGATTAGCTGAGATTGAACTGGAAAAAATTAAAATTACAACAACCACTGTTGCATCCTGGGGTAGGTGAAGATAAAAATAAAGATCATACTACTGCCATAAGGATTAATTTGCCAAAATTTAACGCATCCATAGATGACATTTCATGCTTCCTAAATAGGTTCGAAACTTATTGTGAAGAATATAAGATTGACAAATCTACATGGACATGTAGACTTATGAATTTATTGGTTGGTGAACAATTAACTGTAGTCTCCACTTTGGATGACCAGACTAGAAAGGATTATGAAGCTGTTAAGGTCATTTTATTGCAGAGGTATCAATTAGATGATGAGGGCTATCGTCAGAAATTTCGATCTTTGTACCCTGATTCTGGAAAAGATTTCACTGAATTTATTTCAGCTGTTAAATTAAATTTTTCTAGATGGATTGAACTATCCAAAACTGAAAAAACTTTTGAGGGTTTGTCAGATTTGATTCTAAGAGACAAGGTTTTGTCATCTATTAGTTCTGATTTTCTTGCGTTCCTGCAGGAAAGAAAGCCAGAGAACCTAACTAAATTACAAACCCTAGGACGTCAATATCAAGTTGCACATCCTAATAGAGTATTGAGCAAAAACAATGTAAGGGACTCATTACCAGCTGCATCGGCCAGATCATTCCAAGACAATGCACCTAGGTATAGATCAAACAGCATAGATAGGAATCAAAGATTTAAACCATCACATAATTACAGTCAAAATAGAGGTAGATACAATTTTAATAAATACCAACCTCAAAGACATTGGAATTCATATCAGGAGGATAACTTTTATCCACAAACCTCATTTAAGTCCAATAACTGGCAAAATAGAGGAGAATATAACTCAAAATCAAATAGAGGTCAGAAATCATTTTATAGAGGAAATGATCAAAATGCAAATAAAAGATCTTATCATAACAATACTTCCAGACAATCAAGAAACACTGAAAGTACCAATGCCATTGTTCATGATAATAATCAGAACCATAATGATATTGTAGCACATGCAAATTCATGCAGTGTAGACTTAGCAAATAGTGATAACTGCACTAATTGCAATTCTTTATTTCAGCCTCAAGGAGTGCCAAGATTATTATGCGGACACCCTCTCCCAGTCATGTCATCTTTTGAAAGTACTGGTTCATTGATCTTGAACAGAGGTTTTGTCAATAATAAGTTAGCATCTTTACTCAGAGACACGGGTGCAACCACTGTTGGTGTGCGCAAAGCCTTGGTTGATAAGGTGGATTATACAGGAAAACAAGTGAAATGCATAACTTTTGGTGGAACTGTGGAATATTACCCCACAGCAGAGGTATTTTTGGACACACCTTATTTTACAGGACGAACACTGGTATGCCTCTTGGACAATCCAATTGCTGGAATTATTATGGGAAACATACCTAAATTGCATGAATGTACACAGGAAGATATTGAAATATGGGAAAGACAACACTTATTATGTTCAAATGCTGTGACTACCAGAGCTCAGTCTCGCATGGACAATGATCATCACAAATCAGTCATTGATGTGTTACCTGAAGATATAACTGAAGATATCACTTCAGAAGATGAAGAAGAAAAGGAAAATAATAATGATGATATAAGTCATTATCAACAGGAAAATAATGATGATATTAAGGTAATGAATGATGTAAATAATGATGATGACAATTTATTTCAGATGGAGCTCATTGATAAGGAAACCTTTATACAAAGACAGAAAGATGATACTTCCTTAAAAAAAATATTTTCATATTGCTCATTTGAATGATGTGATGATAGATGACTGTGCAAAACACTGGTATACTATCAAAAATGGGATTTTAGTAAGAAACTATCAATTTGCTAATTCCTTAAAGAAACAGATTATGGTACCAGCTTGTTTTCGACCATTCATTTTACGACATGCACATGACATTGAATGTGCAGGACATTTAGGTGTTGCTAGAACAAAACAAAGAGTTTTGTCATATTTTTTTTTGCCCGGAATTACGAAAGACGTCAAATTATTTTGTCGTACATGTACCATCTGCCAAAGTGTAGCAACCAGAAAACCAAAACATGATGCGCCCATTCAAGCATCTGATATTTCTTTGCGTCCCTTCGCAAAGATGGCCATTGACATTATTGGCCCTTTAAGGGTAACATCAGCCAGAGGTCATCAATATGTGTTGACCTGCATAGATATGTGCACACGCTGGCCAGAAGCTATTCCTTTAAAAACCATCACCACTGTAGATATTGCTGATGCATTATTTTTGATTTTCAGTAGAATAGGTTTTCCTGAAAACATCCTGTCTGATAGAGGAACTCAGTTAGTTTCAGATGCTATGAAACAGGTTATGGATATGTTTGGGATTCAAAGATCCCTTAGTTCAATATACCATCCTCAGTCTAATGGGAAAATAGAAGTCCTCAACAGATCCTTAAAACAAATGCTACATAAGGTTACAATTAAATATCCTCAAAATTGGGACAGAGTCCTGCCAGCTATTTTATTTGCTTATCGAGAGATAAAAAATGAACATACAGGCTTTAGCCCATTTGAATTGGTTTTTGGCGCCCGACCACGCGGCCCAATGTCTATATTAAAACAACTTTTAATTGGTGCTGAGATGAACAAGGAGGTTCAGACCTCATATCAGTATGTGGTCAATTTGAGGAAAAAAATAATAGACGCATGCCAGATAGCAGTAGGTTCATCTGAAAAGGCAAAGCTTAGGGCGAGGTTATTCATTAACCAAAACCGCAAATTACGCCAACTTTGGCCTGGTGATGAAGCTTACGTATTATTACCCAGGAGAGATAAAAAATTATTAGTCTCATGGAGAGGACCTTACAGGATTGTGGAGAAACTGTCTGATGTTGATTATATTGTCTCAGTAGAGGGAAAAGAGAAAACTTTTCATATCAATATGTTACAGCAGTTTCATACACGTCCACCATATCTAAGACCAGTCTTTGAAGCTCTTGATCAATCTGTCTGTCGTCATTCTTCTTTGGCTGTCATACAGGAAGAAAATTGTGATTTGACTGATGGTAATGACTCATTATTAGTATTACCTAGTCTTCACTACTTGTCTACTGAAAGTTGGAAAGATGTTGATATATCACCAACTCTATCTTCTTTCCAGAAAGAACAGGTTACTTCAATCTTACGTTCTTTTACTGATGTCCTTACTGATGTCCCAGGACACACTGATATCATCGAACATGATATTATTCTGACAGACTTTCAACCCATTAAGTTGAAACCTTACCCTATTCCTATACATTTACAATGTCAGGTTAAAGAGGAACTAGAACAGATGGTGAAATTAAATGTCATTTCTCCATCTCATTCCCCTTATAGTTTTCCGATGGTTTTGATCAGGAAAAAAGACAAATCTATACGTATATGCATAGATTTTAGACGTCTAAATTCGGTCACCATCCACGACGCGGAACCACTTCCCGTGTTGGAGTCTTTATTAGATAGACTAGCTACAGCTACATTTTTTTCTAAATTTGATCTATCTAAAGGCTATTTCCAAGTACCATTAACGGAACGATCCAAGCCTTATACTGCGTTCGCAACCCCATTAGGACTCTTTCAATTTAACTATATGTCTTTTGGTTTAGTTAACGCACCTGCGACCTTCGTTCGCATGATGAGACGACTCTTCTCTGACAGAGACGACCTTATTACTTACATTGACGACATTTGTCTGTTTCATCAATCATGGGATGAACATTTGAAGGGTATTCAATCCTTACTTACCACTCTACGTCGTCATAATTTATCTGCACGTCCATCTAAGACTAAAATTGGATTTCAGGAGATTTCATTTTTAGGTTATAAAGTAGGAGGAGGTTTTTTGAAAACAGAGGATACTACTATCTCTAGGATTCTAAACCTTGATATACCTAAGACCAAAAAAACAGGTTAGAAGTATTCTAGGGCTCCTAAACTTTTATCGTAAGTTTATCCCTAATTTTGCAGAGTATACGTCTGTGTTGTCATCACTGGTGAAGAAAGAGTCACCAAATAGGTGTGTTTATAGTCAGGATGTTCATGTGGCTTTAAATAGATTAAAATGTCTGTTTTCCAAGTTGCCTATATTGAGATTGCCTGATCCTTCTAAACATTTTACTCTTACAGTAGACGCTTCCAAAACGTCCATTGGAGGTTCGCTTTTGCAAGAATGGAAGGGCTGTTTACATCCAACACTTTATGTTAGCAGGAAGCTAACGCCGACGGAGCAGCGTTACTCGGTCATTGAGAGAGAGCTACTGGCTCTTGTGTTCTGCTTCTCTAAACTTCAACGCTACCTGCTTGGTGCAAGTTTCACACTCGAGACAGACCAAAGGGCACTGTCTTACCTGAAAACAGCGAGATTCAAGAATGCTAAAGCAGCGCGTGCCTCACTGGCCCTTCAACCCTATAATTACCAGATTAAACCCATCGCAGGAAAGTTGAACGTGATGGCCGATGTGCTATCCAGATGCATGAAGCATCCGCTATCGCCAGTTGTCTCCGCAAATGCTGCTTCAATCCAACTTTGATGCTCAATAATAACACTACTTCCTTTGGGACAAGTCAGGAACTATTTCGCAAAAATGTGGCATCATGAACTAAGGCACATGCCTTCTTTTAACTCATATAGTGCATACTTCAGATATTACAGTCACATTGCTTCGTCATGCACTTATACCAGTTGAAAAACTAGAGACACTATGCCAAGCAACATGATGATGATGAATTACTGTCCATCCAAAATCAAGATATATATTCAAGCGTTCGTCATATGATGTCTAATGCAATTGCTCAAGAACAATACTTCGCTACTTCTTACATGTTGTACAATCACTTTTGGCAGCATGGCAATTCAAGTCGGTGCAATTCAGATACTTTGCTACAATTTCCAAAACTTTTTGCACTAATTAACTGTCTCAAACGTTGTGTAAAAAGGGAAGTAACTAAAATTACTGACTACAAAGTTCAAAAAGGGACATAACCAAGAAATTACATTTCATCATATACGTATGAAATTCTCAAGTACAGAATGAACAATAGTATCTGTGCTGCATGTGATATTGCATGGGAGACAAACGTCGACAACCAACATAGATAGAAAATGGATTTTCTTCAATGAACTATTTCTTTCCGGCATATATACTTAACTGGAAATCAATAACACTGATGTGCGAACTAGTGACTCACTGAAACTTTAATTCTTTTAAATACCTCTACAGGAAGAACTGTGTATGGTCTAACATGACCAGTTTTAATAACACTGGTGATATTACATTACCTCATTAGTGTATCATTATATGAAGTGAATTACAATGGTGCTTCCACTTAGTATAATTTATATCTTTCATATGTGTAGATATTAAGTAATATATCTTCATATGACATCTCATTAACATTGTCATTCACCACATGACATTGCATACATACAAATGTTAATAATTATTTTGACATATTGTCACAGTCACCACTTATATTTTAACTTGTCTGCCTCATTTGTTCTATTCTGTCTTTGATTGCTTATTATGCATTTCATTTGATAGATAGGTAGACTTACATACCGACACGACTTAGGGCGTTTGTTGACATGGTATGCTGTGTGAGTGCCATGACTGACATATTGACTTTTCTTCACTGCCTTCTAATTAATGTGTCAAAAGAGCGTCTGCTAACGATAATGGGTTTAGTATTGTTATTACTAAATACCACACCTTGTGTGTTAAATTGTCGATTATGGAGCACGCCTCTAGGTGCTATCATAATGATGACAGTTGAGTATTTGGATATTGTCATATGGTTTCTCCAGTGACCTTGTAAGATTGTACTATGAAAATAATGAAAAGTTCCTTTTCATTATTTTAATCCGGGGGGGAAGTAAATGATATGAGTAAATATCATATCATGTTTTGTATTCGATCACTTCCTGATATATATTGTTTACACACGGTATCCCGTGGTTGCAGGAAGTGACGTCTTGACTCCTGCTTTGAATTGACAGCAGACGTGAGTTTTGATTTGGGACAAGCTAGCGTCTCTAACCGGGAGTCTGCTTGTGTCGTTTGACCAGTATGCAAGGAATGTGTCCAGTAGGACCTGCTTTTAAAATGTGTTAATTGCCTTTGGGCATCTTTATATTTCACCTGCAAGATCGATTACCATCACTGCCTTATGCTTTCATTAACAGTATAATGTCAGATTAGTCTTAGCAGTGTGTATGGAATTCTTGGGCACGTAAGTTGACTGTTCCATTAAAACTGAGAGTATCAGAATCAAGGACAGTAGAGACATGTGCTAGTAAAAGCTACGATGTCATATCATACTCAAATGGAGTAATGTGTTAATAAATATTTGTGAATCGTGCCAAGAAGTTAGGCCTTGTTACTGAGTACCTGAGGTGCGGGCCAGGGAGATTGTGTGTGACTGGCCAAACTTAAATATATATTATAATTCCTGAAACGGAATATGCAAGGAGAACCCTGGAGGGTATTCAGCAGGCCACTGTATTAAGGAGTGTCAAGCCTGAAGTCTAATGCACTCTTACCACAGGACGTCGGGAGGACGGTTCCTGAAATAATAAACATTCTTAAAATTACCCGTACCAGGTACGTTAACCTAACAGTGAAGTTAATTACTCTGAAAGAGGTGTTTCAAAATTAGGTATGGGTGGTAGAAAGAATCCTGTTCTTCCCAATTGTTCTTCCCTTTACTAAGCAAATGAAAAGTAGGGGGTTTTAAACATAGTTAACAAATTATCAACTATCCCACTAAAAGGAACAATGCAGGGTATACAGAAAATTATATTACCAGGTAAGCAAGTTAACAAAATGGTTACAAAAAAAGATTAAATTTCCTGTCATTCATACACGCGCGTGAGGATCCACACTCATATATTCACACACTTACCGATCACAGCATCAGACACTCCAATAGAATTATATAAACAGCAATTACACTCTTGACACATGAAAAGGTCTGGTACTTCCGTGTCCCGCCCCAGATGTTGCGAGGTTTGCTGATAGCAACTATTCTCACTTATCGCCGGACTTGAAGCCTAAGAGTTATTGTGTTTTATTATATGGAAGAGTCTATGGGATGGCACTGACACAGTTCGACACCGGGGTGAAAATGAAGTGGTCTCTTTAATCTTCCGCTATGGTAAAATTCCTTCAATGCGTGATGATAGTAACTGACCGGTAAGTTTATTAATCCAGTGAGGAAAAACTTAAGCCGTCACAGTTCAGGAAAATATGTACTCTCTCACAGTAGGGCAGTAAATAAAGTATCGCTACTGGCACGGTTCTGCCATCAATGGTACCTATACCTTGTAGCGGTATGGCAGCTTGTGTACCCTGACAATCCCCAGAGCTATGCCAGTGGGAGTTTTACTCCTGGTAGGTTCAACCATGCTGGACTGGTCTGCGTGGGTAGGGGTCAGACAAAAGCTGGTACCCTGGTCCTCCAGGTTGGGGGTTTTAGCACAGGGCCGACACCCCTGTCTGTGTAAAAAATCACACACGTTACGGAAACAGCAATAAATGGAAATACTTTGATGCGGGACGGACATCCGGAGTCTCAGGCTCGTATGACTGACAGTGGTGAAAGCCGAAAGGAAGCCACTGGCATGAAAACGGATGCCCAGACCGCAAAACACGAAACCAGAATTGGTTTTTGGAATGTCAGAACTATGAACGAGGCAGGAAAGCTGAGACAGATTACAGCAGAGATGAGGAATTACAAACTACATATCCTGGGAATAAGCGAGAGCAGATGGACAGGGATGGGGAGAATAAAAACAGCTACAGGGGAAACAGTACTTTATTCTGGTAGAGAGGACGGTCAGCACAACGAAGGTGTAGCCATTATCCTTAAGAAAGGAATGGAAAGGTCTCTACTGGAATGGAAACCCATTAACAACAGACTAATAAGAGCAAGACTGAGAGGGAGATTCACCAACACCACAATTATACAATGTTATGCACCAACAAATGACAGCGACGAAGAGATCAAGGACGAGTTCTATCAACAGGTACAAAAGGAAATGGAAACTGTACCCAGGTACGATCTTATTATAGTAATGGGAGACCTAAATGCGAAAGTTGGAACACACAATAATTATAACGAAAGAGTAATGGGGAAATGCGGCAGTGGAACAGTAAATGAGAATGGGGACAAATTAATAAGCTTCTGCAGTATTAACAACCTGGTCATCGGAGGAACACTTTTTCAACACAAAGAAGTGCACAAGTTAACATGGGAATCACCAAACGGACGAGACAAAAACCAGATAGATCACATAATGATCAATGGCAGATGGAGACATGCACTACAAGACGTGAAAGTAAGAAGAGGCGCAGATGTGGGAAGTGATCATCACCTAGTAGTAGCAAGACTGAAGGTGAAACTCAGAGCTGCTGGACCAGTTGCAGTCAAACAGAAAAGATACAACATCACGAAACTTAAGGACCCCCTCACCAGAAAAGCGTTTGTGGTCGACGTAAAGAGACGATATCTGATTACCAAAAGCCAGGAAAGAACAGAGACCGACGATGTGGACCAGAAATTCAACACCATCTCAACAATATATAAAGAAAGCAGCAAGTCATGCTTGGGATTCCAGGAAAGAAAGAGCCAAGACTGGATAACACCAGAAACGCTAAACACCATAGCGAAGAGAAAGGAAATGAAAAGGAAGAAAACAGAAGCTAAGTCTCCCAGGTTAAAGGCAATATATAGTGAACAGTACAGTCAGCTGGACAAGGAAGTAAAACGTCAAACCCGTGCTAACAAAAGGACATTTCTGGATGACCTTGCAAGACAGGCAGAAGAGGCAGCACTGAGAAATGAACAAAGCACAGTTTATAAAATAACTAAAGCTATCAGTGGAAAACGAGGTGCAAACAACATAACGTTAGTAAGAGACAAGCAAGGAAATCTCATCACCACAGCACAGGGGCAGGAAACAAGGTGGGCAGAGCACTTCAGAGAAACACTGAATAAGGAACCACCAGAGACTCAGCTGAATGTTCCTGAGGCTGAAAGTGACTTAGACGTAAATACAGACATTCCACGAAAAGAAGAAATTATCACAGCTATCAAAGGGCTAAAAAATGGAAAAGCGCCTGGTCACGACAATCTGAATGCTGAGCTATTCAAGACAGACCCTGAACTAGCAGCAGAACTATTAGAACCACTATTTGCACAAGTCTGGGAAACTGAGACAACACCAACAGAGTGGAGTAAAGGAACAATTGTCAAATTGCCCAAGAAGGGCGACCTTGCAGACTGCAACAACTGGAGAGGAATTACCCTCCTCTCAGTTCCCAGCAAAATACTAGGCAGGATAATCATCCAGAGAATTTCAAAAGCAGTTGACCATAAACTGAGGAAAGAACAAGCGGGCTTCAGAAAGAACAGAAGATGTGCAGATCATATATTTGCCCTCAGGAACATTATAGAGCAGTGCTCAGAATGGCAGAGACAGCTGTACATTAACTTTGTTGATTTTGAAAAGGCTTTCGACAGCATACACAGGGACAGCCTATGGAAAATTCTGAGGGCTTATGGAATTCCCAGCCGCATTGTTTCCATTATAAAAAGCCTCTATTCTAACTTTACGTGCAGTGTTGGATCGAGTAATGTAACTTTCGAAGTGAAAACAGGAGTACGACAGGGATGCCCCTTATCAACAACATTATTTTTGACAGTCATAGATTGGGTGATGCGCCAGACAACAGAGGGCAGTCCAAGAGGAATTAGATGGACAACGTTTTCTACACTGGAAGATTTGGAATATGCAGATGACATTGCACTGCTCGCGCATTCACACCAACACATTCAAGACAAAACTGATAGACTGAATAAGTATGGCCAGCAGGTTGGCCTGAACATCAATCTGAAGAAGACGGAGGTCATGACACTAAATGTGGGCAATCCTGAGCCAATAACAGTAAGGAACCAGAAGTTAGAACAGACAGACACATTTACTTACCTAGGAAGCATAGTAACACCTGACGGCGGAACAAGCAAGGACATTAACAACAGAATGAATAAAGCGAGAACAGCCTTTGCTATTCTCAACAACATTTGGAAGTCTTCCCAGTACAGCACAAACACCAAATTAAGACTGTATGAGAGCTGCGTACTTTCTGTGCTTCTCTATGGTGCGGAATGTTGGAGAGTAACAGAGAAGGAAATGTCGAAACTGTCCTCCTTCCACACAATCTGCCTAAGGAAAATTCTCCGAATCTTTTGGCCAAACACCATCAGCAACCAAGAACTACTTATTCGGAGTAACCAGGAGGACATGCACACCATCATAGCTGGCAGACGCTGGAGTTGGGTTGGCCATGTCCTCAGAAGGGACCCTGATACCATCGCAAGAACAGCTATGCTATGGACCCCCGAGGGAAAGCGAAAGAGAGGCCGACCAAAAACAACTTGGCGGAGAACTGTGGAAGCTGAGATGCAAAGAATGAACCACAGTTGGGGCACTGTACGAAGGATGGCCGCCGACCGAGCAAAGTGGAATCAATTTGTTGCTGCCCTACAAGACGCCACCAGGCGTGATGGCCGCTGACTGCTTTGACGGTTGGCGGTTATGGATCAAAGAAGAAGAAGACTGGCACGGTTCAACTTCCAGTTTATCTTACAGATTTGTAATTTTAATATGATGATTGTTCTTTAAATAGTCTTGGGTAGGCTTTCTTTCATGTAATTATGATAGCTAAGTCGCATTGAACCGCCACAACATAAAATTTAAAAATGTTTCATCAATATGTCTGGAAGTTTTTAAGATGATTTCTTTATTGCTGGGATCGCAAAGGTTACGATCACTCTGTATGAAAGAAAAAGACATGTAATATACCGAAAAATCAAATAACATTCTAAAGCGCGATGAATTTCCCGTTAAGACTATTTATAAATATATACATATATTCGCGTATTTAAATATGTATTTAATAAACACTGCGCGAGTTCTAATGGTTAAAACACACATCTATAAATATAGGACTTAACTAAATTTATTAATTATAAATTCCTTCGCGACTTTAAAAGTTAATTAAAGCATTTAAGCATCTACTATCTTTTTTGGAAATAATATAGCAGATATATCATTACATTTACAACTGGAACTATTGAGATGGTTTAATTTAATAGACTTAAATTAACACAAAATCCAGTGAAATAGAATGAATGAACTAGACCACTGATCACTTTACACAATATATATTTTACCGTTTTGCACAGAAATAGAATTCACTGCAAATATATATAAGAATCCAGGGGATAATCTAGCAAGATTTCAAATATCGCTAGTGCTTCTGTAAAGGTCTGGCCAACGAGTGATAAAGTGTATTTCTACGTGGTCTGTATATATCTAACTTAATTGTAAGATCAGTGGGACATGAGAAAATTGACACCTTTTTAGATCTCAGGACACTTTTGGGGATCTGACCGCCAGACTACAGAGAGAAGCCGCCCCTGGTCTTCGTATCTCCGCTCGCTGCTGCGATCGGTTCTGTGTTTAACACCGAGATGCGAAATACCTGCAGGAACTTGCGTCGCTCGTTTCAGGGACCACTACTGTCTTTGATCGTGGCACTAGTCTTTCCTGAAATCCCCCAGTCTGTGTCTTTGAACGTGGTCGCTACTATCTGTTTGATTCTGGTGCCGCCCCCTCTGGGCAAGTTAATGAAAATACTGCATATGATTGCTCAAGAGATGTCCATATGCGTGATTTAATCTCTCCTTAAATAAATGCGATGACCAGAATGAACGATAGATAAACTGTCCACATATTAATCAGCAAACGTGTGGAACGGTTGCATAGCTAATGAGTCCAGGTGAAAAAAAAATCCCGTTTGACGAAAGGTTACAAAATTCGGGGGCACTGATGTTATCCAAGGGGTCGCTACGAAGGTCGTACTATAATATCATCCAACACTTCAGGGTCATTCAGGGTCGGCTGAGTTCGTCTGTCACAATGCACACAGGGAAATTTTAGTCAAATTTTAATGGTGAGCGCCTTTTTAAAGCTAGGCAAACTTTACTTAACATGGATAATTAAAAAATTAGTAAAATGGAGAAAGAATGAAACTAATAAAAAACAAACTGAAAGAAAAGTAAAACGAGACAGGAGAGATAGAGTCAACACATTTAAAAAAAAAGCGATGTATGACAAATTTCAAAATGTTGAACGGGTGACTAGAGCCGTGGTTCCCAAACCGTGGTCAGCGGACAACTTATAGTCCACGGCAAATTTTCAGGTGGTTCGCAGCTGCGTTATCGATTTGGTATTAAGTGCTTTGATTTTGCTCTGATCCGTGCTATAAAAACAAAAGACAGAAACCGTTTGCAAGCAGGGCCGGATTAAGCTAGTACGGGGCCTGTAGCATATGTCAAGAAAGGGGCCCTATATTTAAAAAAAAACAATAAATTAACACAAATATATTTAAACACATACATTTTTAATTTGCATAGTAATTATCATTATCAAAAGTAACAACACAGTCAACATTATTGTTTAAATATTAATGTTTCTACATTTAGCATGAGAAAATTTGTTGATGATATAGGATGTATCAATTTCACGCAGAAGTTTATGTTCAATGCTCATTAGTGTGAGATTGTTCAATCTCTTTTGACCCATGGTGCTCCTTAGTTCATTTTTAATAAGTTTCAGTTTTGAAAATGATCGTTCTCCACTGCAGTTGGTTACCATTCGTGACACATAGATGCGCAAGGCGATTTCTACATTTGGAAAACAAGACTCCAAAGAATTGTCAATTATCCAACGGTAAAACTGTAACTCTACAAGGTCTAGAGTAGTGCCAATATGAGAAGCAAGATCAGTTTTCGACAGTTCTGTAAACTGCACAAGTTCTTCGCAAAGACTTTCTTCCAGATCTTCCGGATATGATTTAATAAGATTCGATGATCTCGTTACCACCTCTTCAGGTGTAAACGACTGTAACTGACGAAGGAATCCAAATACATCATTCAACTTTTGATAAGCTTTCTGGCGTTTTGACAAGGTAGAGAGCAAGCTATCAATAAGGACAAGAAATGTTCGGCTTTTCAACTGCTGAGAAGGCGTTTGAGATTCATCAAGTGTGCTGGAACCACTGAAATCATCATACTCTCGATTTCGTTTGTGTTTTCTTCGAGTTTGTTCTTGATAATGTTCACACTCAGTCAGATCCTTGGCCTTTTGCTCTATGTCTGCAAAACTAGACCGCATAGCTTGAATATACCCCCGCAGGGATTCATAGAGTGCACAAGCTGTATTCAAATCTTGGTCAGAAGATTGCAAAGAAGCACTGGTCATTTGAAAACGCTGTAATACTTGATACCACAGTATGATCATTATTCCTGTTTCTAACTCCATCATGGTTGAAAGTAGACCACGAGCCTGTTGACGACATTCTGCCTTCTGATCATTGTTATCTGAAATATCATCCAAGACTTGTTTTATTGCAGAAAAGCTGTATAAAAGTGCTCTTGTTGCATCTGCCCGAGCGGACCACCTGGTATCTGACAGTCATTTCACAAAGGGCAAATGGGACTTATTATGAGTACCACCAGCACATAATGCAGTAGAAAGGAGACCCCACCGGTAAGTAGAAGCAGAAAAGAAGGTGTACAGGCTTTCAACAAATCCAAAGAAAATGACTGCTTCCGTCCGCAAACAGTTAAGATAAAAATAATAAAGAGTCACAATAAGTCACCATCTTATGCTCTTTCTCTCACAATTTCGTGACACCAAATGAAAAGGCGCTAAAGATGGCATAAATCACTAGATCATTGGTTTAACGCTCGTATTAGAAGATGACCAAAAAATTATATACATATTTAATGGCGCGGGGCCCCAAAAAGACGTGGGACTCGTAGCATATGCTACTTTTGCTACTACGTTAATCCGGCTCTGATTGTGTCAATATTTCACAAGGGATTTCTTGCCAGGGTGCAGTTTCGTGTGTTTTGTGGGCCCTAAAAATGACCATGGTGCAGTTTTGTGGGTTTTCTGGGCCCTAAAAAGGACCGTGAGGGGAACAGACCACCAAGGATCGCTGAAGCTATGCACATGTTTGTTCGTAGCAGCACAATTTAAAGAGGAGGCCAAAATTCTGTAATGTCATGCAGGATACTGTCGAACGGGTCTGTCTGACGAACTTTATTCCGATGTCGCCACAAAAAGTCACACATGTAGTCAAGTCTCTAACACTTCACTCCCCTGCATCATAAAGCTGTTCTTACTGTAGAGAAGTCTCTAACACTTCATTCCCCTGTATCATACAGCTGGTTTTACTGTAGTGACGTCTCTAACACTTCACTCCCCTGTATAAAAAGCTGGTCTTACTGTAGTGAAGTCTCTCTATAACTTCACTCCCCTGTATCATACAGCTGGTCTTACTGTAGTGAAGTCTGTAACACTTCACTCCCCTGCATCATTAAGCTGGTCTTACTGTAGTGAAGTCTCTAACACTTCACTCCCCTGCATCATAAAGCTGTTCTTACTGTAGTGACGTCTCTAACACTTCACTCCCCTGTATAAAATGCTGGTCTTACTGTAGTGAAGTCTCTAATACTTCACTCCCCTGTATCATACAGCTGGTCTTACTGTAGTGACGTCTCTAACACTTCCCTCCCCTGTATCATAAAGCTGGTCTTACTATAGTGAAGTCTCTAACACTTCACTCCCCTGTATAATACAGCTGGTCTTACTGTAGTGAAGTCTGTAACACTTCACTCCCTTGCATCATAAAGCTGGTCTTACTGTAGTGAAGTCTCTAACACTTCACTCCAGTGCATCATAAAGCTGGCCCTACTGCAGTGAAGTCTCTAACACTTCACTCCCCTGTATAATACAGCTGGTCTTACTGTAGTGAAGTCTCTAACACTTCACTCCAATGCATCATAAAGCTGGTCTTACTGTAGTGAAGTCTGTAACACTTCACTCCCCTGACAACTCCAATAAATTCATCTTCAACGGTCTTGACACAGCGAATGAATGGCACGATTAGATTTGCCGCGCGAAGATTTGCCGCATGAAGACACAGTGTGAGATTTTTCGCGCGAATTTAATTAAGAAAAAAAATTTAAGAAAAAGTACGGTGCTCCGTTTGGCTTCTAAATTTCAACAATTTTAATCTGTGGGTGAATAAAGACACAAGTACCTCAACTTCAACTGTCAGAGTCAACTATGGACTGCAACACGTTTCTTATGGCTCGCCATGTGACACCCGAGACTCATCATCGCTAGTTTCGCGGGATTTTTTGCAGATAAGTGGTCTCCGTTATATGTACTCTGTACCACTGTTGCATGTTTTACGTAAGCCTTTCTTAAATATGTCCACAATTTTTCTTCTTATATTGCTGTTCTATGTTTTATGTTCCATGTTCTAAGCGGGCTGGTTGGGTTGGCGACTTACGAAGGGAACATCCCAGATTCACCCCCGGGCCTTCTGAGTGTTCTGTAGGGACATTTTTGCAGACCTCCCTCAGTGGAAGTTCCAGCAAATATTTGCTGAAGGATTTTTTAGTCCACTGCGTTTGGTTGTCTGTGACAACTAATTGTTTAGCCGTGACGTTACGTTATTATTGTTGATTATTGTAGTATTTTTTTTCCTGTGCCTTAGTTTTCTGATTGATTTTGTTTGTGCATTGTCTTTCTCAACCTTACTATCGTTAATTTCTTTACAAAGTTTTCATTTATACCTTGTGTTGTTGACTGTCTTGTGATATCCTTCGCAGTGTCATTGCATTCTTTTGCAATATTTTTCTTCTTTAGTTCTGCTTTATTATTTCGTGGATTCTGCGAATGTTTTCATTTGTTCCTTAATATCTTGTCGTTGTCACTATTGTTTGCATGGTCTATATCTTGTAGTTTGTACTTATATGACTTAATAGGTATTCTCTTTTTAATGCATGAATAATTTGTATTTAGGTAACAATTTAATAATTAAGAATTTATTGTACAAGATCTTGGACAGGAACTTGTCTCATTTTTAGTGGTAGATAAATTTTAAACCGTTTGAGACAATTATTTCACTAAGTAAGTGAGGTCTCGCATAAATTTGGTCAAAATGGCGACTTTTGATTACTTTATTAAACAAGGTAAATCATTGGATATGACCACTGAAGAAGTAAAACAATTCGCTTTTGTCGAGTATGAAAAGGCTCAAAAACTAGAAGTACAAAAACTTCAAATGGAAGAAAAAAGATTTCAGATGGAAGAAAAAAGATTGCAAATGGAGGCGGAAGACAGAAAACGTCAGTTAGAGGCTGAGGATAGGAAATTAGAAGCTGATAAGCAAAGGTTTCAGATGGAGGCCGCCGAAAACGAAAACAGAAGACTACACGAGCAAAAACTGATGTCTTTAGAACTTGAAAAATATCAAGTTATTGAACGAAAGTAATTCTCACAATGCTTATGTTAATCAGGCTTCCTCTAACAAAGACAATCCGAAGTATTTCAATATCAAATTGCCTCAATCAATTTAAACCACCTGCCGACGAAATACTATTTTATTTAAATAGATTTCAAACAGTATGCGAAGCGCCTAAGATTGATAAATCACAATATTGTGCACATCTGTTGCAACTACTTACAGGTGAAGCAATGACAACAGTGAATATGTTGAAAGAAGCTGACAAAAACAATTATGATGCTGTCAGAGCTGCTTTACTTAGGAAATTTCAACTTGATGAGGACGGATATCGTCTCCGTTTCAAATCATTATTACCAGAAACCGGAAAAGATTTCGGTGATTTCATATCAAATATACGTCTCACATTTGATAGATGGATTGAACTCTCTAAAGTTGAACATTCTTATGACGCCATTGTCGACCTAATGCTTTGTTATAAGGTCATATCTTCGGTCAATGCATCATTCCTTTCTTTTCTTCATGAACGTAAACTGGCACATTTAAATGACATGGAGCAAAACTGTAGACAATTCTGTACAGCACATCCCAACATAGTAGTTAGCCACTCTCAGATCAGAGAAGCATTACCTGTTGCCTCTGCTATGCAACACGGAAATCATTTCCGTAATCGCTCTCTCAGTCACTATAGGAACTTTATAAAGGGAGACTATAACAATTTTAATTCTTTCAAAGGGAAACCATTTCGTGGTGGTTCTCCAGCACAACAAAACTGGAGGCAATATAATACGCCATCAGATTTTGATAGAAATAACTCAGGGAATTTTGGAAGAAGTAAGTCAATAGTGATTGGCAATCACGATCTAATTTTCCTTATGGCCAACAACATTCTTCAAACAGATATTTTGGTCAAAGGGAAAATAATTACCACGGTAATTCACAATGGATTTCAAATCGGACTACTAATCCCAATAGCGGACATAACAATAACCATTTCAGGAATAATGATCGAAATCGATCTAGAGGTAGAGATAGATCTTCAAACGGTAGATCGCATCACAATGCTAATTCAGCTCTTAGATCTGCAGACTGAAATGAAAAACACACACACAGTTCGTACATCCGGCCTAAAAGTCGCATTTTTGTGACGTATTGGCAGATGCGTTGGTTCAATTTTGAATGAGAACGCTAGTTACAGATAAATAATACGACTAACGTGATATTTGAAAATACAGTACGAGAAGGGGAGAAAAGGAGCATAGGTGGTAATGTCACGAGTTCGTTGTTTACAGAAATTTGAACCCAAGCGGGGCATAGAAGGATAGAGAAGAAAAACTTAGATAATTTTCTTACACACTAAAAGAAAGGACAGTTGACAAATACAATGACATTAATGGTTAAATAGAAGATTAAGGTGTTAATGTATCTTACTGTGGATAGAAAAATATGTTATTTGAATAAATAAAGAGGAAAAACAATAATAGTAAATATAATAAAGGAAAGAATAAAAATATAACTAATGTGTGACAGACAGCAGCCTGATCAATAATTACTTTTCAGAATTTGAAACACTTAGTAAATAACCGAGATATTGGTAGAAGACAGATAGACGAACAGACGTATATCTCTCTCAGCTTGCCACATATTGGGAGAGGGGGAGGTAATCCCAAGTTTGAAAGTTGAAGTTTCAATTTGAAAAAGGACGCAAGAGGCATAATAGTCCCTGATTGGCTGGAGTCTAATAGACTAACAGTAGTGATAAAAACAATTTGAAATCGGCGTTAGGTGCCACTTGTAAAATATATTTCCTACACTACTGTTGTGTTAAAGGCAAGAATTTCAGTACGATTTTGCCTTTGCTGATCTGCACCAGCAAGCGATCTGGAAGTGACCATATTATCGCTAATTAAACTAATTAGTAGGAATATTTCATTGATGCGGTAAGAAAAAAAACATTTATATCATTATTATTATTATGTATGTATTATTGAATATGTATGAAAATTCTATGGGTAGAGGCATATATAGGAAAGCGCCAACATCAAACTTTGTGTTGTGTCACAAAGTTGTTAAGAAGGATATTATCATTTTGTAGAAAAGCCAGACAGGCTTACTGACACCTTGGGAGAAAATAAAATTAAATAGTAATGGAGAAATTGATGTACAGTTTTATGATGTAAGACCAGAAAACCACTGGCCGTCTTCTTCAGCAAGTCACCGTGTTGGCACATGACTTGATATAATTAATTAAAATGTTTCCTGTGTCAAGGAAAGTGTCAAACTGAAGTTTGAAAGATTATCTGACCATGAATGGGGTACAAAACCAAATAAGAACGTTAACTAATTGTTTAGTTACCATGCTGATTCTGACCAGGTTGAAAATGTTTAATAGTTAGGGATAGAGAGAGGCATATGAGGTGTTGAGGATGGGCTTATTACTCTCATTCCAGGGTTTCATCTCTGAATCAAAGTGCGCCATTGGTCAACATATACCTGTATGTACATCTGCACCTGAAGAATTGAGGCAGTATTGTCTGTTTGCCTCACTGTTGAGAATTCAAGGGCAGTATCCTGACTTGGCAGTTTGAAGCTGTTAGCTTGGACTGAAACGATCTTGTATTCCAGCAACTACAAAGATAAGAATTCGTCCACGGGCACATGATACCTCAGATTAACCTCTCTCTTTTCCAAATGTGTATTTCCTAGTTCAGAACATGATGAATACAGACGTTCTTCCCATTATTACCCGTTCATAGGATCAAGATTTAATTGACACTTTTCAAGAGTGACATTTTTATAGTTGTGAATAATAACAGACTCATTTATAGTTTGAATTAATTGTTGTAAATACATTTCATTATCACCTTGAGTTTTCAGTACTCCGGTATCCAAAAAAAGAACTGAGATACCGGAAAATAAATTGTACAAAAAAGATTTAACGTTTAAACTTTAACAATGACTTGTTTCATTATTGTTCATTAATTTATAAGTGTAGTGTTGTCATTTCATTACATTACATCGCATATACCCTAGACATTTAGCTAGACAGCACTCACACACCTTTACACTTAACGAGGAGAAAATATATGACAAGTTGAGGTCATAGGGTGGTAGCAGACAGGTCCCCTGAGAACATATTCATAAATAACTAACCTCAGGGGCTTGCACAGCTGACCTCACATCTGTTACAAATAATATCTATTTCTTTAACATCAAAACTCACCACAGTCACCATACTCTTTTTCTATGGTCATCGTTAAGAAGAAGGATAATAACATTCGTATTTGTGTTGACTATCGCAAATTAAATCAAATGTCGATGTTCGATGCCGAACCAATGCCACTATTAGATGATTTACTTATTAAACTTTCTAAGTCTATATTTTTCACAAAACTAGATTTATCTAAGGGCTATTAGCAAGTACCTTCTACGGAGCACGCCAAACCTCTCACTGCCTTCTCTACCCCTCGAGGTCTGTTCCAATGGAACTTTATGCCTTTCAGACTTGTTAACGCTCCTGCTACTTTCGTACGCATGATGCTTCGTATCCTATCTCATCGTGATGATGTTATTGCATATCTCGATGATATTTGTCTTTTCAGCAACTCGTGGGATGATCATTTTAGTGGTTTATGTTTTTTACTATCCATCCTTCGTTCTCACAACTTGACGGCTAAACCGTCTAAAGCTCACGTTGATTTCAGTGAGATTTCTTTTTTGGGTCATCGTGTCGGCCATGGTCTATTACATTCTGAAGACCATAATATTTCTAAGATACTTAATATCACTGCTCCAAAGACTAAGAAACAGGTTCGTAGTCTGTTGGGTTTAATTCAATTGTATGGACGTTTCATTCCTCACTTATCCACTATCACTGCGTGTCTTTCTGGATTATTAAAGAATGGTTCACCAAACTTGATTCAGTGGTCCCCAGAGTGCCAGACCACAGCAGATTATATTAAATCATTGTTTTCATCGTCACCTATTTTGCGATTGCCAAATCCAGAAATCCGGCGGCTAAGGATCAAAGAAGAAGAAGAAGAAGAAATCCAGAAATTCCATTTACTCTTCGCAGCGATGCTTCAATGATGGGGACCGGGGTGTCTTTAAAGCAAAGTTACAATGGAACTCTCCACCCAGTCATGTATGTGTCTAGAAAGCTGACTTCGACAGAACTAAACTACTCTGTACTAGACAAAGAATTGCTAGCACTGGTTTTGCCCATCCTGAAATTACAGCGATTCTTGCTAGGCGCTCATTTCTTCGTTGAAACAGATCAACGCGCCCTTACGGCTCTACAAAATAAAGATCTTAAAAGTTCCAGATCAACTCGCTACGCCATTGCGCTTCAACCATACCATTTCACTATACGCGCTATACCAGGTTCTGAAAATTTGATGGCTGATCTCCTGTCACGTTGCCCGCAGGATTCAGTCGAGCCTCTGCTTCCATCAAGTGGTGACGCCTCTACGTGACCAATTCATCCCTAGAAATGTGATCACTTACGAACTATGACGCCACGTACTACAATGAATTTTCTAATTATAATTTGACTATTGTGTATAACATTACTTTCTTCGCACCATTTTTGTACACATTGTTTTGGTGCTTTTTCATTGCATATAACTATCGGAAACGGTGTTAGTGCAACTCTAACTGTGGTGTTAGTTTAATTCTATTCCGCTGGGAAAATAAATTGACTTATACTGCACTTAATTGATAAATACATAAATGCAGGACATTTGACTTTCATAGATGTTCATGATTTTATTTCACTTCGATACGAACTTAAGAGAATCTCCATTGCTTACGTGATGATTTCCTGAAATTTTAATCAATTTAAATTAAGAGAACTTGGTAACATTTTAAAATAATTTTATTGAATTTCATTGTATATTACTTGGTAACATTTTTAAAATTCCATTACTTTGGAATACATATATGACATTCATATTAACTTAATTATTATAGTATTCGAGATACACTATTTCATAACACCCTAATTATTTTATAACCGCGCATCATCCGCGCTTGATATTTCTGGCACATGGGTATAATTCATGTGGCCATATTGGCATACTTACTTAAGCTGTATAGCGAATTCTCCTATGCACTCTTTGGATGGTGTTGATTGATTCTCGTGTTTTAATTTTAAACATTGCATTTCGTTCATTGTTTTTCCACTCTCACATTTATTCGCATACATACCATACATTACTTAATTTAATTGTGTTCTTTGATTTACATCTTTTCTTTTAAAATCTTGTTTGATTACTGTCTCATTTCTTCACCATTTCTTTCCATTCCTCTCTGCTTTCTTTCATTATCTCATTTCATTTGCGACTTTTTAATTTGTTGTTAATACAATTTTAGTACATTGTGTATCATTTTTTATGCTTGATTTTGAAAATTGTTTTCCATTACCACACTTCATCCCAATTATTAATTGCTTTAAATGACTTATCACTACTTATATTTCTTTGGTATACCAATGATTTATTGAATAGAACTTGCTCGACTTCTCCGGAATAATTTTAAAAAAAAAAAGCACAGCTTTTTTTCGGGAGGGGTGAGGTATACTGTTAAGTCCTTTTTCCGCATGGGATTTAAGTGTGTTAGATCTCACATGCCCGTCTAGTGTTGATGGACGCACATGTGAGCGCATCTAAGAAAAGTTGTATATGATTAGTTATTTACGCGCCGTCATACACAATAGTTGAACAAAATAGCGCATCACGGTGCGATTGTTCGTTTGTTGCTAAACAGCATTTACATTATACAAAGAAATTCCTAAAGTCTGCTATTGAAGACAGACATACCTTTGACGGAGCCGATTATGTGTCTCGCCCCAAGTCGTGGGAAGATTTCATGTTAAGATATTAATACACCTCCTTGTATGGAGCGTCTACTTTAGCCAACACCTGGCTCGATTATATATCGGATTTGATGCTATTTTTGTCGTGACAAGATTTGGCTGTACTTCGGCACGCATATGTCATGTCGTGTCGCTAGTGGGTTCCAGACTCTTGCCGACTGTTATCGGGATCATCCTGCTGTATATATTTACAGGGTTCATTCAATAAAACCCTTTCATATTATTTAAAAGCTCCGTCGTGAAAACCAAAATGGTAGAACTGCTCACCGTAGAGCTCGTCGCCGTCCTTGAGATGTCGGCGGTTAGAGAGTGTCGATCAAGTTCATGATTGAAGATATATAATTATGCAAAGTACTTTGAAACCATGATATTATAACCTGTACTATTGATGTGATATTCCTACTATGCCATGATGTGATACTATACTGTAATTTATTTTTTCAGAAGGCCCCATGTCTTTCTCTTTGCATTATTTACACTATTTCTAGGAGGGATTACAGGTAATCCTTCTCCATGTTTCTTCTCCTTCTATTATTTACGTTTTTTCAAGAGAGATCACGAGGGAGTTTGATCTATGTGTTTAGAATGGGTGTGTAGGGAATTGGACAGTATTATTCTAGATTAAGATTATAGAGGCTAGATCAGGATTGGCACCCTTTTAAAGATATGGCATGTGGCCATAGACGCATTTTTCGGGAGTTAAATTAATTGCGGCCATTTTTGTTTCATTTTGCAGTATAGGGCTGGGACTAATTCCCGTTTCTTTGTCTAAATGGGGGGGATGGGGGTCAGTGACCTTTTACCACGTGTTGGCAGTAACCGGATTGCATCAGTATTGTTTACATTCTGATTGGCTGAGAGCTAACGGGATTTGAAATTATTGGGTAGAATCAAAGCCGCGTAGATGACGTTATTAGGTCAGCGTGCTGATCGGAGAGAATAAATAGGCTCGCATTTCATATTTTCGTTCTCTTTTAATGTAAACTGCCAAGCCGGGTGCCAGAGTCAAGTCGATTGCCTTTCAGGGGAAATTCGAGATTTGCAGGTACCGGCTTTTGTGGGAATGAGAGCGGAATTTTGAGACCACCAAATTTCTCCAACGGCAAAGTTGTGGCATTCGCAGAACCGCAAGGGTATTACGTTAATTGCCAGTGGTGGAAGGAGAGAAAGAAAAGACGTTTTCCCAGGCAGGGGAAGACATTTTCCAGCGAATAGGATTTTTGTGGATAAATCCTGAGCTCTGACGCTCGTTGTGTTACACACGCAGATTTGGCATGCTGCCAGCGTTGTGGTAATTTTATGTTCGCTTCTTCACGGCCATAATAAAGCCGAAAGCCCATCGCCCAGTCATAGGTACTCGGGCAGGTAACCTCAGAGGTGTTAGGAGAAGCCAGCTACAGTTCCAGTCCAGAATCCAGTGGGGTTCTGTTAAACCTAGTCGTCAATTTCAGAATGGTGGAGGGAAATAGGGTCACAATACCCTCTACAGATTTTAGAGCAGAGAACAGCTGCTGAAAGTGTAGTCTACATGTAGTAGACCAGATAGGCAGAACTGATAGTTTTTTTGTTGAATCATAGCAGAGGACCGCTGCTGAAGTTTAGAGGTGCAGTTAGTTGTGTTCGGGAGATTCCAGGATAGGCTGTGTAGAAACAAAGTCTGTGCAGAGATTGT
>JAMPIV010015207.1:315000-344157 GCA_024509875.1 Oreohelix idahoensis
TTCTTGCACATTTTTAGATTTCCTTTCTTTGGAAGCGGTATTACTAATGACTGCGTCCACTCTTTTGGCCATTTTTTTGTACTCCATATCTTCTGGCAAATTGTTGTCATGAATTTTACTATATCTGGTCTTCCATATTTCAAGAGCTCTGCTGGGATATTATCCACACCCGGTAACTTCCGTTCTTTCATCGAACATATAGCCTCTTCCACTTCTTCCCGTAATATTGCTGCATTTCCGAGTTCCCTGTTTTCGCACTTAATGTTGTTTAATATGTTATAGTCAGTGTCGAGTTTACAGTTATATAATTCTTTACAATATTCTGTGCACCTTCTCATTACAGCTGTGTGTATAGTCAGCCCGGAAAACTTAACATAGTTTTATTGCGCTTATCATAAACATAGTTTTATTGCGCTTATCATAAACACAGTTTTATAGCGCTTATCATAAACACAATTTTATTGCGCTTATCATAAACACCTGTAAAAGAACACAAACACAACAACACAAATTGGCATACTATACTCAAGACCAAAAGAAACGCACATATTAATTGTTCGGATTTTCAGACAAATAAAATAAAAAAATCAAGTTTAAATCGTCTGTAAACACAACTTTAGCAATGTAAGACGATACTGCACGTGGACAATTTGTGCTGCGGTGAGCTGTTTACGGCGTAGATGAGCAAACGCTCAGAATAAAAATTCATTACAGTTCGTGCATTTCATGATTTTTCATGCACGACTTTTGGTTGTCTGCTGTTCACCCAATTCTCTATAAAATGCGCGTAGAACCCATTAAAATTTCACACAGCAAAACGATGCCTTGACTGAATATTGACGAGCGTAATCAGGCAGTGGGAATGCTCAGAGGTGGAGCATCAGTTAGAGAGGTGTCCCAGGCATTTCAAGTTCTCCATACCTCGATTTATCGTCTATTGCATCGAAACCAAACAACAGGGACCATCGCCGACCTACCCCGGTCTGGCACTCCACGCGTTACGACATACAGGCAAGACAGGGCCATTCGGCGCACTCATGAGCGAGACCGCTTCATGCCCGCTGTAGCCACAGCCAGAATAACCATTGGAACTCGTGGCAACGCCATCAGTGGTCAAACCGTGCGCAGGAGGTTAAGGGAAGCTCAGCTCATATGCCATAAACCCTACACCGGACAGATCCTCACAGCTCAACACCGGCAGGCACGATTGGACTGGGCTCTCAACCGTGGCTATCTAGGGCGTCAAAGTTGGCGAGACGTGGTCTTTTCCGACGAAAGTCGGTTCGACATCCACCACAACGACGGCCGAATTCGAATTTACAGACGACCAGGAGAACGATTCGAAGACAACTGTGTCATTGAACGAGATCGCTTTGGTGGTCCATCTGTGATGGTATGGGCTGCCATCAATTACAGATTCATGTCCAGACTCATCTTTATCGACGGCACCTTAACTGCCCAGCGGTATGTGGATGAAGTAATCAGACCCCCACCTGCTTCCGCTGTTGGCAGCAAACGGAGGCGCCGCCAGAATGGTGTTTCAGCAGGACAATGCAAGGCCACACTCCGCTCGTGTTACTCAGGGACTTTTGCAGCAGAATGGAGTTCGAGTTATGCAGTGGCCTGCCGTTTCACCGGACCTAAACTGTATCGAACATCTTTGGGACGTGTTGGGACGACATGTGCAACGACAGGCCCCTCACAATCAACGGCAGCTGAGAGACGCTCTACAGAGAACTTGGAATGCCATCCCGATGGAAACCATTCAACACTTGGTGAGGTCGATGCCTAATCGTCTTCAAGAATGTGCCAGAGCTATGGGGGGACACACCCGATATTAAGACATTCACGCTGTGGTTTGAACAAACTTTAGTGCAGTTGGATATTTTGTTGGTACTTCAGAATATGCAGAAGTGCGATCTCATGGGGGGCGATAATTGTGAGTATTGATTTGAAAACGTTAATAAACATTCAGACTCTTCATGTGCGCAAATTTCATTATTTTAAGTTTGTTGCTTATATTTGAAAATAACATTTTATACCATGTGCGTTTCTTTTGGTCTTGAGTATATATGATTTAAATAGTTCAAATACATAAGCATGTCACAACATGACGTTTTTAACTGATAAGCTTATCGTATTTGTTGCTTATTGATGCATCATTAGCCTTGACATAAAAGTTTTAAGTGTTGGCGGAACATGAAAATGTGTTTCAATCACGGCCTCACTGCTTTTAAAATACGTGTATTTTACAACTCTGCATGCTTACAAATGTTTTTGTTCGGCCAAGAATCTATGAAGACATACCAAGAATCTATGAAGATATACCAAGAATCTATGAAGACATGCCAAGAATCTATGAAGACATACCAAGAATCTATGAAGACATACCAAAAATCTATGAAGACATACCAAGAAAGGGCCATCCCCAAGAGCTGGAAGAAAAAGAACATAATATGCAGCAATTGCAAGATACAACACTTTGGGGGGTGGGGGGGGGGGGAGGTGCCTGTACTTGTATAGGAGTGCAAGGGGAAATGGGAAAGGCCATTACAGCAGTGAAGTAGCACTGATGTACATATCCCTCATATTTCCTGCAGCTGCAGCCCCCTTCTCCCCCGCCAAGTAATTAACAGTTTTATATAGAAAGAGCAGATATTTTTATCAAGGAACAAGTTTCTAGTGAACTACACAAATAGCGAAATGCAATAAATAAGGATAAATGAAAATACTACACTACGGAAGTAATTGAACACTGTAAGAAATAACAAGAGAAAGAAGAATTAATGAGTCAAATAATGCAATTAAATGAATGAATGAAACAAGCACGAAATACTGGGGTTTAAAACAAAAAAAAAACAGAAACGTAGCTCATTCTGCTATATAATCTAAGGAAAATATAAAAATACAAATCTGACATGAAGAATATTCTTTGTACCTTTATCCCTATACACTGCAGTTACTTGCAGTCGTGTGTGATAACGTTTTTTGTTGTAAAATTGTTTAGCTGTTTAATTTTGTTTTCCTAATTGGTACACAAATATGTAAATACAAGCATGTAACCCGCCAAACTACAAGGCGGGAAAATAATTCTGTTGTGATCTTTCTGTCGCATGTCCTGATGACGTCACTACTTCTCCTGTAGTCGAATCAATCCTTTCCATTACATTTCAACTTCATGGGATCTTTTTAATCAAGCTTATCGTAACTTATGGTTAATGCACAACGAAATAAAAAAAATTAAAAGGCCTGCGTGCTCTTTTTAGTTGGTATTCACTTTAGCGTTCACTGTGCAATGCACGCCTTGTCCGTATTTTCCTTTCCAGCTGACGGGATTTTCCCCATTGCTAGTTATGGATATTTGAGTAAGACAATTAGTGTATGGGCGATGTTGTAACGGTCGTATGTGTTTGCGTATGTGCGTGCGCGCGTCCGGTAAACTGGACACGTTAAATGAGAAGTTAAATAAAAAGTTAGTCGTCAACAGAAGACAAAATAATGGAATGAAGAGAGGTAATAGAATATAAGGGAGCTAATTAAGATATAAGATAAAATGAGAAGGAATACAGTAAGACATAGGATAAACCATAAGGTGAATGAGATTCCTATGAACAAATACCATTTCTGGTTTTCCCATTTTGTCACTGCAACGGGAATTTCCGTTTACGGCTCGTAAATAGCAAGGGAAGTGCAGGAAACCGTAAGCCCTCATTAGGACGGGAATGGAATTTTGCTTGCTGACGTGGGACAGCAGATGAAGATATGAGTGGGCAGTTCTGGGAACTTCTGGGTAGATCAGCACTGCAGGGTCACTCAGCCAGTCCGGAAAAGAAGGGGGGGGGGGGGGGGGGGGGCAGGTTGGTTGGGAAAAACCAGGTAGTGAAGAAAAGAGGAGAGCCAAAGAGCTACTCGGAGAAGGAAAGGCTGCTGGCCCAGATGACATTCCAGCTTGGGCCATCGGAGCAGACACCTCTGCACATTACATGGCGGCAAAGTGTGGAAGGGAGAAGAAATACGAGCAGACAGGAAGAAAGACCATCTACAGGACGTGGAATTAAACACATGCCTGAGCAACGGTGTAGACAACGTTAGGGGAACAGATAGTGATGCCGAAATAAGGACGCACGGGCAAGAGCAGTTTTAGTTGCACTATGAAATGTGTAGAAATCGTAGAAAATCAGACCTAATACCAAAGTGGATGTCTTCTAGCTCGGGTGTCAAGACTATCCCACTGTGTGGCTCTGGGGCATGGAGTATGGCAGAAACGGTGGCTAGTGAGATACAATCATTCATGGATGGACAGTCTTGCACAGTGGAATGATTGGCAATCCTTGTTCTGGAGTTCCCAAGGTGGTAGAGGTGGTGTGGTGAAGTGGGATGTTATAAATACTTATAGGGAACTTAGTGTACTGACTGAGATCAGCTGTGAAGGTATCTATATCTATTAAGAGTAGTGTATTATAGATAACCTTACTTGCTACCACATATCTATATATCTCAGTCAGAATTATTCTGGAATAGTGTGATGCTACGTTATGTGTCTAGGGTATGTGTATGGTGAAGTGTAAGTCACAACAACAGACAGATAAACAATTTAATTTAATCCACTACTCTTGACAACACTGTGACACTCACATACATATAACACTCTACAAAGATATCTTAAAAGAGTCACTGATAAACTTTCAAATAACAATATGTATTCATTACTGGCATGAATGAATATGTGTCCTGATTCAACTACAAGGGAACCAGGAATCACAATCAATTTAAATTACAAGTTATGTACAGAATGTATTTAATATGAATATTGTAGTGACATATATTATTACAAATGTTCTATGTGTGTCAGTTGTGTAGTAGTAAAATGAGGTAATACTGGTTTTGTTTTGTTCAAGCTCTGTTGGTATTTGTCATCATGACTTCAATAGTTTGTCTTTAGGGACTAGTATTGGAGATGTTCACAGTTCCTGATTTTAAGACAAGTAAATTCCCCTCTTAATGTTAATTTTAAAAAGTCATTTCAAGATGAGGGGACATAATGTTGAGCTCAGCTGGCCAATTCGCTTATCTGGCGTGATGGCGGCAGGAAAGGACTCCTCTGCTCGAATTCTCCTCTGGGCTCTGGAGACACCTCACTGATAGCTAAAAGGACCAAGGAGTATGCTGTCCGACTCTGGATTCAGCAAAGCTCTGACCAGGTGCTGCTCAGTACCATCAAGACCACTGTCCCTGAAATCAAGAAGGATGTACCTTCTACTTCATAACTAATTTATATTCTCTTTTTACACTGATCACAATACAGCACAAACATTGCGTTCAGAGCGTTAGGCCAACTGTCAGCTTCATCTGAAATACTTTATTCCAGTATTACCCTTCTTAATGGTTACTACGCCTCTGCACTTCCAGCATTATTTCTTTCTAGTCAATCATCCAGGTGTCAGTGTACTGTTTGGCCATTCCATGCCGTTTTACTTCTCTCCGACACCCTCTGTTCAGGCTGGAGCATTATAGGCTTTACCTCACGTTTGCCACTGAACTACACATATATATACAGGCATAAATCAACAATTCACATTCAATTTTCATTAAAAGATATTGAATGGTTCAAGCTTACCACAATTCATACGAATAAACACAGATACGTTGATTAGCAATGAATTCTGGCACAAACTGGCACAAATTTCCATCTGCTTATGTTCCAGGCTTTTATTTAGCAAAATATGAGCTGGCTTCAACGCACTGATGCTTTATCAAGCTTATTTAAACAAGTGGTCTCGAACTAACGCTCCCAAGTGTGTATATCAGCGAGACTGGCCAATGAGCCACGTTTCGACAAGTGTTTGAAAAAATGTTACCTTTTCCCGTTTCCCCTAACAACCAAGATAGTATTTATAGCCCGACCAATCGTGGTTAGGCTTTCATTTGTTGCGCTCCAATCAATTTGGAGTTTACATGGTAGGCTATTTCTGTAACGTAAATTTTTTTCAAACACGTTAAAAAAAATTTTATGAGCAGAAATGATTTTATGCTGTCAGGCACCCCCAATATTTTATTTTGGGTATAATTTATTAATTCCTGGACTATTTGCGTAACGTTTTACATATTATTTGTCAGCAAGCCCTAAGGAACCCAAAAATACAAATTTAAAGGAGCTACGTGGCTGCGTTCAAAATATGCAATTTCTTCTACCTCCTGTTTCGAAGATGTGCTGTCTGGGTACTGTTATGTTTTCAACCGTAAACCCATCTAATGTTATCTTTTCTAATAAGAGTTTTTTATGATTTATAAACCTAACTCTGGGAAAGGGTAGTGTATTTTATCACTGTCCGTCTGAAAAAAAAGTAGTGCATGTAGACTTACACGCGTGATGGCAGTAATTGTGTATCGCGCGACGCGTGTTTAATGTTCGGCTTTCTGCCTCTCCCTTCTCGCTATCCTTTTGTCCATCTGTTCGTTCGTTTTGGTAACGTAATATAATTAATGTTAGGATTAATTTAGGTCATTACGCAGTACGTCTCAATGTTTTTCTTAGAAATGCAGCACACGTTTCATTGAAGAAGGCGGGTAATAATACAGTAAGCTTTTATATCAACGTGAAAGCGTTACAATTTGCAGACGAAGCAGAAAACAAGGGGGATTTCGAGTACATTCTTTGTGACAGCACTGTCATTTTACCATTGCTCTTCTCTTTATTAATTTTATTTGTTAGGCTTTATATTTACCTAATAATTTATATATGTGGATTAGAATATTTCATGACACCTCCCCTCTTAAAACAGACATTATATGTCAGTCCTTTATTCTATATACACATAGAGAAATTTATTATTATTTCTGGGGTTTACGGTGATTCTCATCACACGGATGGCGGCTTAAAAAATCCGCTCCCAAATTGGTTTTTCCAGATATATACTCAATGCTAAAATTATATGGAGCCAGAAGCAAAGACCATCGGAGTAACCTAGAGTTCTCATGCTTAGCCTGTGCTAAAAACGATAAAGGTTTGTGGTCTGTTTGCAACTTAAATGCCTTCCCATATAGATAAATATTGAATTTCTTTATTGCCCATATTACTGCAAGACATTCTTTTTCGCTAGTTGAGTAGTTGATTTCAGCTTTATTCAACTTTCTGCTAGCATATGCCACTGGGCTTAATTCCCCATCCAATGCATCTGATTTCTGTAGTAGAGTTGCACCTAACCCAATATTACTTGCATCCGTCCTTACTATGAATTCTTGACTTAAGTCAGGTAATTTCAAAATGGGTTTACTTGTGAGCTTTTCCTTCAATTCTTGGTAAGTCATTTCACATTGTGGTGTCCATGTAATGCGATCTGGATGTCCTTTACGTGTCAATTCAGTTAACGGTGCACATATGGAATTAAAGTTTTTGATATACTTCTGGTAGAAACCACATAATGAGACAAAGGATCTCACGTCCTTCTTGGTTTGTGGTCTCGGGGCTTTCTGTAGTTTCTCTAAATTCTTTGGGTCAGGGGTCATGTTTCCCTGATAAACTGTGTGTCCCAAAAATTCCAATTCTTTACATCCAACGCAACATTTGGTTGGTCGGGCTGTTAAATTTGCCTCCCTAAGTCGATCAAACAGCATGTTCAGAGAGTCAATGTGTTCCTCAAATGTTTCTGTTGCTATAAGGATATCATCCATAAAATTTGTTATACAGGGATTATTCAGAGGATCCAATAATTTTCTCATCATTCTAGAGAAGACACTAGGCGCATTCTTCAATCCAAATGGCAATCTATTAAACTCATAGTGTCCTTCTGAGGTACTAAAAGCTAGGTATGGTCTAACCTCAGGCTTTACTGGAATCTGATAGTATCCTTTACTCAGATCCACTTTTGAGAAATATTTAGCTTTATTTAGTCTGGCAAACAGCTGATTTGTATCCGGCAATGGATCCACCTGTCCTTCTGTAATAGCATTCAGTCTCCTGTAATCTATACAGAGTCTATGTTCTCCAGAGGGCTTCCTTAAGAGTACAACCCCGGAACTATACGAAGACTCACTGTGCGAAATAATTCCTTCCTTCAACAGATAGTCTATCTCTTCCTTCAAAGCTTTTTCCTTAGCAAACGGAATCGAATATGGTTTCATACAGACAGGTGTGGAGTCTATGAGTTTCATATCATATTCCAATAGGTTTGTATGCCCTGGTCGGTCTGTTAACACCTCTGCATGATTATTTAGAACCTGTTGCACTCTCTCTTTCTGAGTTTTCGTTAAATGTGTACTGATTTTCACCTGTGCTGCTGTCTCACAGGGGTGTAATGGATATTCAAATGATGAAAGTGGTTCCTTTTTCATCTCCATGGCGATGGACAAGGTCAACAAGTGTGTCTCTTCCTGATGTTCTCTTTCCAAATATTTCTTCAGGAGATTCACATGATAGATTTTTTCTTTCCCCTTCTTATCTATCTTATAATTTGTTCTAGACACCTTCTCTAGAACTGTATATGGACCCTGCCATCCAATTTGTAACTTATTCTGACTCCCGGCAAAAGAAGCAGTACTTTCTCTCCCACAGCCAAATTTCTGTCTTTCGCCTTCCTGTTATAATAGGCAGCATGTTTCTTCCTGGCTTGTTTCAAATTTTCATTGGCAAGTTTCCAGCCAGTTTTTAACCGAGTGGTCAGCTCATTCACATATTGGTATGAAGATGTAATGTTTTCCTCTGCCTTTTCATCAGTCCACGTTCTTAACAAAGCTTCGAGTGGACCTTTTATTGGCCTTCCAAACAATAATGTTGCCGGGGCCATACCGGTTGAACTATGGGGTACCTCCCGATAAGCAAAGAGGGCGGCGTGCAGGTACTGGTCCCATGTATCTGGTTTTTCGTGTGCCAACTTTCTCAGGATCGACATCAATGTGCCGTTAAATCTTTCCACTTGGCCGTTCCCTTGGGGATGATACACACTACAATGGAAGTGTTTGGCCTGGAAGATCCTGAAAACTTCTTCAGTTAGTTTCCCCTTGAACTGAGAGCCATTATCAGTCAAGATTTGATTGGGAAAGCCTAACCTTGTGAAAATTGTGAGCAATGCCTCTGCCACATGTTTTGAATCAATCGATGACAGGGCTACTGCCTCTCCCCACATAGAACAAGTGTCCACCAGAGTCAGAATGTAGCTGTTCCTTCTCTTGGTTCGGGTGAGAGGTCCCACAAGATCCACGGCAACTCTCTCAAAGGGTGTTCCCACTATGGGCATTTCCCCCAGAGTTGCTGGTGCAGTCCAATGTTTAGGTGCTACTCGTTGGCACTCTGGACAGGATTTTACATATCGTTTGATATCTTCAGTTATTCCTGGCCAGAAATAGTGACAAGCTATTCGCTGTCCTGTTGCGCTGATTCCCATATGACCACTGAAGGGAATCGCATGCCCTAGTTCCAACACTTTAGTCCTATATGAAGTGGGAAGGACCAGCTGTCCGTGACCATTGGATTCAGATCCAGCCTTCCTATATATCAGTTTGTTCTTCATATAAAACTCTCCCTTGCCTGGAGGTGTATGAGATTTGGGCAACTTCTTGAAACATGGCTTGAGTGTTTTGTCCTCAGCCTGTGCCTTCCTCATCTCATCTGGGTGAGTATTTATGGGATTATCCTCCTCCTTCTTTGACTGTGATCTGGTCTGCACTGTTGCCAATATCACAGGTCTCTTGGGATTCCCCAAGAAGACATATCTACACCCCAATATTAGAGGGTAGATTGGCTCATTTATCACTGCTGCTTTTATGATTCCTTCCACATATCGCGTTTTCACTTTTATTCGGGCGACGGGAAGTGTCATGGTAGCTACATCCTTGGTTGCAGTTTGAATCTCCACTGTTTCTGTGGTGTATTGATCGGCCTGCACCAGGTGAGAACTCACAACGGAATCGTAATCTAAACCGGTATCATATAAACATCTTATAGTGACACCATTACAGATGACATCTTCACACACTGGGGGGTGGTATGGTTCCTGTAATTCTTCAGGTTTGCCCTTCTTTTCCTTTTTCCCCGATGTCATAGCAGCAAAATGAGGAGGTTTCCTTCTACAATGGTCAGTGTCATGATTGTTCATCTTACAATTTTTACACCACCTTTTTCCTTGGTTGAAAGATTTTCTTTCATCATATTTCCTTTCATCGAATTGTGGGAATTTATTTTTATTTTCATACCGTGGCCTATCAAATTGGTGCTTACCTTTATTTTGATCCTAAGGATCAAATTTATTAAAGTTCTGTGGTGCCCTAAAGTTATCCACCTGTTTCTTTTTATTACCTGTTACCTCTGCTTGAGCTGCTTGATACCTTTCAGCAACATTTAGCAACTCACCCAGCCTCTCTGCACCTTGTTCCATGAGAAACTTTCTCAGGTCTGGAGCCATGGACTCTCTTAGTTGCTCTATGAGGACCATTTCCTTAAGATCTTGGGTTTTCCCCAGAGAAGTCCATTTCTCCAAGTATGTCTCTATTCGTGCAGAGAACTGGTGATAGGTTTCACCTGACAGTAGTTTAGCATTCCTAAATTTTTTCCTATAAAACTCTGCATTCTTTTCATATCTTAACAAAAGAGCCTGCTTTAGCATGTCATAATTTTCCTGATCACCTCTGCTCATTTTTGCAAAAACTTCATAAGCTGCCCCACGAAGTCCCTGAGATAACTTTAAGCTCCACCTTTCTCTCTCTAACCCATATGTGGTAGCTAATAGTTCATACCTATTTATATAGCTCTCAATATCATCGTCTTTCTCAACAAAATGATCTAAATGAAAATTCATAGCTGAGGTTGAGGCTCCTTGAGTAACCGTAGCATCAGAGGCAAAGGGACTGGCACCATTTTCAGGAGCATGGCCTTGAAACTCAAACTCCCTTAGTCGTAACTCATGTTCCCTTTGTAATCTCTTCTCCTCCTTTTCTGCTTCCCTTTCTGCAGCTAATCTCTTCTCTTCTCTTTCTGCAGCTAATTTCTTCTCTTCTCTTTCTGCAGTCAATCTTCTTTCTTCTGCTTCCAATTTCTTAGCCTCAGCCTCAATCTGCAACCTCTTAGTCTCAGCCTCAGCTTGCAACCTCTTAGTCTCAGCCTCAGCCTCAAATTGTAACTTCTTAATTTCCCTTTCAGCCTCTAACTTCTTTCGGCTTCAAACCTTCTTTCTTCGCGTTCAATAAATTTGTCACATTCCGTAGTGACATAGGCAACCATAACTTGCCCATCTAATCCTAACTCTTTTGCAGTCTGAACAGCAGCAGATCGAAATTTGTCCAGGTCCGCCATTGTCTATCAGGTAAATTTATACAATGTCTAACCAACAATTCAATTTCTAACTATATATCTAATGGACAACACAGGCACCGTGAGCTCAACCTTATTTAATTCCACCCAAGGATACCTTTTAATTCTTATATTCCCTGAAGTGAATTACCCCCAATATTTTTAATAGTTAAAGATTCAAAATCCCAAGAGCGAGACCCCAATATATGTGGTGAAGTGGGATGTTATAAATATTTATAGGGAACTTAGTGTACTGACTGAGATCAGCTGTGAAGGTATCTATATCTATTAAGAGTAGTGTATTATAGATAACCTTACTTGCTACCACATATCTATATATCTCAGTCAGAATTATTCTGGAATAGTGTGATGCTACGTTATGTGTCTAGGGTATGAGTATGGTGAAGTGTAAGTCACAACAACAGACAGATAAACAATTTAATTTAATCCACTACTCTTGACAACACTGTGACACTCACATACATATAACACTCTACAAAGATATCTTAAAAGAGTCACTGATAAACTTTCAAATAACAATATGTATTCATTACTGGCATGAATGAATATGTGTCCTGATTCAACTACAAGGGAACCAGGAATCACAATCAATTTAAATTACAAGTTATGTACAGAATGTATTTAATATGAATATTGTAGTGACATATATTATTACAAATGTTCTATGTGTGTCAGTTGTGTAGTAGTAAAATGAGGTAATACTGGTTTTGTTTTGTTCAAGCTCTGTTGGTATTTGTCATCATGACTTCAATAGTTTGTCTTTAGGGACTAGTATTGGAGATGTTCACAGTTCCTGATTTTAAGACAAGTAAATTCCCCTCTTAATGTTAATTTTACAAAGTCATTTCAAGATGAGGGGACATAATGTTGAGCTCAGCTGGCCAATTCGCTTATCTGGCGTGATGGCGGCAGGAAAGGACTCCTCTGCTCGAATTCTCCTCTGGGCTCTGGAGACACCTCACTGATAGCTAAAAGGACCAAGGAGTATGCTGTCCGACTCTGGATTCAGCAAAGCTCTGACCAGGTGCTGCTCAGTACCATCAAGACCACTGTCCCTGAAATCAAGAAGGATGTACCTTCTACTTCATAACTAATTTATATTTTCTTTTTACACTGATCACAATACAGCACAAACATTGCGTTCAGAGCGTTAGGCCAACTGTCAGCTTCATTTGAAATACTTTATTCCAGTATTACCCTTCTTAATGGTTACTACGCCTCTGCACTTCCAGCATTATTTCTTTCTAGTCAATCATCCAGGTGTCAGTGTACTGTTTGGCCATTCCATGCCGTTTTACTACTCTCCGACACCCTCTGTTCAGGCTGGAGCATTACAGGCTTTACCTCACGTTG
This sequence comes from Oreohelix idahoensis, assembly GCA_024509875.1. Classification (NCBI taxonomy): domain Eukaryota; kingdom Metazoa; phylum Mollusca; class Gastropoda; order Stylommatophora; family Oreohelicidae; genus Oreohelix; species Oreohelix idahoensis. Next base: position 327,656 of record JAMPIV010015207.1, read on the forward strand.
GCCACTGAACTACACATATATATACAGGCATAAATCAACAATTCACATTCAATTTTCATTAAAAGATATTGAATGGTTCAAGCTTACCACAATTCATACGAATAAACACAGATACGTTGATTAGCAATGAATTCTGGCACAAACTGGCACAAATTTCCATCTGCCTATGTTCCAGGCTTTTATTTAACACAATTATGAGCTGGCTTCAACGCACTGATGCTTTATCAAGCTATTTTAAACAAGTGGTTTCGAACTAACGCTCCCAAGTGTGTATATCAGCGAGACTGGCCAATGAGCCACGTTTCGACAAGTGTTTGAAAAAATGTTACCTTTTCCCGTTTCCCCTAACAACCAAGATAGTATTTATAGCCCGACCAATCGTGGTTAGGCTTTCATTTGTTGCGCTCCAATCAATTTGGAGTTTACATGGTAGGCTATTTCTGTAACGTAAATTTTTTTCAAACACGTTAAAAAAAATCTTATGAGCAGAAATGATTTTATGCTGTCAGGCACCCCTAATATTTTATTTTGGGTATAATTTATTAATTCCTGGACTATTTGCGTAACGTTTTACATATTATTTGTCAGCAAGCCCTAAGGAACCCAAATATCCCAATTTAAAAGAGCTACGTGGCTGCGTTCAAAATATGTATTTTCTACCTCCTGTTTCGAAGATGTGCTGTCTGGGTACTGTTATGTTTTCAACCGTAAACCCATCTATTGTTATCTTTTCTAATAAGAGTTTTTTATGATTTTAAAACCTAACTCTGGGAAAGGGTAGTGTATTTTATCACTGTCCGTCTGAAAAAAAATTAGTGCATGTAGACTTACACGCGTGATAGTAGTAATTGGGTATCGCGCGACGCGTGTTTAATGTTCGGCTTTCTGCCTCTCCCTTCTCGCTATCCTTTTGTCCATCTGTTCGTTCGTTTTGGTAACGCAGTATAATTAATGTTAGGATTAATTTAGGTCATTACGCAGTACGTCTCAATGTTTTTCCAAGAAATACAGCACACGTTTCATTGAAGAAGGCGGGTAATAATACAGTAAGCTTTTACTATCAACGTGAAAGCGTTACAATTTGCAGACGAAGCAGAAAACAAGGGGGATTTCGAGTACATTCTTTGTGACAGCACTGTCATTTTACCATTGCTCTTTTCTTTATTATATGTATTTATTAGGCTTTATATTTAATTGATAATTTATATATGTGGATTAGAATATTCCATGACAGGTGGGTGGATACCAATCAGCACGCGGAGATGGGAATCAGACGTACACGTGATGGGCATAAAGACGAAATGTAAAGACTTTGAACGGATGGCACGGAAAAAAAACAAGATAGTAGAATTATGTTTATAAAACATGTTCTCAACTGGAGCTGAAGTGTAAGGAAGAATGAATACCAATACGCCTGTATGTAGGTAAAGTTAAATGTCGAAGAAGTGATGCCGATATCATTCCAGAAATGTTGATATGGTTGAGAGACTGAAACTTTCAGTATGACATTTTCATTCAAACAATAATTTGTTGAGCATTTATATTTTATCAGATATATAAGGCCTGTTTTCGACAGGCCAGTTTTAAGGCAGTCAACAAGTTTCTGCTTTTTTTTATGTCGTACGGAAGTAGTCATAGGGGCATTATATCCACATATGACGCCACGCTAAGAGGATCTACAATTTTTGACGAAGTGTGACAGACAGGGGGGAAGTTTGCAAATTGGCGTCATGTAAAATATTACCAGTGAGACCTGCTTCTTTCATAAATGATGCCGGAACAAAAAGATTTTGTAACCTAAATCCTCAAACTCTACTTTTAACCCAATAGTTTACAAACTCCATCGTGGACGTCTTTTATTAATGTGACGGTATTGCCTCCCTGCTTTGCAGTAGTGGTCCAACAGTGGCCAAAACTCAAGAGTATCTAAAGTGGGCTTCAAAGGTGTCTACCTTCGCACAAGATTACTCTTGGCAGGGATGTAGATAGATAGATAGGGAATTACACTTCTACTACAAGGTAGTGTCAACAAGACATTCAGATAAGCGAAAAACAATGGTACTTTGGCTGAGCACGTTAATTCTAGAATCTGCCGACAACTTTTGTGAAGAAACAGTTAAGCAATGATTTATTTTAGCTCGTTTAAGCCCCACCTCTGATTTACTCAGTGGAATTCTTATTATTCTGGTATAGCTCTGTTTAGAGTGTGTGAAGTAAATTGACTGAGACAAACATGATTAAATCGAGTTAAATTTATAAAATTACAAATAACAAATTTAATAATCACTTGAGTTTAACAGTTTGAAAATAATTTGAATAGCTATGAATCCAGAAAAAGGTATCATCACGGTCGTTAATGGATGTAAATTTTTACACGAAGTTCAAGTGGCAGCATGTATACTGAACTTAGCTGTCAATGACGATTCTGCTCCTTCTGATGGGTTGGTTCTTTTTACACTGCTCACGCCTCGTCAAGATTGTCGGGTGTAGCTCGTTTCCCTGAAATGTCAGGGAGAGTCTACGAAGTTGGTCCCTCGTCTTAAAGCGTAGGCCATTTGTCCCTTCTTGTTCCAGAGATAGTACTTTCTGCTAGTACCACCAATAACTATTATAAAGAATAGAAACGAAACGCTCTCCTGTGTATTGCGTTTTCCAACACATAGTTATGTTCCCCCCTCTTCTATTCCACCATCCCATTTAACTCAGAATTTACCCTCGATGAGAATTAAACGTAATCCCTCTGGATAAAACTTTCTTTTATAGTTACTTTATATTTAAATGAAAAGTTTCACAGTACAGATAGAATACGTTTACATTTACATTTCTACTGATTGAAAAGTGTTCACAATATAAATTGAATATGTTTTTATTTATGTTTACACTGATTTGAAAAGTTTGAAACTTCCATTAATTTTAAAGTGAATATGTTTACATAGACATTTACACTGGTTTGAAACTGTAAGTATTATATTTTTAAATGTACATCATTTCTTTCATCTTTCCCTTCCTGCTCCTTATGAATTTGGGACTACTTTATGCTTTTAGTTCTCTTTAAGAAACTAGCAAGAAAAGCAATCACCTGCCCTTGGCAGTGGTGGTTCATGACATCATCATTCTATACGCTGAAGTTGCCAGCCTCAAATGACTGGGACATTCGCTAGCAATTATCACATATTAATATTCACATTGTAATTTTATATATATATATATATATATATATATATTTATATATATATATATATATTATAATATATATATATATATATATATATATATATATTTATATATATATATTATATGTTAAGGTTAAAAAGGGAGGTGATACTTTGTATATGGGTTGGTCACAGTAAACTAAGGGTTACATCGCTTGTATGCTTGATTAACGATGAATTGGGTTAACAAATATTGATAGAGGTCATAGGGTACAGATAGCGTCATGAGCGCTGGTCTGTATTGTTAGAACTGTAAATAGTTCGCACGACTAGTTCGTGGTAGGGACTGAGCGGGGGTGAACTGCGAAGTCCAGTGACTGTTTAGGCGGGAGTTTTTGTGACCGCTAGCAGTGGGGTTCTGGCGTTGACAGAGTGAAGTCAACGAAGGTGTTTTTCTAAGTGTGTGTTCCCGACCAGTGTTCGGTGAAAATGGTAGAGTGTTTTTCAATGTGTGTCTCGATGGAGACTTTTTGAACAGGCCTGTATCTGAATATTCTTCCTGCATATGCATTCTTCCATGTGTTAGATTATTGGAGGATGGTATGTATTAATATTTATGACTGCGGTGGATGCAGCTTATGAGATATTTTTGTGAAGGAGATTAGGCCATATATAGAGTCTGAGAGGAAGACATGACTGCTTAGGCCATATGTATAGTCTATTTAGGCGCTATGAAGAGTCCGAGAGGTAAAGAGACTACTTGGTAGGCCATAGACATTTTTGTGAAGAAGTCTACAATTAGGTGATATGAAGAGCCCGAGAGGTCAAGAGACTACTTTGTAGGCCATAGACATTTTTGTGAAGATTAGGCCATATATAGAGTCTGAGAGGAAGACATGACTTTGTAGGCCATATATATAGATATTATGCAGGTTATATTACTGCAGACTGCTGTGTGCGCAGTCTTTCCTTTGAGGAATATGGTGATGTGCATCTTCTAGAGGAAGTGCACCACTATTTATGATTAGGCCTTGGATATATATAGCTGACGATGATTATTCAACTGCCGGAGAGCAGCCTTTGTGGAGAAGGGGAGGACGGAGTCCTTTGAAGAAAATCGTGATGGTCATCTTCAATGAGAAGTGCATCATTATGCTATAAGTTATGAGGCCATATTTATAACTGCGGGGAGAGCAGTTCTTTAGGAGTGTGTTGTACGTGCATTTATATGAGGAGTGCACCACGATTTATAATGGAGCTCTGAGGGGTGTTTTGTGCTTATGAATTGACTTACCTATGCTTTGTACTTTATGCGTGATTTTCGTCTGTGTCATCGTGACTGTGTGTGTAGCGTTAATAAAACTGTTCATTAACCATCACCAGTCGTTCTACGCTACATGGCTTCTATGTGTGTTACTGTGCTGTGACGAAAGAAAGCACCAATACACACCCACTTTGAACATACCAGGCACAGTGACAATAGGGACATATTTACAAATAGCCCTGAGGGGCGTGGCCTAGATAAAGAGAACACATTTACGCCTTCATCACTTATCCACCACTGGGTTTCAGTTACATAGAATTATCAGTGGTGACCTAACATTCTAGTGGATTAGCAACCTTAGATGTATCAGTGGTATCATTTAACCACACAATATCAATAACACTAACTTTATCACTGAAGGAATCACATTCGGCGGTATCAGTGGTAGTTTCCAGTCATTGAGGGTATGGTACCCAATACAGAAGAAGTTAATGCACAAAGGAGACAAAAGTACATTTAACATACTTGTCGGCGATATACATCAACGTACATCTGCTATCAATGAAGTACACTTAACAGTGGTGGTTTTCAGTAAAGTTGGAATTTAAAACCCGCAAAATTCGCGTTGAAAGGATAAGATTACAATGAGGCTGTGTTCAGGCATAATATTCAGAACGTAACGTTCACCTATTCCTTTATTATGGCTCTGTGTGGGCGTATACATACATATAAAAATAGACTTAGGCATGTCAGCTAGCATTTGTTGATGAACAGCATTATCAGTAGTGGGCCAACTTTTCGGACGTAAGGCTCATGATTTCACGTGGTAAGATTGTTTCTACCAGACCTTGACCTGTATTTAGTGTGCCCTGTGTGTGGCGTATGCACTATCAAGTTCTCTCAGCTGTGACAGTAGTTAGCCTTGTGTGGGCGGAGCTTCGATTTAGAACCAGGTCAGCTTTACCTGTGTTATGTCGTCTTCTATGCCTATGGACTAGTATTCAGTTGACAATAGGAAAGAGTAGACTAGTGTCATGTTAGGAACAGATGATTATGACACATTATTCCAGCCTAAATGAGTCGGCAGTAAAACACTTCAAGCCTGTATTGACACCTGCATTGCTTACAGACAGTTTGGTGTCGCTGGTAACCTTTGATCGGTGACACGGTGATGTGTCTAATGTTTACATGTTTCCTATAACATACTTGCAGCATTCAAGTTTCAGCATTCAAGTACCAGAAGTGACAGTTAACGACGAGTTCAGTAGCGGTTCCTGTAACTTTCAACAAGGGAGTGTGCTTATGGTGTATTGTCTGATGCTCATCAGTGGTAACAGAGAAAGAACAAGACTGTTTTCTACTTACAAGATAAGTGATTTTTTGTTTGAAAACTGTGTCTCTGTATGATGTTGTCAAGCCTTCCAATATTATTATTTATGCTATTGAGTATTCCATGCTCATAGCTTATTGTTATGAGATTTAATGCATAATTGATTGATGGCTATGTAACATAATCTTATAAGAATTATAAGTGGTCTATAAATTTTGTACACTCAGTGTTTGAATCACGATGGATCCTGACATGGGTGATGAGTTGGATCCTGAGGACATGAGGCCTATAATGCATTATTTAGCTGAACAAGCAGAATGTTTTGGAAAATTACGGGGCCAAGCACGTGACAGATACGTGCTGGATGGTTTTTTGTTTAATGTGGTAGCAGCTTTAAATTATTTTACTGACGATAACTGTCAGTCAGCCCCTCATGTTATCCTGGCTAGAGATTTGGCAAAGTTGTTAGAATGTCTACGTCCGATGGTGTGCGATTATTCTCGGGATAGACACAAGTATATGCATAGGATTTTACATAATGTAATCTGCAACAACATGCAGGATGACAACAAAAAAGAGGAATTAGAAAAGAAGGAGCGGAGGAAGAACAACAAGCAAATTGCCCTACAACAAAGAGAAAAGAATAGATTACAAGAAACAGTATCTAAACTCACAAGTGATTTGCATAAATCAAACTTGGAGCTTTCTAGTGTGAAAACAGCATTAGAATCTGCGTGCAGTAGAGTAAAAGACTTGGAAACACAGATTGCACATAATCAAGGCAAAATTAGTAATCTCAAGCAGGAGATTGAAAATAAGATTGATAGCAATGTAAGTGAGAAGAAGTATATAGATATGCTTCATGATGTGTTGGATGAGAACAATATTCTCAGTCACCAACTGAAAGAAAAGAATAATGTATCTTCTGAGAAGATTAATGAGTTGAAGCAACAAGCTACTAAAGTTGATGGACTTCAGGCTCAGGTAGCCCTACTTCAGCCACAGATAGAAGAGGTGCAAAAGAAGAGATTAATAAAATTGGAACCACAGAGGAGAACAATTAAGGAAAAGGATGATAAGCAGAGGTTAGAAGAGTTAACGGTGCAGAGAAAGAAAATGGTTAAGATTGAGAAGTTACTTACAGAAGAAAGATGTAAAGTTATGACATGTAAAACATTAAATAAGAAAACTAAACAAGAGATTACTGAATTGAGTACAAGGGTCAATGGTTTAGTGGATGTTGTTTTGGGCATTAAAGATTTGTCTACTGTTAAGGTTGACAATAGTAGACAGAAGGTTGTTTATAAACAAGCAAAGAGCCTGCCCTATACACTCTTAGCGAATTCGAAAATGGAACATGATGGACTTAAATCTCGGCGTGGCAGATATAATTTCCCACGAACGAACGAACGAACGAACGAACGAACTTTATTTTCGAAGGGTAAAGAATTGGGCGCGCAGGCCCGTCTAACATTCTGCCCTTCCACTCTCATTAATCTTGCATACTATATCCTTTCATTCCCACATGATGCTTTAAGCATTAATTTAAAGGCATGCAACATTATAAAGTTACCATAACAGCATTCATTTACAGTATGCAATCATAATTTTTTTTTTAAATGAGTAGGTTTTTTTTTTTTTTTAAACAACAAGCTAGTAAATTGGGGAAAAAAAGTAATAAAAATAAATAAAACAATAAATAAAAATAAATAAATTCTGTATACCGACACTCACTCATGCGGTCAATCCGTCTACAATTAATCTGTATTTTTGGTATGCGGGTACATTCTCACGACTCACATTTCTAAAGTACAGTATTATGTGGGTACATTCACACATACATTACATTATATAATAATATTTTAAAGTGATATAATAATGTACGGAAGATGCTACGTTGAATATTAATGGCTATTGGCGTCAGACCAGCAAGGATACTTCATGTGTAATATCTAATTCTGGTAATAAAGATAACAAATATCATGTTGGTAACCATAAGGATTTTATGAGTTCCACTGCTTGTCATACACAATATAGACAGTGTGATACAGCAGATAAGCATGTTAACACAGAAAAGAATAACAACAGTTCTGGTAAAAGAGATAACCATAATATTAGACAGTACCAGGGAAGCCCATTAAATGGTAGTTTTTCCAGACAGTCTAACAGATCTCAAAAGATTGATTCTGAAGAGTTGAGAAATTATGGTAGGAATAGTTACATTAAAGAATATAAACTTGGTGATAATTGTTCTAGGAGTCAACAAGATTCATTTACTAGATACTTCTATCCTAGAAGATATGTTAAGCATAACAATGCCAACTGCAGTTCTAGGCAGAACAAATGGAATAATAATGGTAATAGTAATAGAGATAATAACTCTCTCAAAATATTACTACACTTAACCAAGTTAACTGTGTGCAACAAAATCCCAAAGTCATTTGTAGTAAATAAAGTAACAGTAACTATTGATGTCCCAAGTACTACTACTGTTATGTTTTTTGGTTTACGAGAGGCATCTCGTTTTTTTTTTTGAGTGCATGACTTTATTTCAGCTCTGGCGTGATGACCGTCATTTTCGGTCAGGTTGACCCAAGCATCCTGAGTTGTATACTATGTGTGAACGAAGAGTTGGTGACATCATATGAAGACCAGAGGTTTTCATAACCCCGGTTATAGGTAATTTGTGCGTTTAACCTATCCGTTTTTCAGGATAATCTTACAGTTTATTAAAATGAAGATTTTCATTTGTATTTTTTCAAACAGTAGCAGCTGTGCGGTAAAGGTCAGCGTGCCTGTTTTTCCATTACCAGTGACAGAAATGTTTGTTACCCTACAAACAGGTGTGCAGTCAAGCGTAACCCAGCCAGTTTGTTGACCCTGTATTATTCGATGTCATCCCGTGCGGTACAGAATACTACACCGGAGTAGTGACCTATTTTTTTTTTTTTTTTGGAATTGATTCAAGATTGCTACAATGTTTCTTATACGTGATTTTTTTTAGGATCATGTATTATTATATAGTATAATATGATTGTATTGTATAATGTTTCATTGGATATTGTGTATGTCCATATTTAGGCATTATTTGTACTCTATCTTGTTATTTACATAATTGTATTGTTGATGAACATTGTACGTATTATTATTGTAATGAATTGTAACATTTCATTTTGTATTGACGTGTCTTTGATTGTTAATTTTTTTGTTATTGATGAAATTATGGATTTTTGTATTTTCATACACTAGTCTGAAGACTATTTCATTTTCTCATATTGTATTTGACCATATGTGATTTGTTGTCAAGATTGAGCGATAATAGCTGTTACATCAAAACATTGATATGATTTTGCAGGACTAATTGATAAAATGTTTATACATAATGAGATTGCCAGCCCTAAGCACACAAACTCATTGGTTATGACTATGCGTTAGTCGCTTTCAGAGAATTTTTTGGTTACTAAATTTATTTTTTTTCTTTTTCGTATCTGACTACATGTTTAGTTAATATATTACCTTATACAGAGGTTATATGAATTAATTGTTCTGTTATTGAATGTTATTTTGGATCTAAACTTTATAGATAGAATTATCATAGATAGCACATTCTGTTGTTTGATTGAAGAATTTAGTAGTCCGACTTAAACATGTGTTCATGAGAAATAATGTTATGTTTATAATTGCAAATTGGTATGAAGTTAATAGTGTGATTTTTTGTAGGTGCTCATTTGTGGTTACTTAGAGATGAGAATTTTTTTTTTATGTCTCACATTTTGTTAAAGCTCGTTTCACTTTTGAGTTGTCAATTAGTGGTTGAAACTTGTAAAAAATTTAAAATACTATTTTTATTTAACTTAACGTTAAGAAACTTTTTTGTATTGTAATTTTCAAAATGTATTTGTTTTTCTTTGTGGAAGTATTGTATTTTTTATGTGTCCAGTGCTTAATATATTGATATGTCCACATTTAAAAAAAAAAGAGAGAAAAAGATAATAATTTTTTTTTTCTTTTGAGATTGTGATATTTGTGTTTTTACAAATCACACTTTTTTGTGTGTGATGCCTGTGATACTTCATTTTAGTTACGAATAAGTGTTGTAATTTGGTTAAATTATTTATTATGCATTATTTAGTTATATCCTTCGTTCATGTTTAGTTAAGATATATACTTTGTCTTTTTGTTATACGATTTTCTGTCATGATTGTATTTCTTTACAATACATGGTTTGTTTAGATAGTTATTAGGATGTATTACTACTTATTCTATACATTCATTTCTTGAATTTTCTTCTTTCTTTTCGGATGATTCTTCGTTTCATTTCATTTCTTTTGAAGCAGTTATACTTTCGTGATGCTTCTATGTTTCATCTAGGTGTCACTTAATTCTATTTGCATATCGTTTACTTCTTACACTTCGTATACTTCCTTCCTTAGGATTGTTATGTTGATTATATGGTTTAGTATGAGGTAGCTTTTTATGTCGGTTGTATCTAGTTTGATGTAAGGATTTGATTTACTTGATTGTTATCAAATGGGATTATGGATCTTTGTTACTATATTGATTTCATTGTTGATTTTTGATGTTGATCATGCCTCTTTTGCTTGATCTTATCTGTTACTTTCTATTTATTGTATACTACTTGCTCTACAGTGATCATAGTTAACTTTGTTTGAAACTGTTTATTTAATGTACTTAGCAAATTATTGTGCATAATTTGTTTTATTGTACACTTGCTTATATTTTTTGTCGATGTATTATTATTACCTTAACATAAGCTAATTTTTGTATGAGTATTTTAGAGCTTATCTGACCCCTCAATTTTCATTGATGTAGTTTTTGTTAAAAAATGATAAATCATTTTTCTCCGGGGGTGGTGGTAAGATGTTAAGGTTAAAAAGGGAGGTGATACTTTGTATATGGGTTGGTCACAGTAAACTAAGGGTTACATCGCTTGTATGCTTGATTAACGATGAATTGGGTTAACAAATATTGATAGAGGTCATAGGGTACAAATAGCGTCATGAGCGCTGGTCTGTATTGTTAGAACTGTAAATAGTTCGCACGACTAGTTCGTGGTAGGGACTGAGCGGGGGTGAACTGCGAAGTCCCGTGACTGTTTAGGCGGGAGTTTTTGTGACCGCTAGCAGTGGGGTTCTGGCGTTGACAGAGTGAAGTCAACGAAGGTGTTTTTCTAAGTGTGTGTTCCCGACCAGTGTTCGGTGAAAATGGTAGAGTGTTTTTCAATGTGTGTCTCGATGGATACTTTTTGAACAGGCCTGTATCTGAATATTCGTCCTGCATATGCATTCTTCCATGTGTTAGATTATTGGAGGATGGTATGTATTAATATTTATGACTGCGGTGGATGCAGCTTATGAGATATTTTTGTGAAGGAGATTAGGCCATATATAGAGTCTGAGAGGAAGACATGACTGCTTAGGCCATATGTATAGTCTATTTAGGCGCTATGAAGAGTCCGAGAGGTAAAGAGACTACTTGGTAGGCCATAGACATTTTTGTGAAGAAGTCTACAATTAGGTGCTATGAAGAGCCCGAGAGGACAAGAGACTACTTTGTAGGCCATAGACATTTTTGTGAAGATTAGGCCATATATAGAGTCTGAGAGGAAGACATGACTTTGTAGGCCATATATAGATACTATGCAGGTTATATTACTGCAGTCTGCTGTGTGCGCAGTCTTTCCTTTGAGGAATATGGTGATGTGCATCTTCTAGGAAGTGCACCACATATTTATGATTAGGCCTTGAATATATATATATAGCTGACGATGATTATTCAACTGCGGGGAGCAGCCTTGGTGGAGAAGGGGAGGACGGAGTCCTTTGAAGAAAATCGTGATGGTCATCTTCAATGAGAAGTGCATCATTATGCTATAAGTTATGAGGCCATATTTATAACTGCGGTGAGCGCAGTTCTTTAGGAGTGTTGTACGTGCATTTATATGAGGAGTGCACCACGATTTATAATGGAGCTCTGAGGGGTGTTTTGTGCTTATGAATTGACTTACCTATGCTTTGTACTTTATGCGTGATTTTCGTCTGTGTCATCGTGACTGTGTGTGTAGCGTTAATAAAACTGTTCATTAACCATCACCAGTCGTTCTACGCTACATGGCTTCTATGTGTGTTTACTGTGCTGTGACGAAAGAATGCACCAATACACACCCACTTTGAACATACCAGGCACAGTGAATAGGGACATATTTACAAATAGCCCTGAGGGGCGTGGCCTAGATAAGGAGAACACATTTACACCTTCATCACTTATCTACCACTGGATTCAGTTACATAGAATTATCAGTGGTGACCTAACATTCTAGTGGATTAGCAACCTTAGATGTATCAGTGATATCATTTAACCACACAATATCAATAACACTAACTTTATCACTGAAGGAATCACATTCGGCGGTATCAGTGGTAGTTTCCAGTCATTGAGGGTATGGTACCCAATACAGAAGAAGTTAATGCACAAAGGAGACAAAAGTACATTTAACATACTTGTCGGCGATATACATCAACGTACATCTGCTATCAATGAAGTACACTTAACAATATATATATAAAGAAAAACAGGCTCATTTGTTTGCTTTCGTACATATAAACTGAATCAACTATTATTGTTTAGTTTAAAATAACATACAGCAAATTTAATAGTCAATTAGTTCAACAAGTTAAAATAAGGATTAAATGGGGTGAAAGTTATATTAAATTTTTCCTCATTGAGGTTTTGGTAGGGCGTTAATAAAGATAATGTCCGTATTTTTGCTGTAGCCTGTTACACACAACTTAACTCCAGCTGAGTCCTGCAGCCGTGGTTTCCATCACTTCTTTTTGGTGATGAGTACACTTCTCCGCGTAGGCGGTCTGTGTTGATACTCTTCTCTCACACTCGTGGCGTAGGAACTTCAGTACCTAAGTCTGATATTTTGTAACCACGAACTGTGACAAATTAGAAATAAACAAATGCCTCAGTACATTTGTTCTCCGCAAATTAACAGGCCCATTTTCATGCGCTCCACCCACGAATGTTAACCTGCCAGAAGAATTAAATTTCCGAGCATAAAATGTAACTAAGGGAATATGATGAAAATTCACCAATATCCTTATGGGTATTAACTAGGAAATTGCGTCCGGAGTGCATGGATAATGATTTGTCTGAATTACAATTAAAAAAGATATATAAATCTCACAACATAATTCTATACACTTTAGGCACATGTGATGTAATCATCACTTATTACTAGTCGCTACTCCCGTCGGGGTCTGGGGTCACTCTACTGTCGGGTTTCCCGCACGACTAGTCAAAAACAATCACCAGCTCTTGCAGTAGTGGTTCATGCATATACTATTTTCGTACGGTGAGGTTGCCAGCCTCATATATTTAACCACTTAGCAAGAAACCTGTACAATTTACCTTAGTGAATAAATTTTTTACACTTACCCCAATATTTTGGGAATACGCACTTCTCCTGGCACAGATTAGAATGGATCCACAGCCCTGTATTTAGATGCTGTTCGAATCACTGGTCTGAAAATATAAGATAATTCCTCTGACGGCTGGTGTTCTGCAAATTCCTGGCTGGGAAAACTGTTGTGTAATTCCTCTTATGACTTGGTCTGGGAAATATGAGTTAATTCCTCTGACAGCTGGTGTTCTATGGCTCCTGCCTGGGAAAACTTTTGTATAAATTCCTCTTATGACTTCTTGTAATAAAATTTCCAAGTTTCAAGTCCTGTATTAAAGTTGCGGGTTTACTTGTAAATTCCAAAGTTGCCCAATACTCGATCTGGTACTTATAGTTGTGGAATGATAAGTCCTATCCTCTTTCCTCTGGCTTGTTGAAGGTGTTTTGTTGATGCTGCGATGCAGTCTGTTTGTGTCTCCGAGTTTGTTAGATTATATCTCACAATCCTTAGTTTCAAATCCCAGCTGTGTTTCCGCCTAAAGTTCCAATCAAATCAAAGTAGATTCTGGGGAACCAATCCAATCTATCTAGCATTGTTTGGGTGGGGAAGTTTATAATTACTCATCCCACGCGTATTTGAAAATATTCAATTTAATATACACGCGTGGCCTCTTACACAATGATGTCAAATCGTTACATAAGACTTCTGGCGCACCTCTGTGTATCATAATATGTGTCCCTGTATTTCTGGCGTTATGTTTTCCGCCCAGATGTCTGTCCCGACAGATTACTTAATTCCCCTTCATCTGCGTGCCTCCGCCAGACAGATGTCTGGTCAGACAGTGTTGTCTTCTTTCATACTAGATTGTGTCAACACGATCAGCCGCTTTCCAATGGGGTCAAATGTTTGACGGACACGTTTCCACGGGTGGTCAGACAGATTAGGCGATAAAATATTATCGCCGACCGGGTCACCAAACCTGCCGAAGCGTAACAGCAGTCTGGGAGTGAAGTGTGAAACAATAAGATACGCATTACTCCCGTAGCAAATACTGCCATAGGGGAGTGGCGTGTTAGAGAATTCACCATGCTATGTCCAGCATAGAGCAAAATAGTGAAATAGCGAATAAAAAGGCATGATTTATGCCAAATAAAAGCGATGAATGAGAAAATTTAAGAAAACGAAAGGATACTGCCGGAAGGCTGAAGGTGTGAGAGATCACACAAAAGATCTTGTTCAGACGATTTGTCACAATCCCCTCTCTGATTCCGTGTGTTTCGTTCAGTTTCCTCAGACAGCGGCTTTCCTGATTAAAATGGTAGAGATTTCATGGGATGTTTTTGTAAGTCCGTCAAGATTCTCCAATAAAATGTCCGGCCTGATAAAATGGAATTCCGAATTCTAACTTCTGGCAAGTCTGGTGTCTTGGCAAGCGATCTTCACAGTAAATTTGACTGATTGAAGCATCAGGTTATATTCACTGTCCTGCCCCGCTCTGTTTGTTATGACGCTAGGCAAAAGCTCCAATCATTTCAAACATGCTGGTCGCATGGGGAAATTCAAAATATTTTCGATATGAGAAAATGTTGCGCGTGATGCAAAAGTCACATTTTCCATACATGGCAATCGTGTTATTCAAATATTCTCGTCAATGATTACATATAACTTCTTACATCTACCAGGAAATATTACATTTTCGCTCAGGTGTGTATGTCATCCCATAAGGTCAATACAGTAGAACTCCATTTATCCGAACCCCATGGGACCGAGCATCGTTCGGATAATCAAATGTTCGGATAATTGGATTACATAATGTATCGAGTTACATGTACACATATTTCTAAAAATAATTAACAATCACAAGGAAAATACACTATAAAACATATTTACTTGTACTGTAATAATAATACCCACACTGTATTAGATCACTGTATCACCAAAATCTTTCATTACACTGCAGTGCATGTACTACTTGTATTAATTATTTTTGTTAAGAAAGAGAAATGTTTTCAAAATAACATTACAAACAATTCAAAACCAGGCGCAACTACGTATACATGTACTTGCACAGATGTAGCCCACTATTTAAAATAATGAGGAATCCTCTTTTGCGCCAAACTGGATAGTCTGCTTTTGGCTGCTAAGTCCCGCATTCTCTTCAACAGCAGAAGCTGTGTAGGACAGCTGTCATCTTCTTGCTCGTACCAAGCCATCGCTGTTTCTAGTGCTATAAAGGCCTCTTCAGGACTTGGTCGACGTTTTGGGTTTTCTTCATAATCTACAAGTACATCATGTACTTCTGAGGAGTCTTCATCATCGGTCACTACATGTATTTGGTTTTCTTCTTGCACAAAAGACAAAATTTCTTCGTCATTCAAAAACTGAAAACCAGAATCATTATCAACTTCTAGCCACATGTGTGCATCATCTTTGTCACAGTCCGAAAATCCGGGCATTGCTTGAAACAGTTCCACAACTTCATTTATACAATCATCATTTGTGTCCACTGCAGTAGTTTCATTTCCTCCTTTTTTCCCAAGCAATCTATTCCAAGCCTTGTTGAGATTATCTTGTGACAGGGTGGTCCAAGCATCAGCTAACATATAGCAGCAGTCTTTGAGATTAAGCTTTTTTTTGAAAAAAGCCACCACACTTTCTTCATCTTCAGCCAACAATAAACGACGCAGGACTTCCTTCTTGTACATCTTTTTAAGCTTTGCTATAACACCCTGATCCATTGGTTGAATCAGTGCTGTTACATTGGGAAGCAGAAAAAATTACTTTAAAATTTGCATCAACTGCATTCAATGTATCCGTCTCTGGATGAGATGGTGCATTGTCCAGTAGAAGAATTACTTTTCCAGTTTTCTTTTCTTGTTCTTTCAACCTCTTCACATTTGGGATGAACTGATTTGTATACCAATCAAGAAATATTTCACTATTCATCCAAGCACTCTTCTGTGCTTTGTAGCACAATGGGAGACATGTCACATTCTTTAAACAACGTGTTTTTTTTGGCTTTGCCGATCATTAGCACCGGTAAACGATGACTTCCACTGGCATTCGCGGCTACCAAAATTGTTACTCTCTCTTTGCACTTTTTAAAACAGGGGGCAGCTGCTTCGCGCTGAGATGCAAGGATTGTTTGAAGGCAATTATTTCAGTATAAGCAGTCTCATCGGATTATCATACTCATCGAGTAAAATAACCTTCTTCTTCCAAAAAAGCAAAGAATGTTTCTTTAAAATTTTCAGCGGCAGTTGCATCGTAGATGAAGTTTCCCCTTGAATCTCCAATATCTACGTATGCCATGACGAGATTAAAAG
>JAMPIV010015208.1:0-122500 GCA_024509875.1 Oreohelix idahoensis
TCTGTAACAGTAACAACGAAAAACACAAACATGCAAAGTGGCATATAAATTGTAATAATATCATCAAAACATGCACACGATCCGCTTAACTACACTCAAATTAGTTGTTTAAATAGAAACAGAAGTCATTTTATGTTTTAAAATCTGAACTGCCTTTAAATGGATTATTTTTTGGGGTTTATTCGCGATATACTAAAAACAACTCTCAGAGCATTGTTTTGACATGGGTGTCAAATCTGACAGAGAGGTTGGTAAGAAAATGAAGATGGCTGTATACCGCTCCACCTATGTCCCAGTCTTGACATATGGATGCGAGTCATGGGCAATGACTACAACCCACAAAAGCCAGATCCAAACCACAGAAATGAGGTATCTGAGGAAGGTGGTTGAAGTAACAAGAAGAGACATGGTACGCAACCAGACGATACGTCAAGGCCTTAAATCCCACCCCCTGCAGACCCAAGTAGAATAGTCCCAACTAAGATAGTTTGGCCATGTCTGCAGAATGGGAGAAGACCGGCTACCATGACAAGCATGAGAAACAAAGAGCCAAGGATCCAGACCCCCAGGACGACCCAGAGTCCGCTGGGAGGACAACATTAGACAATCTTTGAAGGACCGAGGACTAGAATGGAACCAGACCAGGAGGAAGACAGCCAATAGGATAGTCTGGCGCTCTCTCTTCCAAACCTCTACACCTCACGGTAGAAGGGGAACAACTAAGTAGTCGTAGTAGTAGTCAAATCTGACCAATTCTCTTAGCGTTGTTCCGGAGTCAAAGAGTTAAGTGAGATGTGTTGGCTGAACTACATTTATAAATGAGATCTACTGATTATGCTATAATTAGAAGTGTTATTTAAATATATCATTCAAGAAATGTCTAAGATGGTTAATAATTTAGTTTAGTAATAAAAGCCCTACCCATACCTTTTTATGTGTTTATTTTTTTCAAACCTTAACATTCTGTTAAAACTATAGACAAAGGACTGAATTTTTAAAAACAAAAAGAAAAAATCACTAGCAGCAGATAAGGCTGGCACGTTTTTATTCCATGCATCAATTTAGAGCCAAGTAGTACCAACCTTCCTTTTATCTCGAGACATTGTGAAGCTCCTGTGATTTTAGCTTTTGCCATGACAGTCAACAAAGCTGATGGACAGTTATTTGATAATGTAGGTGCATACCTATTAGAAGCAATCTTTGCTCATGGTCAGCTTTATGTAGTACTCATGTGAGGAAGGAGTTCAGAGAGTCTTAAGTATATATTTAGAACACAGACTATCAAGGCTAGAATTTTAAAGACAACCCTACATTAACAACAAATGTGATTAAAGAGCTGTTAAGTAATTAGTCAAATTGCACTTTATTTATCTGTACCCATTATACAGATGGAGCCATGGTAGCTCAGTGGTTAGTGCACTGGCTTCCTAGCTCGGTGGTCCATGGTTGGATCCCCAGTTGAGGTGGGATTTTTTAGACCGCAAACGGCTCCGGGGTCGACCCAACCTCATGAATTGGGTACCAGAGCAATTCTGGGAAGACTAAGGCGGCCGGCGTGATGCTGACCACATCACCTCTAGTCATACCTGTCAACCTCCTGAGACAAAAATCTGTACGCCGGACCAAAAAAATCCTTACAAACACCCAAAAATCCTTACGCAAAAAATATATTAATAAATTATACGCAATACAGTTTTAAAATGAGAAATGACATATACAAATCTATTAGCATTTGAATTATTGTGATATAAAACATGCTAATAGTCTCATGCTGTTCTTTACATATAAAAAACTTAGTGATCATGAGGTACACTATTCTTTCAATGTACAGTGTTTTGTATTATAATCAACACATGCACTTTTAGCACTTTGCAGAATTGCATTTGTGGGCTTAAAGTCTGCACAGCATGTATCAATGTTAATCTTACACTGTAAAATAGAAGTGAGTGTGTCCGCATTCATGGACCTCCTGCACTCTGGATTTTTTTCATCATTGAAAATGATCTTTCGCAGTCAGCTTTTGTTTCTTTGAATTAGGCTCAGCCATCATTCAGTGGATGAAATATTTCAACTAATAATCTTTGTAGATGAAGAGAATGATTAAAAAATACAATGAACAAAGCAAACGGCTAACAGCAACAACAACAAAAAAAAAATAAATAAACAAAATTATAAACAGAATATCAAATCTAGGAAGAAAAAACGTATCACCAAAAATTTACAAAATTATTATTTAAGAGTTGGTAGCCTAGACCAGTGATACAGATTGCCACTTTATTAAAAAAAATAAAGCAGCGAATCTTGAGCGCTGGAATAAAGTAGGCCTACTAAACGCAAACAAACTTTTTTTTTTCTAGTTATGTAGGGCCTACACAGAATATTATGACAATTTATCGGAAATATAGGTTATTGAAGGGCAAGATATCAAATCTAGGAAGAAAAAACGTACCACCAAAAATTTACAAAATTATTATTTAAGAGTTGGTAGCCTAGACCAGTGATAACAGATTGCCACTTTATTTAAAAAAATAAAGCAGCGAATCTCGCGCGCTGGGATAAAGTAGGCCTACTAAACGCAAACAAACTTGGTTTTTCTAGTTATTTAGGGCCTACACAGAATATTATGACAATTTATCAGAAATATATTGAAGGGCAAGCTTGATATAGGCCTAACTGGAAAGCTTAAGACAGCGATTAAATTGCAACAAAGCAAAACAACAGCAATATTTAACCAAGTTATAAGTACTTAGCTTTTTTAAACAAAATGGCGTTGAGGTGTGGTGGCAAGCAAGCGTGGTTGTTGATAACAGATAACTTTAAAAATACGTCGTCACGCTAAAAACCGAA
This sequence comes from Oreohelix idahoensis, assembly GCA_024509875.1. NCBI lineage: Eukaryota > Metazoa > Mollusca > Gastropoda > Stylommatophora > Oreohelicidae > Oreohelix > Oreohelix idahoensis. Next base: position 2,848 of record JAMPIV010015208.1, read on the forward strand.
AGCGTTTGAGGCCGAATTCAAAGTTTTTGCCGAATCGTCGGGTATAAAAGGATTTGATTGGTTGCTGGGAAAGACCTCAGTTTAGAAATGGACGCCGAGATTCCCGGAATTAAAAATAAAAAAAATTGGTTTTAAAAAAAACCTGGGATAGAAAATATTTTCTGATTTAAAAAAACTTGAGTTTGAAAATATTTTTAGAATTAAAAAAAAATTATTTTTTTTTTATTTTGGGGGGGAGGGGGAGAAAAATCTGTACAACGAGTCTGTACGGCCGTACACTGCTAAAAGTATTAAAAATCCGTACATTGTACGAAAAATTCGTACAGGTTGACAGGTATGCCTCTAGTATGCCGATGGTCGAGAAAATATGGGCCTAACACAATATTCCCAATATGCCTCAATGGGCGTGTAACAGGATCCTTTACCTTTACTCTTACAGATACTGAAAGTTTAAGATGTTGGCTTTAAATCTTCTCCCGTCATTGTTTTGATGGATGTACTTGCTCATATCAGGCAACAAGTCAGATTTTAGTATAAATTTTTGAAGTAGTTCAGTGAGTCTCATTGATAGTTATTTATTCATGACCCTTCAGCTCCATAAAAAGCATAGACCTTCAACTAATTCATGCCAAGTCTTCCAGTCATGTGCCATCTGCTCAAGGTCTTCCATATCCTGTATGTTAAAATAATGCAATTGGCATATATTGATTTGTTTCTGTATTCCCTAAGAGTCATTGTGTGATATCTCACAGGCTTAAAGAAGATGAACAGAGATTCATTCTCAATCTGGAAGTCCAGCTGTTGTTGAAACAAGGTCAGATTGAAGTTGATGCTGGTCCATTCATTCAAGACTTCCGTGATAGTGTGCTTATTCATCGCAGTGTTGTTGAGGACTTGAACGCCACCATCAAGGTCAGAAAAATATGCTTTATTGCGGTAAAATGACAGTAATATGTCAAACAAAGCTGTTACCATATGTCAGAATTATAGAACAATGAAAACATATCAAGCAATATTTTGTCAAAGAATCTGTGACAGAATGTGTTGCACATGAAAGCAAAAAAAAAAAAAAATTATGTTTGCCATTCTGATGAAAATTGATGATTATTTCTTATTTTCTAATTTCTTGGCTGTTAGTATTTCTTATCATCCATTCTGTTTGTCATGTGGCCAGTTTGTCTGCGTATTTCTGTTTTCCTGTTTGTTGGTTTGTGCTTTTTGTTTGTTCATCAAGGTCATGAAAAGATATTTTTTCTGTAAGATATGCTCAAATCACAAGTGGCATAAGCAATGGAATATGACCATATAGGTGCATTCATTTAATAACACATTGTATTAGGCTTAACAGTTTCATTATTTTGTGCTTCATTATAATTTTCTCAGGCACTGACAATTTGCAAACATTCAGATGAGAAATGTATGGGTGTTGATCAGCGAATGTTTATTGTATACATGTGGTTAGTGTTTATTTGAATGATATTAAAAAATTTCCATATTTCAGCACATGTGAACTTATGTCATAAAAAGGACCCATAGCCCTAACTCAAAGTTGCAGGATGGCAGAAAAGCCACGGGAAAGACAGGGCTATTTTGAAGATAACGCAACCATATTTTCACCATACGAGCTCGGACGCCGCCTCGGTAAACAAGGTCCGCGCAGAGCAGTGACACCCCCAGGCTGCTTGCGAATAGTCTACTACTGGGAACATAAACAGATTAGGGATGAGCCCACTCTCCCGTTGAACAGGTGCTAAAGTCGTAGATACTGGGCCAGAAGGCGCACCGGAAACCACAGTATCATGCAACTCGCTTTTTTTTTTCTATGGAGAGTACACCGTCAAATAAATCTCGTTCTGGTGCTCGCCCTGTGGAGCTCCACCAGGCAGGTGCAGTGCCGGGCTCTGAGCCTCGACAGAGCCCACCCTCAGCTACTGGAGGACCCTCTAGACCATCTTGTGGAGTCAACAGACGGCGGAGGAGAACTACTGACCAAAACAAAACAGAAAAAAGAGAAACCCAGAGTGCCACTTGTCATGATGCACTGGAATGCAGAGGGAGTGAACAGCAAGCAGGCTGGATACAGCAAAAAGACAGAGCTGGAAAACATCTTGTATGAGAAGCAAGTCAGTGTTTGCTGTATCCAAGAGACTCACTTGAAAGCAGATCAAACCTTTAAAATAAGGGGATATCAATGCTTCAGATCCGACAGACAAGATAGACGAAAAGGAGGAGTACTTACTCTTGTAAGGAATAACATTCCTGCACACGAAAGGAAAACCTTCATGGATGGAGCAGAATATCAGCTGCTGCAGATAAAGGTAGACAAGATGGAAATAGAACTCCTGAACTATTACTGTCCGAACAACAAACCCCTGAGTCTCAGCTCTATACAGGTACCAGCCACCAACTTTATAGCAGTTGGAGACTTTAATAGCCACTCCCAGAGCTGGGGCTATAACCATCTGGATCACAGAGGTGAAGAGGTTGAAACTTGGCAAGATGATCACTCCCTAATCCTAGTCAATAATGCCACAGATACTCCTACCTTCTACTCCAGAGGATGGCACACAACCTCAACACCAGATCTTGCCTTCTCCACACCAGATATAGCTGGTTCTATTAGTAGAGAAGTAGGAGACCAACTAGGGGGAAGCGACCATCGCCCAATCTTTCTTACTGTCCAGAGTGCAACTCTCAGTACAGGCCCAGCCATTACAAGATGGAACTACAAAAAAGCCAACTGGGGTTTATTCAGGCATCAGGTGAACACGCTGCTGTCTACCCTCAAGGTACAGAACAGAGACATTAATGAAGTGGTAAAAGACTTCAACAGATGCATACTACAAGCTGCAAAAGAAACCATTCCCAAAGGATGCCGGCGTAACTACATACCATACTGGTCCAGCACACTCCAAGAACGTCAGGAAGCTATGGACAAGGCTAGAAAGGACGCAGAGTCTCAGCCTTCACTTGAAACTCACAACAAATGGAAAAAGGCTGTAGCAGAGTTTCAGAGAACAAAGCTAGAAGAAAAGCGGAAAAGCTGGAGAACTAAAACGGCATCGCTGAACCTTGAGAAAGACGGCAGGAAACTTTGGAGATTAGTCAAGTCTCTAAATGAAGAGCATTCCTCACCAAGGCAGACTATTGAAATGTGTTGGGAAGACTATGGAGCGAATAGTCAACCACAGATTGAAATGGTATTTAGAGTCTGAGCAGATCCTGGTGCCGGAACAAGCTGGATTTAGAGAATGCTACAGTATAGAAGACCAAGTTACTTACTTGTCTCAAGCAATAGAAGATGCCTTCCAGGAGAAGAAAAAGGTCCTAACGATCTGGGTCGACTTCAAGCAGGCCTTTGACAAGGTGTGGAAAGATGGCCTCATTGCAAAACTTAGGAGAAGTGGAATCCAAGGCAACATGATGAAATGGATCCAGTCATACTTGCATAACAGGAGAACTAGAGTCACTCTTGACGGTCTGCAGAGCAGAAAAGTGTTGCTCCATCAGGGGGTACCTCAAGGAGGAGTAATTTCCCCAACACTCTTCCTTGTTTACATCAATGACCTGGTGAAAGATCTCCCTGCAGGAGTTAAAGCTGCCTTATATGCAGATGACCTAGTACTCTGGTGCGCTGATGAAAAATGTCACCACAGCAAATTATAGAATGCAGCGGGCAGCAGACATGCTAGTGTCATGGGCAGAGAAATGGCTTATCACAATAAACACAGACAAAACCTCCACAACACTGTTCTCCCTCGCCCCCAAGGACAAATCAGCTAACATACACCTAGGGACAACCGTGATCAAGGAAGAAAGCTACCCCACCTATCTTGGGGTGACATCTGACCAAAGGCTTACATGGAATAAGCATATTGAAAATGCAGAAGGAAAGGCCCGAAGACGACTAGGCATACTCAGAAAATTAGCAGGTACCAACTGGGGAGCAAATGAACGAAATCTAAAGAAGATTTATAATGGAGTAATAAGACCACAGAGTTTAGCTCAGCAGCATGGTCATCAGCTGCTAACTCACATCTGCAGTCTTTGGACAAGGTGCAAAATCAAGCTCTCAGGCTCATTACAGGAGCCATGAAAACTACACCATAACAGAGATGCAGAAGGTTGCTGGATTACAGACATTGTCCCATAGAAGAGACACAAAAACCATGATCCAGATGGAAAAGTACAACAGTATGCCAATGCACCCAATGAAGGCAAGACTAGATGATCTGGCATTGGGACGTCTAAAGCGTAGCAGCTTTGTGCATCGGGGGAAAAGACTTATAAGACAGCATCAAGAAGACCTATCCATGAAGACAACACCACTGAAGCCCACCCTATACCCTGTACCATGGGAGCAGGCCAGCAGTGCCCTCCAAATTAATACAACAGTCAGTGGTCTCACAAGTGGATGTGAGTATAATGATCTGCAAAAACGAACTGCTACATTGAGTATGATCCAAGAAAGCTATCCCGATCAATCATGGATACATGCCTATACAGATGGATCAGCAACTAATGCTGTTAGGAATGGAGGTGCCGGTATCTTTATCTCATATCCTGACAACCACTATGAGACTAGGCACATTCCCCACTGGTAAATTCTGTTCCAACTATACAGCTGAGGTTCAAGCTCTAGAGCAAGCTGCAAATATGATTTATAACACCAACTCTGACTGCCACCAGGTAGTCATCCTCACAGATGCACTGTCTGTCCTGCAAGCTCTCAAGGGTGGTAAACTCCCACATCTGAGAAATGAACTAAACAAGGTAGCTGCCAAAAAGAGAACCATACTTCAGTGGGTACCATCTCATTGTGGTGTACCCGGAAATGAAAAGGCAGATAAACTTGCAAAAAAGGGAGGAGAATGTGAACAAGAAGATAATGAAGTCACATACTTTGAGAAAAAGAGAGCTATCCAGACTATCAGAAGAGAACAGAACCAACCCAAAGACGACTATCACACTCTCGACCGGCAGGGACAGACAACTATTTTTCGACTCAGGACAGGGCATAACAAACTGAATAAACACATGCACAAGCTACGATTGTCTGCTTCACCACTGTGCACATGTGGATTAAACGAACAAACTGCTGAGCATGTTCTACAGGACTGTCCTCTGTATGACCAGTTAAGAAAGATACAATTTTTTGTGTAATGTCAAATAATTAAAATGTGGCAGAAGTAATTTATATTTGATAGATTGCAAGTTGTTATATTATCTTGGCAGTAATATAGACAAAGTTGGAGGGACAGACAGCGATATCAAAATAAGAATACAAAAGGCAAGAGGAGCTTTCATTGCATTGGGAAATATATGGAGATCAAGAGAAATTGGATCCAACACGAAAATAAGAATCTTCAACTCAAATGTGAAGTCAGTCCTATTGTATGGCTCGGAGACATGGAGAACAACAAAGACAACAACCAAAAAGCTACAGACTTTCATAAATGGGTGCTTGCGTAGAATAGAGGGATTAAAATGGTATGACAAGGTTACCAACGTGGAACTGATGACAAGAACTAGACAAGTGCCAGTGGAACAAGAGATGAGAAGAAGACGATGGCGATGGATAGGACACACACTGAGGAAACCTGTTGATAGCATTACAAGGCAGTCCTTGTTCTGGAACCCCCAAGGCAAGAGAGGCAGAGGAAGACCAAGAAGTACATGGAGAAGAGAGTTGGAAACAGAGGTGAAAATGATGAGGAGAACATGGAAAGAACTTGAGATGATGGCACGGGACAGGAGGACTTGGCATGTGTTTGTTGAAGGCCTATGCTCCTTTGGGAGTGGAGGGTTATGAATGAATGAAGTTGTTATATAATTCTGTTGTATATTTCTTTCGGCACAGCAACTTGGTGAAAGCAAAATTGCTAGCATGGTGGAAAGTAAAGATTTCAGGAAAGGCATCATTCAACTTGAATGGTATGTTATGTTTGTCAGAATGTCCAGGACAAAGTAAAGCATTATCTGTTACAAGTACAGTGATCTCCTCTTACAGACCTTGATTCATTCCATAGTCACAGCTGTTGTGTCGATTGGTCATTAAACTGATATAGGAATCTGTGTTAAATGTGTAGTTGCTGAAATAGTATAGGAATTGATGTGAACTTTATGGCTGTATGTCCCTTTTTTAAGCTAGCTTTTAAGGAACAGTTGTCATTGTTTGTGACCTTTTTAGAATTTAGGAATTACATTAACCCTTTGAACCCTGGCCACCCAGCCTGTAAAATCCCATTCCCCTGGGCTCCTGAGCAAAAAATGCACAAAACAGACACATAAGCAAAACTGGTTACTGTGACACAACAATATAGTCAGTGTTAACTATTCTATCTTAAATTGACTGACCTGATCATCTCCAATATTCCTGCTTAGTGTGCCAGTCCTCCCAGCATGTAGACCCTTCCTTTAGGCACAGATAGCTTTCACAATATTTACACCAGAATTTAGTCTTCACTTTTTTGAATGGTCTGTCTTTGTAGGCCATGTCTGGGAAGTCACTAACATGTTTGTTGAATTTGTATGCACACACAACACAAATGTTATTGCCAGTAGCTTGTGGAGACACTTGAGGATGATGCAAGCCCACATTTTGCAGCCTCTGATGTGCATCAACACAGTTGTGAAGCTTCATTGCCGCTGTTCTGTAATCGCCAATGAGTGATAAACAGATTTCATTCATGAACATACCAAATGTTCTGTAGCGTCTTCCAGTTACATTGTGGGGATTGAATTTATTCATTAGTATATAGGCATTATTGCATGCCCACATGAAAAATTTCACTATGAGCCTTCGAGGCCAGCGATAATGCCGGCGCGTTTTATTGAGACGACAAACTTGGTCGTTGACATCGCAGCCACCCATGAAAGTATTGTAGTCAATACAAAGTTGTGGAGTTTGAACATCCACAGTTGTTCCATCCTTGTTTCTTCTTCTAACAGTTCCCCTCTGTTGGGTTATGATAATTATTAGATATAAAATTGATGGGTCTTTGGTCCATCCATACAAGGCAAACAATGTTATTGAAACAGACAAATTCTGATTGTCCCCTGCACATTTTCTTCTTTCCTGACAGTTCTTTTGGATAATATTTCCTATTTGTCATTGCTGTCCCTACTGCAAGTTTTCCATAATCACTGTATAACTTTTGTCTGCTCACACAAATTGTGCCAGAAATTACTGTCGAGGAAAAGTTCCAAAAATTCAATGGCTTTACTCTCAGGAGAAATGGAATCTGGAATATTCTTAGGGCCTATCTGTTCCACAAATGTTGTGTCTACGGTAAACATAGGTCTAAATATATTTGCGGTAGACCAACCTGTATCAAATTTACTTGATACATTGTGTGGGATACGCCCCTTTCCACGCCCCTGCACCATAGCCCGATCCCCTGAGGGGCCAGGAACAGGGTTAGAACTAGATTGATCATGATCTGATTCACAAGTTTCGTCACTCGATTCATTTACGATGTCACTTTCACAATAATCACCATCTAAATCGAATTCATCATCCTCCGAATCATTGAGCACAAGTTCAACAGCTTGTTCCGTTGTTAGCCTTTTAGAACGGCTATTTCCTGGGTTTTCAACACGCCTTTTCATTATGAAAACAGTTAAAAAATTGCAAAATATTATCACGTCGTGGGCGCCGCCATTTTGGGTCAACATTCCTGAAGACATGTGTACTTCCTGACCTCATGATTTTTGACACATTTCCATTCCGGCCCCGTACTGCTAAGCAAGGTGTGTCAGGCCAAAAAAGCGGTCGCTCGGGGTACGGATTATTTACACACGGACCGAAATTTCGGGACCTCGGGTTCAAAGAGTTAAACAACAGTCTATCATGGAAAAATTAAATTAGTAAGTGCCAGCCAGTAAAAAGCTACACATCGAATGACCCTGATGAAAAAAAAACTAACAGGAACTACTTCAGGCACTGACCATCAAATACTGAAACTGTTGCATACAGGAAATGTTAGAATAGCTATCAGATATGGAAAAACAGCCTGGGCAACTGCTTCAAAATCCAAGTTTGTTAGAACAGTTAAAATACAAACCACGTTGAGAGAATCATTACAGGAGCAATGAAATCAACCCCAATAAAGGAAATGAACACGATAATAAAACTACAATCCACAAGTGACAGAAGGGACCACAGAGTACTACAACGAGCAAAAAAAAAAAATGAAAAGACTCACGGACCACCCAGTGAATGATAGACTGAAAATATATGGCCAAGACAGACTTCAGAGAAGCTGCTTTGCACACAAAGCAAAATAACTTGCTTCCGTTGTAGCAGACCATGAACAGACAAAAATAGAGCACCTAAAATAAGCAATAAATAAATAATACACATAAAGGTATGTTTCAAGCAAATAAGCAACACATTCTTACCATGGAGATGAACAAGATTCCCAGAGTGAAGAGATAAAAGCAATAATAAAAAATTACTTCAAAGAAAAATGGCATAGAGAACACCCAGAGTCAGATGAGATGGAAGCATACTCCTGCTTACCAAGAAGAGATTAAGTGATGATAATTTTCAGACTGAGAACCAACTTCTGCAAATTTAAACATCATCTGGGCAAAAAATTGTTAATTGCGCAGACAGACATGTGTCCATATATGGAAGACAAACAGTTGAACATGCCCTCCTGGGGGTACCTGAGGTAGCAGCTCCTGGGGGTACCTGAGGTGGCAGCTCCTGGGGGTACCTGAGGTGGCAAAGAAAGAATAGGATTACAGCTGCCTCAGGCATCTCATAAAAGACGAGTCATGTGAGATTGTGCATGGGACTCACAACCTCCTCATTTAAAATGAATTGCCATAGAAATCACTGTTGCAAGAGTTTATGCTTTTGTGTAGGCTTCCTCAAGGGGGCCATCTGCAGACGTGGGATCCATGCTTCAAAAGAAGTGAAAAAGGAGATAATTATGATGATAACAATAACACTTTGTGTTGTTCTCAGTAACAGCATATTGTAAACAATTGGTTTTTTTTTTTTTTTTGTCCAATGCATATTTTACCAGCTGCTACTTTACAGGTAACGTGTTAATGATTGTGAGGTGACTTGATAATATAATGTGTGTGTGCTATTTTTTTTGTCAAGGGAGCACAGGAAAATGTCCATGGAAATGGAGGATCTTGAGAGCAAGATGAAGGACATACAGTTCATTAAAGTAACCAGAGAAATCCAAGCAGTAAGTTTTAAGCCCATACCATTTTTATTGATTGATGATATTAAAGGCAAGACAGTATGAGGTTAAAAGCTGTAATTGTGCATTTTAATTTCTATGAACATGGACTTGGTGGTCATTGCATAGAATCCTAGGGAAATAGGAAGAATAGAAGACCAAGGAACCCCTTCAGTAGAGGCATTGGGATGGATGTGAAGAGGAACCCACTTAGCAGAGACATTCTGATAAATGTGAAGTGGGACCCACTCAGCAGAAATATTGTTATAGATGTGAAGTGGAACCCACTCAGCATGAATTTTGATAGTTGTGGCGTGGAACCCACTCATCAGGGACATTGTGATAGATGTGAAGTGGAACCCACTCAACAGGAAAATTGTGACAGATGTGAAGTATAGATAAGGCACTTGGAGACAGATAAAGTGGCAGAGAGCTAAGATGAATGGAAGCATGTGATCACTGTCTGTAAGGTCAAAGAGCAAAGGACTTTGGCTGATTGATGGACATAGAGCTGCCACTACAGCAGGTCCCCAATGCAGGAAGACCACATCAGAACATTAATAAGCTCTTGCTGTAGTGGTTTCTATAGCAGTTTCTTTTACATGATGAGGTGGCTAGCCCCATGGCACATATTCATTTTAGTCACATCTTATTATGTAGCAGTAGTCATATTCGATCCTTGTCTCTTCAGAGACCCCCAGGATCTATACAGGGCTAACACCTCTTGTTGATCACACTTCCAGATGGCGGCTGCAAACAAAATAACCACATTGAATGGCCAAGGTCTTAAATAATCCATGAAAGGCAGTAGCATAACACATTTTTTTTTTTAAATTGATCACCCTGTTTCCAGAATTTCAAACCTTTTTGTTTTTCTTTTTTTTTTTAAGCTCAAGGATTAAATATATTCATCCATATGACAGATTTATGATAGAATGGAGTATATTCAACCTGTGTGAATTTATTATTTCCTACAAAAATAAATTGCTGTTTAATTCAAATCATTGCAACAGAAATAAGTGATTAAAATTTTTTTTTCTAGCAGTAAAAATTCAGTTTTTAGTGTAACAGACAGCTACATGAAATATGCTTAAAAAAAAATCCTTATCAGTTTAGCTAGAGGCTGAGACTTCTTCTTCTTCTTTGATCCTTAGCCGCCGACCGTCAAAGCAGTCGGTGGCCATCACGCCTAGTGGCGTCTTGTAGGGCAACAACAAATTGATTCCACTTTGCTCGGTCGGTGGCCATCCTTCGTACAGTACCCCAACTCTGGTTCATTCTTTGCATCTCAGCCTCCACAGTCCTCCGCCAGGTTGTTTTTGGTCGGCCTCTCTTTCGCCCTCCCTCAGGGGTCCAAAGCACAGCTGCCCCCGTGATGGCATCTGGGTCTCCCCCGAGGACATGGCCAACCCAGCCCCAGCGTCTGCCAGCAATGATGGTGTGCATGTCTTCTTGCTTGCTCCGAGTAAGCAGATCCCGGCCGGTGATGGCACTCAGCCAAAAGACTCGGTGAACTTCCCTAGGCATGCCGTGTGAAAAGAGGACAATCTCGACACCCCCCTCTCCGCAACTCTCCAGCATTCTGCACCACAGAGAAGCACAGAAAGCACACAGCTCTGATATAATCTTAACTTTGCGCCTGTGCTGTATCGAGAGGACCTCCAGATGCCGTTTAGGCCAAAAAAGGCTGCTCTTGCCCCACTCATTCTGACGTTGATGTCCCCTGCCCGCCCCGCCGTCCGGTGTCACCACGCACCCCAGGCATGTGAAGGCGTCCGTCTGCACCAGCCGCCGATTCCCCACCGATATGGGCCCAGGGCCGCTCACACCGAGCGTCACGACCTCTGACCTCTTTAAATTGATGTTCAAGCCCACCTGCTGGCTAAACTTATCAAGTCTATCCATCCTTTCCTGGACGTGTTGATGTGAATGCGCCAGCAGTGCAATGTCATCTGCACACTCCAGATCCTCCAGTGTAGAAAATGCAGTCCATCCCATCCCTCCTGGACTGCCCTCTGTCGCCCGGTGCACCACCCAGTCCATGACTGTTAAAAACAGAGTGGTTGATTAGGGACATCCCTGTCGTACTCCCGTCTTCACCTCAAAGGCTAGGTTGCTCTGCCCAACACCACACGTAAAGTTGGCATAGAGGCCTTTTACGATTGACACTACGTAGCCCGGAATTCCATAAGCCCTCAGTATCTTCCACAAACTGTCCCCATGTATGCTGTCAAAAGCCCCTTCAAAACCAACGAAATCAATGCACAGCCGTCCCTGCGACCCTGAGCACCGCCCCACAATGTTCCTGAGAGTGAATATACGATCCACACATCTTCCGTTCCCTCTAAATCCTGCCCGTTCTCTCCTCAGCCCGTGGCCCACTGCCCTCGAAATTCTCCGTATAACTATCCTGCCCAGCACTTCACTGGGAACCGAGAGAAGAGCGACTCCTCTCCAATCACCGCAGTCCGCAAGATCTCTTCCCCCCCTCCCCCCAGGCAATCCGACAACCATTCCCCCGTTCCACTCTGATGGTGTTGTCCCCGCTTTCCAGACCCGTGCAAACAGTGGTTCCAATAGTTCCGCTGCTAGCTCAGGGTCTGTCTTAAATAGCTCTGCATTTAAGTTATCATGGCCAGGAGCCCTTCCGTTCTCCAACCCTTCGATTGCCGCGACAATTTCCTCCCCTCGTGGAATTTCTGTACCCACATCCAGATCGCCCTCAGCCCCAGGAACACCCAACCATGTCTCCGGTGGCCCCCCGCCCAGAGCCTCTCTGAAGTGCTCTGCCCACCCTGCCTCCCGTCCCTCTGCTGTTGTGATGAGACCTCCCCGCCTATCTCCCACCAATATAACATTGTCCGCACCTCGTCCGCCGATGAACCTAGCTACCCTGTACACTGTGCTCTGTTCACCTCTCAGTGCAGCCTCCTCCGCCCATCCTGCAAGACCGTCCAGGAAACTCCCCCTGTTGGCCCGGGTCTGGCATCAAACTTCCCTGTCCAGCCGACTGCGCCGCTCGCCACACAGTTGCCTCAACCTGGGGGACCCCGCTTCCGCTTTCTCTCCCCCCCATTTCCCCTCTCAGTTTTATGGTGTTTAATGTTTCTGGTGCCATCCAGCCCCGCCTCTTCCCCTCCCGGAATCCCAAGCATGACCCACCGCCCCTCTTATATACTGCCGAAATGGTGTTGAACCTCTGGTCCACATCATCAGTCAATGTCCCTTCCCGACCCCTGGCAAACAGACATCGTTTCCCCATGTCAGCCACAAAAGCTTTTCCGGCAAGGGGGTCCCTCAATTTACTGATGCCAAACCCCTTCTATGCAGCCACAGCCGGTCCAGCCCCTCCCAGCCTCACCTTCATCCTTGCCACCACCAAATGGTGACCACCTCCCACATCTGCACCCCCCCCACCCTCACATCCCACAATGCATGTCTCCATACACCGTCAATCACAATGTGGTCCATCTGGTCTCCGTCCCGACCACCCGGCGACTCCCATGCCAACCTGTGAATTTCTCCATGCGGGAAAAGCGTTCCTCCAACGACCAGGCTGCCAATACCACAGAAACCCATTAACCTATCTCCACCCTCGCCTGCTGCCCCGCTGCTGCACCTCCCCACCACCCCCTCATTACATGTACCGTGTGCACCAACTTTCGCACCGAGGTCTCCCACTACCAACAAGATCACATCCAGGTTGTCCTCCATCTCCCTCAGCAGCCGTTGACAGAACTCATCCCCGACCTCTTCATCGCCGTCAACTGTCGGTGCGTAGCATTGCACTATTGCAGATTTGGTGAATCTACCTCTCAATCCTAATCTTATCAGTCTGTTGTTGATGGGTTTCCATTCCAGTAATGTCCCTTCTATTCCTTTCTGTAGAATAATGGCTACACCCTCATTGTGCTGTCCATCCTCTCTTCCAGAGCAAAGCACCGCCTCTCCTGTTGCTGTTTCAACCTTTCCTGCTCCCATCCATCCGCTCTCGCCCATCCCTAGAATGTGCAACATTCTAGAGGCTGAGACGCATTCATGTTTTTGGAAGCTGGAACAGGGTGACATGTAATTATGTTTATTTATTATGCTGCATCTCTTTCATTAATAAACATAATAACTTTTTTGAATATCTGAGTTATTGAGTACTGGTTGTCTGCAAATATGAGCTTGTGGCTCTGCAGGCTGACCTAGTTATCCTTTTAAAGTGCAAGTTGTCATGACTGGACTATAAGAAAAAGAATAGTTTTGAATACAATTTTTCACATTATCTTATAAGTGAACAAGAAGGTTTTGATATACAGCTTTGTATATAAGAATTTTTTTTATTATTTTATAAATAAGCTGGTGTATAAGAAGAAACTTGTATGGCTGTGAAGTATGGAGAACAATAAAAACAACAACCATGAAGTTACAGCACAAACGAGTGCTTGGGTAGAGTAGAAGAATTGGTTTGTAAGAGAACAGATTTGAAACTGATGACAAGAATCAGACAAGTGCCAGTGTTGAGTGAGAGATGAGAAGATGCTGGAGATTGATAGGGCACACGCTGAGAGAGCCTGTTGAAAATATTACCAGGCAGTCCTTGTTCTGGACACCACCACCCCCCCCCCCCCCCCAAAAAAAAAAAAAACAGGAGAAGAGAACTGGACACAGAAATGAAAATGATGAGGAAAACATAGAAAGACTTGAGCTGATGGCACGTGACAGGACAACTTGGCATGTGTTTGTTGGAGGCCCAATGCTCCTTGGGGAACTGAAGGGTATTGATGATGATAAAAAGGAACAATGCTTTTAGTAAGAAGTGGGTGTAGGCTAAAGGTTATCCACTGTGTCTTTGGTTCTGGTGAATTGACCAGTACCAGAAAAACATGATTGGAGGACACATTTTCTAGAGCTACATCTTTTACAAGTAAGCAAGGTTGCATTGATTAATCATTTAGTCTAGGAATAACATGAGCATTTGTAAGCTACAGCCACTGGTGTCGCAAATTGATTGATTTTTGGACCCTGCACACAAAATATGGTGTCTATTTTGTGCCTGAAATACCAGGTTCAATCCCATATGGGTTATAATTTGGGCATTGGGTGTTCCTCTGGTGTCACTTTGTTTCTTTTCTGTGGTTTATATTAGTATTCCAAATTTATATTTAGACCCTGAAAATCATGTGACAGTGTTAGGTAAGTTTCCCTTTCTCCTTTAATTTTATTTAATTTAACCAGAATTTCATGACATGTTTGGCTTGCAGTAAATTATTGTCCAAAATTCCATGTTACCATTGTTTTAAGAATCAGAATGATTTTCACTTTCTTTTCTGGCGCATCTGATAAATTAAATACCATTGAGACTTTACTGGTGAAATAATGAGCTCATGTTAGCTGAATGCTTTTATCGAAAGGTTATCTGTTGAATTAACCTCTCATCTTCATAGTTCCTACAAGAGGAAGACTACGAAACTAAGAAGGCAGCGGAAATTGCTACTTTAGAGCAGACTATTGCCGTGTTAAAAAAGGTAAAGAGCTTTTACAAATCTTATGTATAGAACTAATCAATAAATCAGTTATCCCTAATGTGGTTTGATGTGAAATATAGGGTCCATTCACGTAAGGAAGATGCAAAAAATGCATCATTACTATAATAGAATTTTCTTAGGCGTCCTTCAGTCACAAAATTGTTCCCACCAAAAATTACAGTCTGGAAATTATGTAAAAGTCGTGTGCTTCTGACCATTGCACTAAATTACCCGATGCGTATGCTAATATTCTTCGGTATGCACAATCGAAGTAAATGGAACAGTTTTAAAACAAGTCAATAGATTCAAATACCTAGGCACGTGGAGGCCACAAAGATGTGGTTTTACAAAAGAATGTTAAAAATATCATGAACAGCTAAAATGAGTAATGAGGACGTCTTGAAAGAGACCAATGTGCAAAGAAGCATATTCCTGAAGTTAGAAGGAAGCATTCCACTTTTTGGGCATGTTATGAGAAGAAGGAAGCTGGAGTATATTGTGACAACAGGAAGGACAGAAAGAAAAAGAGATGGAAGACAACAAACAGAGAAGATTCTGGACAGTTTGACATCATGGCATGTAAAGAAGTCAACAACAGAATTGATCAGTAGTAATGTAGACAGGAAGTTGTGGAGAGTCATGATCACAAAGGTCACCAGGCATGGTACATGAAGAAGAAGATTCTTCGTGGAAGAAGTTACAACACCACAAGCTAAAACTGAAGATTAAAATCAGATACGTCATGCATCACAGTAAGCCAGCGAGTTGCCACAAAATGCTGATGCAAGCCGCATCATAGATGCAGAGAGAAAAATTTCTCTGGCATCATTTGAAACAAGCCACCAAAACACTGGAAGATGCTGCATTACTTCAAGCTGCAGATGCAGAAAGAAAAAATAATCTGGCATCAATTGAAGAGAGGCACAGAAATGCCAGAAGATGCTGCATTATGTTGAGCTGCAGATGCAGAAAGAAAAAGACTCTGGCGGCAGTCGAAAGCGTGCCACAAAAATGCAGAAAGATGCTGTATAACTTTGAGCTGCAGCTTTCACTAAATAGCAGAGATGGCATGCATCACATCGAGCCAGTGAGTCAATGGAAGACACTGCATTACTTTGTGCTACAGATGCTGAAGTTATAAGACATTGCCATGAATCGCAGCGAAACACTGTAGTGCCAGATGGTTCATTACTTATTTCCAATACACCACCATTTCCAAACCATGATACATTCAGTGAAAGTGATATCCAAGTTCATAACTGTGGCCTGATGAACATTGAATACCAGTTCTGCCACTCATAAAACTTTGCTTCCAAAAAATCAGCTGAAAACACTTTCAAATATTGCAGTCACAAAGGCACTTCTTTTCGAGAGGATTGTTACCAGCAAATACGCGAGTTTCCTTCAATATTAATATATTCTTTGAGCACCTCTCTGAGCATCCACATTACCAGTACTTCAAGGAGAAAATTTGTTCATATGATTCTGCACCGAGTTGTGCATCAATGGGTGCACAGATTGATAGCATCTGCGGTATGAGACCTTACATCCTTAGAGTGCATGACCTAATTTATCAAATTTCATTCCATTAATTCAGTATCATTTCTCCCCATGTAATTTTTGAAAGGTTGCCCTATGGCTTCATATCCAGTGCATCCAGATAATTTTTACTACAAAGATCTAATGACAGTGACATGTAATGTAAACGTATGAAATGACCAAGGTAGAAATAGTGCAGTCATCAGGACATTTAACAGAAAGCACACTGTAATTAAAATCCCGTCAGTTTTGACGGGTTCCTACTTGTTGCTATGTACATGAGAATAACAACATGAATCATTAGAAGTATCATGTTATGGAACATTTTATCAGCAGCCGTGTCATCATTATGCATTACTTTTATTCCCCTTGGAGCATAGGATTCCAACTGTTGCTCATCACCAGTTTCTGTTTTGAGACTTCTTCTGATAGTAACAGTGTAGTGAGTAATTATATCGCAGGAGTTTCTTATATACTAAATATGGCAGAAGTCGTCTACCATTTTCAGCATGAAATACAAATTCACCATCAAAGCTAAGAGAAAATTGTTTAATAGCCATAAGGAAAGTGTGGTACAACTAGACCTATGGACATTTCTTCAATTTAAAAATAAAATTGTTTTTCTCATCTGTTCTTTTATTTTCTGCTTTATGTTTGTAACAGTTTTCGCACTATATTTTTCCAAGGTATCTGATGCTACCTTAATCCATCTTCTCATAGCCATCTTTTTTTTTTCTCTGCCACCTTCTGTTCTGAGAAAATAATCTTTAAACAATTTTTTGTTAATCTGTCAAAAACCAATGGTTTGACAAACTTTTTTTGTTCAATTTTTTTTCATTCTTCAAAATTTGGTTTCCATTGCTCACAAATACTGCTCACAAAACAAAACAAAACAAAAATGCTAAAAAAAAAATACGCTGAATACACCAAAGACAAATTTTTTGGCATGAGAATAGAAGAGGCATTTTTAAAAAGTTTAATGGATAGTGCTGTATAAGTACAGTGAGATGATGAATTTTCATGGCATTGCCAAAATGTAAAGGACCTCGCTGGAATGAACATTTGCTATGCTTGTGGTAGTGAAGGCTTCTCATTGTGAACTGTGCATGCATGTTTGTCCTTATAAGCAGCTAATCTGCTAAAATATCACATTATAGCAATTTATGTCTATGAAAAAAGTTGAGTGAAAAGGTAGAGCTGCAAGGCGGGAATGTGTCAGGAGTGTAACTAAATAAATCTAATTCTCATAAATGACATGAAAAATAATGCTGAGCATATTAATGCTACAGGTGAACAAAATACAAACAGTGACCACTTTGATTTTGAAGCATGTGTGACTGAATCTTGATAATATAAGTTATTGCTCTGGCAATACAATAGAAGTCATTGCCCTGTTAATACTTTGCAGCATCATGAAAGAAATATTCTGAAAAAGAAACAGACACTACGGACTCTATCTAAAGGAGCCAAGAGCAAGGAGCTAAGTAATGAAAAGCTCTATGCTGAACTACTAGACCTGAATGTTGTTGTCAATGAAAGGAGGCATATTGAGGAGGTTAATGGTAAGTATTTAATACCTTTTCTGAAGAACATATTCACTACCTTTCTTACATAATGTATTAAGAAATATATTGTTTGCCAACCATTTGTTATGATAGCAATTCTGAAAAATAGCTGTGTAGCATTGGCTATATGAAACATAAGAGGACATAGTCGGGGCTTGAATGATTGATTCAACATTTTTTTAATAAAGCACAACAACATATCAGCCTATTTAGGTATTTCTTTGACATAGACCAAATACATGTTTATGTGATTTCAATTAGGTGGTTACCGTGATGATGGTGGAGTGGAGAAGAGGTACCAAGAAATTCAGCAGAGACGGAAACTGGTGGATTTAGCTAAGGCACAGGCACAGGAGATTGCAGTTTTGCGAGCAGAAGTAGAGCGCCTCCGCATGAGGACTTTCCCAGCCCTGGTCCAAGTGGAACGTTGATATGTAACAAATTTTTAAACTGAAAGTACAACATTAAAAGTCTGAATTTGAATTTTTTTCAGTTAATGATGGGAACTTTTAAAACAGACAACATGAAATGTATACAGTCTTTGAACAGTCTCAGATAACATTATGCATTATATTTACTGCCCATTTGAATATATTCAACTTATTTTCACTCTTTAATGGGATTATAGTTTTGTTTCCTTCATTAAAATACTTGTTTACGTGATTTTTATGTGGAATTTGAGTGCAGTTTTACATTTCACTGGATATCACATTTTGAATCTAAGCATTGGATGCCAGGCTCTTGTTCTGTTCATATTTTATGGTGTGTAGATCAGAAGCAATATTTTTGCTTTGGATGATACTGTTGGGAGGAGAAAAGTTAAAGTTCATAATCTTATATTTCTTGGTAAATTTTCATATGGTAGAAAGTAACACTCAGAAAGGAACAGCCATTTTCAGAGAATGAAAAAAACCAAAAAACATTAATATTATTGGAATTATTTCATATTTCAAAATGGCAAGGTAATGTCTATATTTCTGTTGGAATCAAAGAGTATGCAAAAATGTAAATCTGTATAAAACTGTTTACTGCTGGTGGAACTACTTTCATTTTTAAGTCTCCCATTTGTTAGCTATGTGCCTTAATTTGACCTTAAGCTGATAAAAAATTTACGAATTAGTGTAATTGATGGTATCAGAGTTCGACATGGAAGCATTGTTTCCTAATTTCTAACAAAGGTTAGGAATTATAGATAGCTTTTGAAATTTTATGAAGTTTTGAATGTTAGTGACTAAATTGGAAAGAGTGCCCAATCTTCTTGGTGGCGTGCTGAGGCAGGTTTAGCTCCATTTAGTTTGCCAAGGACTTGATAAATGCCTTTAACTCTCAGAATGCTTAATCTAATTAAATCTAGCAGTATGAATCTGTAATCCACAACTATTGTATTGTACAAAATCAGATACTTGGCCTATCTTCAGCTTCCATTTGCAACCTTCTAAAAAGGCTGGGCCCTATTCTTTCCTCTCCTTACAAAATAGTCTGGATTGTTGGCACAGTATGAGTGATTAACTTGCAATTGTTTTTAATAATTATATGCAGTGGTTCTAAAATATACATGTTTTATTTAACAAATATCCCTATCACTGTAACAACAGTAATCTCCACAATTGTGCCACTTGGAGACCTTTGGTAGTACTTGTATTAATGAAAGTAAAGCACAGTTCCTTAAACAAAATTACTGACTGAATCCTTATTTCTCCCCTTTGAGCATGGGACCTTCACAACAGCTTTCTACCAGGATCAGTCCCAGATCAGTTCTTTTGTTTTATGCCAGTCTGTTTCATTACATTTGATTTCAGTAGTCCAAAGTTCAGTGCTATACTATGAGTGGTCTTCCCCCACACTGTTTTCCTTGTGAATTCTTGTCCAGTGCCATTCAGACGGTGCTGGACTTCCCACTTCTTACAGTATGTCCTGCTGGCCTGCGCCACATGTGCTTCTTGATGGCACTGTCATGCCATAAAGAGAAAATTGGAAAGTAATAAAATAACTGGACCTAACCAAAGAATTAATGCCATAAATGAAGAATAACCAAGAAGGCATCTTGGCAGAATTTTAATGAACAAGCATTAAGTAATCTTAAAAGAGATGGACCAATGAAAAGTAACCAAGAACAACATGGAAATAGAAGTGAAAGGAGTCGTCATCATGAACAGAGTAATTTAGCACCTTTTCTCATCATAAGTTTAATAGGTCATAAGAACATAATAAGTATTGGCCAAGTTTGAATAGGTGGGTTGTTAGATGCTGACTTAATATAAAGAGAACATTCACACACCCACCAACACACACGTTTGGTCTGAAGTCAGTCAATGCAGTTATTTGTAGGTTATTTATTTGTGCAAGACCTACAGAATATAAGTTTTCCCTCAGAGACTAATTACAAGTATATAAATACCACAAACATAATCATGTAATAAAATAGCAAAGTCAGATAATTTTGAAATTGTTTTGTCTTAATAAAATAAAGACAAAAAACGTAATTAAATCTGCATGTTATTAATGGGCAATGTTTATTACTATCTCAGATGTCTTGAGTTTCTCTTATAAAAGCACACTCATCATTCTAATGTTTGTTTTCATTTGTAGTTAATTTCTCATTTATGGTCATCAGTGTGTTCTAACAACAGAATTCTGTTTTTTTTTTTTAAATTGAGTATTGTTAATGACCTTGCGTTTAGTCCATATTTTATTTACAAAATTATAACATTTACAATAATATTAAAATATTTAATGTTTAATAATTTGTACATCCATACATCCCCTGACTGTGATTAAAAGTGACATGTTTAATGTTTGACTTTTTATTGTGATTGATAGCCACATTTATGTTGTGTTGCATGAACATTCCTGCAGAGTACATTGTTACACTATGCTGTGGTTTTGTCCATTTATCAATTTTTAGTTTATTTTGCAGCCTACCTTCCCATAAGTCAGCGGTGGTTTCAGGTTGTGCGAGGCCCTAGGCAAGCATGAACTTGCAAGGTCCCTTTTAAATAAATTCCTGTTGCATCGACAACCATATTTGTGTGCACACAGCCCCTAAAAGTGTGAGGCACTAGGCAAAAGTCTAGGCTGCCTAAGCCTAAAACCGCATTAAGTTAATCATTTTGACTGAAATCATTGTGATTTAGTTTTTTACTTCTGGTGGCATGATGACTTAAATAATCTTTACAGTAATATTAACTACCACATGATGACTAAAGTCATCATAAAAACTAGTGTCTGTGTATAACTCCCACAGTGAACAGTACATTACACCATAACATATAATTGTGATTCGACGCTGACCTAGTCACAGTGAAGGATTGACTGTTTCTGTAAAGATTTGTTTAGAAGATAAGCTGGACAGAGAAAATTGTCATTTTCTATGTTTTTCAAAACATTTTTACACTACTGTAATGGTCTTAATGTCAGGGCTTCACAAATGTAGGAGGCTATACAGCTTATGCTGGCTTGACCATGTTCGCCGCATGGAAGATGGTCGCATCCCCAAAGATATTTTTTAAGGGCAACTGGCAGATGGCAAAAGAACAGTCGGGTGAATGCAGCTGAGGTTCAGAGATGTGTGCAAGAGAGACACGAAGTTACTGGACATAAATCCAGCAACCTGGGAGGATGAAGCTGCTGCTCACACCAACAGATTGGGTGAAAAATAGCTCTCACAACAAGCAGAAGAGAAAAGAACATGCTGAAAGGAACACCAGGAAGAAAAAACAGCTGAGGGCTATCACCTTCAGGGGCGCAGTCAATTATGACTGAAGGGAGCTACTACTACTACAACATTGATCCAGGGAATACATCTGTTTTCTGACCTGACACAAATTTAATGTTGCAATATATTATTGTGTTGTGATCATTGCTTGTTTATGTCATTCTTTTGTTGTTGAGCACACCTTATGTTTTCTACATGTTTTAGAACAATTTTACCACAAGTGATCAGTAAACATGCATAGAGATCTTTTAGAGATGTTTCTTCATCTTCAAGTACCAAGTCGACTGGCAAAGGTGATTGTGTCCCTCCACAACTTTCTGTTCCAAATGCTGTTTATATAATCTTTTTGTTATTTTTTTTTTCATGCCATGATGTTGAACTCGTACGCAGCGACTAATTTGAGGTTGTGTGTGAGCTGGCAACCTCATCATATAAAACAACTTGCCATAGAAACCACCACTGTAAGAGCTTGGTGCAGTCTACCTATAAGGGAACCTGTTGTAATAAATGTCTAAAAATATCAAGTACAATATTGGTTAAGATGACTAGTCATTTCATATAACAGGGTCAAGTCAACAGCTAACTGTCTGGGAAAAAATAGAGACAAACAGGGAAAAATAAATTAATGTACACACCTTACAGTGAAGCAGGTAATTGATAACAGCTGAAGTTGTGAATCACAAGTATAACATTAAATATATAAATGCATAAGTCTTCTAACAATGTACCAAAAACATTGAGGGACAGAGTGGCTAAGAGGTATGGTGTCCGCCTCTAATTCTAAAAGTACCAGGTTATATACAGGGAATATTTTTGATGGAAATGTTTTCAGAACTAGTGGGTCCTAATGATGTCATACTCCCTCTGAACTCCTGGGTAGTGAGATTGGATGCCTAGCCTTCTTGGATTAGGGTGACAAAATTAGGAGGTACCGTATACAAGTTGTGCACGTTAAAAATCCCTCAGCAGTTGGAAATTGTAAAGAGTAGGCCATACGGCCGCCTCCCAGGCAAAAATTAGGAAACCTACCCACCACACAAATATTTAACGGCGAACGGATTGATTTGTCGTTGCCCTAAAGACGCCATTAGGCGTGATGGGAACAACGGCAAAGAAAATCTATTCGCTGTTGCCCTTAAGACGCCACTAGGCGTAATGGCCACTGACTGCTTTGCCGGTCGTTGGCTAAGGACGGAAGAAGAAGAAGACACAAATATTTATAGAACCTGTGATTCCTGTATATACACATTGGGATCCTTGCTAGTGCTAAGGAGCTCGTGCACTGGGTTGAAATCCTCCTTGTGTGATCTAAGGGAGGAGATCAGAGCACTGACAGAGTTGTCCATGTGCAATGAAGATGGTCCTTGAAACCAGACCAAACCAGTAACAGTAATAAAATAAACGTCATGAAGAATTAATGGTTTATTTTTAAAATGTACACAATTAAAACTGTTCACTAAATCAGCGACAGTCTGGAATGAATAATGAGGAAGGATATTGCCAATAAACAAATCACAATGGACTGACTATGCTATCATAAATAATATGTGTGTATACTCTAATTATAACCTATTTAGTGTTGAATGTTCTTTAATCAAATTATTGAATAAAAAATGTCAATAACTTACAGCAATGGCTTACCATTTTATTTTATTAAGGTGCCTAAACAGCTTCATGAAGACAAAGGGACAAGTTGTAAGTAACATACTTATACCAACTCTTGGTGATCAAAGTTAGGCATGGTCACTATCTAAAACACATGATACTAAGTTCTCAGCATGTGAGATGAGATACATGAGAAAATGTTCTAAGGTCACCATAAGAGATAGAAGAAGGGCATCAGCCAAATGGTGGATGGTTGAATGGCCTCTGAATACTAAATAAGCAGCCATGGATCAAAACTGGTGATTCTCACTGAGAGCGGAATAGTTGTGTCGGGGCAGATCCACTGCTTTGTGGGTTAGACTTTTTAAAATAAAGGCTATTGGAAAAAAAAAAAAAGTAAAGGGAAACTACTGTCGTATTGTCCTCATTACATTCATGAATCATAAATGGACACTTTGTCAGAATGCAGCATCAGATAGCATGATTCTTCAATAGCGATGAGTGAAAAATAAAACATATATCGATTCAAGAACAAATAAACACAGCATTAACCACCAAATACTTCGGCATGACATTACTCAGGCTGAATAATCCTGATTTTTGTAGTTATAGAGACTGTCACAGATACCTTTCCCACTCGTAGTTATAATTCACTCTAAATTATGTAAGTATACATATAATCACGCGCTTTTATGCGAAGCATGATAAAAATTCCAGACCATCCAACACATGCTAGGAACATTTCTGGGGGTCTGGAGGGTGGACCCAAGTCCAACCCCCCCACCACCACCACTGTAAAGGAACACATTTGCTGGTAAACATGAATACACCCATTCACAAAGAATATTTTTAGTACAAACATCTAAAAAAACAATCTGGGAAAGAAACAGTTTTCACACATCAGAAAGAAGTCAAAGTACTGTCCATCAGTCGGTTTAAACCAGGGTTTCTTAACATGTGGCCCACAAACCCCCAAGGGAACTGTGAATGAAATTTAGGGGGTCCATGTACATAACCTAAAATTTAAAATGTAATATTTTTAATTTTGCATTTTTGAACATTTTATTCCAAGAAGGGGTTCATAGCCTTCACTGGACAATCAAAAGGGTTCACGGCATAAAAAAGGTTTTAAAAAACCCTGCTTTCAACATTAACAAAACTAACATACAATGTACAGTTGGCTATATAAGGGGAAACAAATTAGCTATAAACTATTACAGTAAAATAATGGAAAACAACGATGAGCGAGCTAAGAAATCATCATTTTCCTTTTTGCTTCTTACAGAGCATAGACTTGCCACTGCAACTTGTCCCCTTACAGGAAGCCTGCACCAAACATTTACATGTTTCATGCAGCAGTGGTTTCTGTTGCGATTTGTTTTATCTGATGAGATTCTCAGCACCATCCTCATATTAGTTGTCTTGTAGGACATGCCTGAAGGATCAACCATCTTATTCTTTCCTCCTTTCATTAGAGAGCCCAGGAAACTTAACAGTGTCTAGCTAAGAAAGCATAGAATAAACTTAGAACACATTAGCTATCACAATTTACATTCTTTTAACTTGGGGTCACAACTTCCACAGGGTCACTGAACTGTAGCCAGTTTGTTCTCCGTGCTCTGAGATTCTTGACAAAGAAGCGAGCCGCTACCACTCCAAGGATCTGCTCAACATTGAACAAAACATTATTCTTTTCACATTTTTTTTCTCGCCAAAATTCACAGTGAATTTGCTTTATACATTTATGTTGCACAGTGGTGGCCATGTACAATAATCCTAAGTGCTAATGTTGGTTACTTTCTTTTGCTCAATGCAGACGTTTAATCCCTTAAGGCCCAAGAACTTTTATGCTAGACCACTAAATTTCATACATTATTCATGCTTTAGATAGAATGCTGATTTTAGAATGTAAACTTGTTTTACATTTTGAAAGGCATTCAATTACTTATGAGATAATCAAAATATAACTCAGTGGGCATTAATATATCTTTTGTTATAAGCTTTAAATTAAATTTAAAGTTATACTTGATGGTTCACATATGGAGCACTGTGCCATAAGGGGTTAAGGGGCACTATAATGTATTTTTTTTTTTGGGCGTATTTTTTATTTTATGGATGGGGATATATACTGTCACATTTGTTTGTCAACATCTTTCCGAATCACACAAGGTCACATGCACATAAGAACCATGAAGGCACAGTGGAGGCCGACCAATCACCAGCTCACTGATGATATGAATGGAGTAGCTGGAGAAGCACAGGAGCATATCAACTTTATCAAATGCCTTGACACTGCTGCCAAATGATACAGCATGGAAATCAGTGTAAAAAAATACAGAAGTAAAGCCAAAGTGATGACCCATAGTCAGCGGGGAATATAGCATAAACTGAAAATTGGGCATAAGCTAGAAAGTCTGTACCATTTTACACATCTAGGGGCAATCATTACTCATCACAGATCTAGAATAGAAATACTGTATTTTTTTTTTTTTTTTTTCCTTAACCAGCGGCACTTAGGCTTTCAGCCCTTCGGCCCAATGACATGTCATTGCGAGGCTGGGGAACCTGAGGACTTTCCTTCCAACCCGGTCAGGAGCTTCGCTCCTTCCCATCCACAGAGGGTTTATCACAGGAGCCGTTCAGGCTGTTCAGTCAAATTTCCGGCCGTAAACATTTCTTCAAACGCCGACTCCCGGGTTTGAACCATGAACACCTGGTCGCCAGTACACGCCGAAGCCATTACACCAGCGCGGCTCCCAGAAATACTGTATAGCAAGAACAACACAAACAAGGGCAGCCCCATCAGCACGTAAATTGGTAGGGAAATACGCAATTATCTCTCTTTGAACTAAACTTAGATGACCATCACTGCTTTGTATGGGAGCCGCGCTAGCGTAGTGGTTAGAACACCACTCTGGCGACCGGGTGATTCAGGATCAAACCCGGGCGACGGCATTTGAGGATTTTTCGTCGACCGGGATTTGGACTGGATTAACTCGAGACCTGGCGAGAACATTTGAAGGAGTGTCGTCGACCAGGGACTGGCGGCTCCTGAGCCGACCCAGCTCTAATGGGTACCTCCGAAAACGGCGAGTATCTGCCTGAATGGCGAGGAACACTTGTCTCTGTACAAGAAAATAGGATACTCACGTAAAAATCAATGTCAGGTTAGACATTAACAAAAAAAAAAAATAACCTGAGATTTCGCCTCGAGTATTAGCGGGCGTACGGAAAAAAAAACTGCTTTGTAATTTCATTTTTCACATACCTGTGTGAAACTTTGACAGCAGGTTTAGAGGGAAGAATACAGCCATTAGAAATGAAATGTTAAAGAAAGATCCTCGCAAGGTCATACATGGATCACATAACCAATAGTCAGATAAGACGCACCGTTAGAAATGCTGAAAGGCCATATGTAAACTTTCTCACAACAATAAAGAAGTAGAGCTGATACGGTCTGTCCACACATCAAGATCACACGAGCTAGCAAAGAATTTCTTTCAAGGCTCAGCATCAGACAAATAATGAAGACGTGGCAGAGACGAAACAATATTTATTGACAACATGAAAGAATGGACAAATGGACCTACCACAGAAAACTAAACAAACTAATAATCGATAGACCCCAGTGGTAACTATTGTCTCAATCAATCAATACCCTTTAGCTCCCCAAGGAGCATAGGCCTTCAACAAACACATGCCAAGTCCCCCTGTCACGTGCCATCAGCTCAACTTCTTTCCAAGTTTTGATTATCTTTTTCACTTCTGTCTCCAGTTCTCTTCTCCATGTGTTTTTGATCTACCTCTGCCTCTCTTTCCTTGGAAATGTCAGAACAAGGACTGCCTTGTAATTCTATCAATAGATTTCCTCAATGTGTGTCCTATCCATCGCCAGCGTCTTCTCATCTCTAGTTCCACTGACACTTGTCTAGTCATCAGTTTCACATTGGTAACTTTATCATACCATTTCAATACTTCTATTCTTCACAAGCACCCATTTATGAATGTCTGTAACTATTTTGTTGTTGTTTTTGTTGTTCTCCATGTTTCAGAGCCATACAATAGGACTGATTTAACATTAGAGTTGAAGGTTCTTATTTTTGTGTTGGACTTGATTTCTCTTGATCTCCATATGTTTCACAATGCAACAAAAGCTCTTGCTTTTGTACTCTTACAACTGTGTCTATATTGCTGCTGAGATATGTGTAAGATGCTACATCTTGTAGTGGTGTTTCCTCAAGTTTAATATTGTTATCATTTCTTGCATTTATTCTCATTATCTTTGTCTTTTCCCTGTGTATTTTCAAATCCACTTTTTGTGACCTCACATTGAGTTTTTTCATTTTGTCTTACATCTGGTTATGGGTGTGGGACAGAAGAGCCAAGTCATCTGCAAAATCTAGATCATCAAGCTGTTTAGTCAGATTCAACTGGATTCAATTTCTGTTGTGTGAATTTGATGTATTCATAACCCATTCTGTTGCTAGTAAGAAAAGAAATTGAGACAAGAGACATCCCTGTCGCACTCCTGTACTTATTCCAAATGGTTCTGTAAGTTGTCCTTCATGAAGAACTCTGCATGTCATGTCTTTGTAACTTTTCTTTATTAAGTTAGTGATCTTCATGGAAACTCCACAATGTCTCATCAATTTTCAAAGTGATTCTCTGTCTACACTGTCAAATGCCTTTTCATAGTCCACAAATCCAATGTATTGCGGTGAATTCCATTCCAGACTTTGTTCAACTATTATTCTCAATGTGGCTATCTGGTCTGTACAGGATCTGTTTTGTCAAAAAACCTGCTTGTTCATCTCTTAGTTGTTCGTTTATGGACTATTTTAATCTTTCAAGAATGATCCTGTTTAATACTTTTCCTGTCACTGATAGTAACATTATTCCTCTATTATTTGTGCACTCTTGTAAATTTCCCTTCTTTGGTAACTTGACCTGATAACCTTCCTTCCATTCTGTTGGTATTTCTTCTCTCTCCGAGACTTTGCCAAGTAGTTTGTATAATATCTCTGTAGAGGTAACCATATCTGCTTTGATTGCCTCTGCTGAGTGCCATCTAGATCAACTGCTTTTCCATCTTTTAGAAGCTGTGTGACTTTCTCTATTTCTTCACTAGTTGGGGGATTTGTTGGAGCTGGTCTAGTGAGAAGGTCTTCAAAATGTTCTGTCCATCTCTTAATTTGTTCTTGTATATTACTAAGTAAGTATACCGCTCCACCTATGTCCCATTCTTGACATATGGATGCGAGTCGTGGGCAATGACTACAACCCACAAAAGCCAGATCCAAACCTCAGAAATGAGGTATCTGAGGAAAGTGGTTGAAGTGACAAGAATAGACATGGTCCGCAACCAGACGATCCGTCAAGGCCTAAAATCCCATCCGCTGCAGACCCAAATAGAACAGTCCCAACTAAGATGGTTTGGCCATGTCTGCAGAATGGGAGAAGATCGGCTACCACGACAAGCATGGGAAACAAAGAGCCAGGGATCCAGACCTCCAGGACGACCCAGAGTCCGCTGGGAGGACAACATTAGACAATCTTTGAAGGACCGAGGACTAGAATGGAACCAGGCCAGGAAGAAGACAGCTGATAGAATGGTCTGGCGCTCTCTCTTCCAAACCTCTACACCTCACGGTAGAAGGGGAACGACTAAGTAAGTAAGTAAGTAAGTAAGTATATTACTAAGTGTGACGAAACGTCTGTACGTGTTCTTTTGGTGGCTCTCTCACACCTTTAGCCACTACGGCAGTATCATT
This sequence comes from Oreohelix idahoensis, assembly GCA_024509875.1. Classification (NCBI taxonomy): domain Eukaryota; kingdom Metazoa; phylum Mollusca; class Gastropoda; order Stylommatophora; family Oreohelicidae; genus Oreohelix; species Oreohelix idahoensis. The sequence goes on from JAMPIV010015208.1 coordinate 31,759, forward strand.
TCTTTTCTTCATTTTCTCTCCAACCGCTCATATTTGGCAATTTTTATGCCCTTTCATTCATTATTTTACTCTCTATGCTGAAGCTAGTAGGGTAAAGTCTCTAACATTCCACTCCCCTACAGAAGTATCTGCTATGGGACTGTCTTTATTTTGTTTACCACTCCTCAGACATATTTACGTTCCGCCAGGTAAACTGGGGTATTATCGTAACAATACCCAGTCATTATCACTGGTCAGCGAGCGATATTCTTATCATGAGAAGCCGGCTCGCCACCTTTTGAGCGACTTTGACGTAACTCATTTCCGGGGCCAGCGACAATCAGGCAATTAACACCTGGGTTGCGGTCTGTATGTCTGAGGAAACGATATGGTTTGTCTGAGCGGCCGGCGATCCTTTTGTTTGACTGTCTGGAGAACGCACGATCAAGGACGATGTGAGATAATCCCTGTGTGTGATTTTCACGATAATCTGTATGGAGAGACAATATTGACGATAGGTAGCATCTGGACATCAAATGAGTTCACAGATGGTGTTTATGAGTTGTGCACAAGATGCCGGCGGAAGTCTGACGCAACGATATGAAGAGGTCACGCGTGGATATTAAATTAATATTTTAAAACACGCGAGGGGATATTTTAAATGAAACAACCCACGTAGTGCTAGAGAGATTTGATTGGTCTGAAGTGAGAGCCGGAATATACAATGAATTCTATTGGAACATTTGGCGGAAACACAATCTGTGATTTGAACTGAGAATGAGAGATATAATCTAGCGAACTCAGAGACACAGAACAGACAGCTTTGCAACTTCATACGAGCAACTCCCAAAAAGCCAGAAAGAGAAGGATCGGACCTAGAATTCCATTATTAACAGTGACTGGTCTAGTATTGGGGAACTTTGGCTTTTACAAGTAAACCCGCATTTTAATACAAGACTGTAAACTTAAAAGGACCAGGACTTCAATTACCAAGACTGGAACCCAGGAATTTGATCACAAGTCATAAAGGAATTAAACAAAAGTTTTCCCAGGCCGTGTGACTTCGCAGAACACCCGCCATCAGAGGAATTAACTCTAATTTCCAGACGAAAGTGATTTCGAAGCTTCTAATACAGAGCAGCGTCCATTCTAAAAACTGTGTAAGGAGATTGTGTATAACCCAATTTGGGGTAAGCTGTGAACATTTCTTTTACAAATGTGAATTAACATGTTTTTCTTGCTAAGTGGTGTAGTAAAATCTGCGAGAATAATCGCTCATTTCAGTAAGATTTTAGTCATACAATGAAATAAATAAATCCGCCCTATTGTGTCTGACGGTGATGCTCTCACACGCCAGCAACGCTGCCTTTTGTGCAGTGCTAAAGCCTATAGAACGATTCCACGGTAAAAATCTAACACGCGTTTTGGTTTCGGTTTCGAAAACGTACTACCAACATTTAACATTTTGCCAGATCTGCTGCATACATTTTGCAGCCTAGACTTATAATTAACGATTTTGCGGAAGTGTGCCGCAAAATAACTATCTGAATTAACGTATTCTGTCAACTTTAACGCTGGTAATAAGTAGTAATCTTTACACTTTTTAGTAGTGTTACACGATACAATACAAATTATTAACGCCAATTCTTAACCCGCCACGCCAACACCCCGCTTCGCTTGATAGTCCGCCATGCATATATACACGCTGGAACAAAGCCAACAGAGGCAAAACACGCAGACAATTTTATTGCCTCCTCGCGGTAATGTTTCTGACGTCACAAAAACAAGTTAGTTATTTGAAAAATATATGCTAGCGAGAGGGGAAGATGGCCGTCTTGTGTAAAATATTTATTTGACGATGACCGGTGACAAAATTGAAAATCTAAAACCATAATGAAACTGAACATAAAAAAATATATGGTAGTATAGCTTAGATTTCACTGAGCAAGAATGTGTTTTAAATAATATGATAGTCCCAGTATTAGACAAGTTATTGAGGAAATACTAAATTTCTACGAACGCACGACCAGACAGACTGTTGTTCCTGCTTGTTTTTTTCACAACGTTAGTGGGGACACCGGCTTAGAAGGGAGGCATTGAGGTAAATTCAAAATTCGCTTGGGTAACAAGAGTATAGGAGTAGAGGGGAGCGGTAGGAAAATTGTTACCAAAAACTAACATCGTTTTGCATTGGCATAACTAACGCGGACTGGCCAATCGACTACCAGACGCAGAGTATGTTTGGAATTATTTTTGTTTTTCAAAAACTGCCTTTGAATTCTGGTAGTCGCAAGCTTTCGATTGGCCAGTGCTACTAAATATTAGCAAAAAGCTTTCACTATCCATTGCCAGTTGAACAGTATTTTTTTATTCAGATACGCTGAGAACAGCTGTGATAAAATTTAAAAGTAAATTAAATAACTAAATAAGTATTTCACAGTCTGGACGGAGCAGAAGAAACTGAGGCCATTTCTTTGAAAAGTCAGCGTCATTTGTTTATATTTCTTGATTTGTGGTAAGAATGCTTTATGAATTTAATATGTTTAATTCCATTACCAAAGTTAGATACTGCTATTGGGAAAAAGTGAAGGACGTGCCGGGAGCAGACATTGTTGAGTCCTCACGTTGAAATGTATCTAACTAATGTATGTTGTCATGATTATGTTTGAATATTATTGTATTAGAGTATATTAGTAAGCCTCCGTGTTCCATGAACACTGTTCAACATGCCTGAAGCATTTATATTTAAAAAGAAAAAGATAAGAAAAATATATAAAAGGAAATGTGGTTACACCACATTATATTATTGAGGAAAACTATGTAAACGTACAATGGCGTATCTGCCATAGGGACCTGAGGGGTGGTCACAGCAAGGTGGGAGTCATGAAAAATTAGGGGATGAGTGCACCTGAAATGCACGCGAGGCTGACCCCATACCCACGTATGAAATTAAATAAAAGAATAAGTGATCAGATGTAAAAGGCCAGGGTGTCCTTTTGTTGCAGAGGTTTTGTTTCCTGTTGGCAGCTGGTGACAGGAAACCTGAGGAGTGACGATAACGCCAAGAATTCTCCGAAATTGCATGTATGCTTTCAAGAGATAACAGCAGGAGCTTGGGCGTGTGATGTGATATCGATATTTCTGCAACTACACAATATCTTATCTTTCAACAAGAAACCCCAGGTGATATGTTAAGGACCTGGGTATATCTGACAGTTTCGTGTTAAATAAACACTATTATTTCAAATCATACTCAGGAAGTGATGGGGTATGAGGATGATACAGCCCCTCATACACAGTGACTCTCCCTCTTAGAAGAATAAATTTAAGCTGTGAACATTCCAACAGGAAAGACAGATATTAACATTGTAGTTATTTGGGCAGATTGTCCACACAATTTTAGTTAATCTTTTATGTAAACTATCTTGTCCTCATTTTCAAAGACCTGTCCAAACGATATGACTGGACAGGCAAAATAAATTGTACAAAAAAAATTATCAAATTTAAAGAAAAACTTAACCACAGATTTTATTCACTTCCTCATAGAAACTTAAAGTGTTTTTGTGTTGTGTACCATCATTTCATTTCTCCCCTAGACACTAGGTACATCATACACCAGACACTAGAGACAAAATAGTGACCGTGTGAGATCTAGGGAGGTAGCGTTAGGTTCCCTGCACATAATTCATCATCATCATTTATAGAGTCAGGGCCTACATGTGCTTGACCTCACACGGTTAATACATACACGGATTTCATTCTTTTAGGATACCATCATAACCTCCCCAGCAAAATCTAACTTTGCTACATAAATTGGTAGGCTTGTCCGGGCATTTGAATTTCTCCTAGTACTACATATATTGGGGTCTGGGTCTTAGCATAAACAACATTCTATTGTCCCAGGGAATCCCCATAATCATTATTGCCCAAGATTTGGGAAGTCAAGAAACTGTCAGAACCCAGATTTAATTAGATAAAATTATACTTATTTAGAAACTTTGTTAGAACATTTTGCATTTATCAGAATGGCAGATCTGGCCAAGTTTCGATCTGCGGTTGTTCAGACTGCAAAAGAAATGAATATGGAGGGTCAAATCTTAATTGACTATGTCACCTCAGAATGTGATAAATTTATTACTAGGGAAGAACATAGGTTAGCTGAGGAAAGGAAAATGCAATTAGAAGATGCTAGGGAGACTAAGAAATTAGAGGCTGATAGGGAGGCTGAGATTAGGAGGCTGCAGTTAGAGAAGAAACTTGAGGCTGAGGCAAAGAAACTTGAGGCTGAGGCAAAGAAACTTGAGGCTGAGAAAGAAGAAAGGAAATTGGAGGCAGAAAGAGAAGAAAAACGACTGCAGAGGGAAGCAGAAGCAGAAGAAAAAAGATTACAAAGAGAACATGAGATACGACTAAGGGAGTTAGAGCTGCAAGCCCATGCTCCTGAAAATGGAACTAGCCCCTCCACTTCCGACTCAGCTGCAAGCCAGGGGGCCTCCTCATCAGCCATGGGGTTCCATTTAGATTACTTTGTGGAAAAGGATGATGACATTGAGTCGTATTTAAGCAGATACGAAATATTAGCCACTACTTATGGGTTAGAAAGAGAAAAATGGGGTGTAAAGTTGTCTCAGGGTCTTCGGGGAACAGCTTATGAAGTGTTTTCCAAAATGAGCAGGGATGACCAAGTCAACTATGACATGTTGAAGCAGGCTCTTCTGTTAAGATACGAAAAGAACGAAGAGTTTTATAGAAAGAAATTTAGGAATGCCAGGCTACTGTCGGGTGAGACCTATCACCAGTTCTCCGCCAGGTTGGAGACGTATATGGAGAAATGGGCTTCTTTGGGGAAAACCCAAGATCTCAAAGAGATGATACTCATTGAACAGATGAGAGAGTCCATGGCTCCAGACATGAGAAAATTTCTCATGGAACAGGGCGCGGAGAGACTGGGTGAGATCATAAATGCCGCTGAGAGGTATCAGGCAGAGTTAGCTGGTATCAAGAAAAAACCAGTAGATCAGTATAAGGCTCCTCAAAATTATAATAAATTTGATAACAGAAGTAAGCAGAAGTTTGATAGGCCTCGAAATGAGTTTAAAAATAAAACCTCACATTTCAATGACAGAAAGAATGATGAAAGAAAACCTTTTCATAAAGGTAGGTTATATTGTAGTTGGTGTAGGATGGACAACCATAACACCGATGTGTGTAAAAAGAGACCTGTGATCATGGCCACGCTTCAGACCCGATCACAATCCAGAAAGGAAGAAGATGAACCTATAAATACTCATCCAGAGAAGATGAGGAAGGCACAGGCTCAAGATAGGTCACTGAAGCCGTGCTTTAAAAAATTGCGTAACTGCCATACACCTCCCAGAAAAGGAGAATTTTACATAAAGAGTAAATTGTTATATCGGAAGGCCGGCACTGGTTCAGCAGGTCATGGGCAGCTGGTTCTTCCTAAAATGTATAGGGCAGACGTAATACGGAGTTTACATGTTGGAAAAGATGGGGACCACGAGAAAGTAGGTACCATCTGCCAAAAAGTAGCTCAAAAATACCATTGGCCAGATATGATGGTCATCGCTGAGAATTTTGTAGAAGCATGTGGCGTATTTCATGAGGGAACACCCACAAGTGGGAAAATTGATCAGGACCTAGACATGCCATGGGGCAAACTTAGGCCTGGAAATAAAAATAATTGTAATGAAGTAGACAACGTGGAATAGGAGCCCCCTTTTCACACGCAGTCTTCACTTGGATGTTTTAAAATGGCCACTATGCAGCGAGTACAAAGAATTGTTTTACCCCAGAATAAGCCGACAATCCCTCGGTCGGAATTATGTGAACTGGGTGCAGATAAAAGAGAGAGAAGATCTCTCACAATGGACTTAAAGGGGGGAGAAAACCCGAAGAAAAGAATTGGTAGTGGACGATTTGTGAGTGATAATTCTAGGAAGAAAAGTCCTCACTACAAAGCTTCTAATGTAAAGGACCTGACGGGTGCCATGAAAAATAAGTATGAAAAATTAAAAGTCCACGTGTAATTTGTTAAGGACCTGGACAGATGAGAAGGCAGAGGAGACTGTTACCTTGTCTTATCAATATGTGAACGAACTGACCACTCGTTTAAAAACTAGTTGGAAACTGGCAAATGATAATCTGAGATAAGCCAGGAAAAAGCATGCTGCTTATTATAATAAAAAAGCTAAGGATAGGGAACTTGCTGTAGGGGAGAAGGTGCTTCTTCTATTGCCAGGCAGCAACAATAAACTGCAGATCGGATGGCAAGGGCCATACACAGTTTTGGAAAAGGTATCCAGAACAAATTATAAGATAGACAAAAAGGGAAAGGAAAAAGTCTATCATGTGAACCTTTTGAAGAAATATCTGGACAGACAAATCCAGGAAGGAACACACCTATTGGCCTTGTCTATTGCAACCGAAATGAAAAATGACCCTCTCTCCTCATTCGAATATCCACTGAAACCCAGTGAAACGTTTGCCCAGGTGAAGATCAGTAATCACCTGACAAAAGGACAGAGGGAGAAGGTTCAACAGGTCCTTGAGAAACATACAGATGTGTTAACGGATAAACCGGGGCACACCACTTTGTTGGAATATGATATGAAACTACTAGACCCAGCACCTATCTGTATGAGAGGCCCTGTTCTATTACTTTCGCTAAGGAAAAAGCTTTGAAAGAGGAGATAGATTATTTGTTACAAGAAGGGATTATTTCTCACAGTGAGTCTCCTTATAGTTCCTGTGTGGTTTTGCTGCGGAAACCATCGGGAGAACATAGACTGTGCATAGATTACAGGAAACTGAATGCTGTCACAGAAGGTCAGGTGGATCCATTACCTGATACTACTCAACTATTTGCTAGGCTGAACAAGGCAAAATATTTTTCTAAGGTGGATCTTAGCAAAAGCTATTACCAAATTCCAGTAACGCCTGAGGTTCGACCTTATTTAGCCTTTAGCACCTCGGAAGGTCATTATAAGTTCAACACGTTACCGTTTGGGTTGAAAAATGCCCCGAGTGTGTTTTCAAGGATGATGCGAAAATTATTGGATCCCCTGAAAAATCCATGTATTTCGAATTTTATGGACGATATACTCATTGCTACGGAAACATTTGAGGAACACGTTACCTCTTTGCATATGCTGTTTGATAGACTCAGAGAGGCTAACTTAACCGCTAGGCCAACAAAATGTTGTATTGGTTGTAAAGAGTTGGAATTCTTGGGACATACTGTACATCAGGGTAGCATGACCCCTGATCCCAAGAATCTGGAAAAATTGAAAAGAGCACCTAGACCACAAACAAAGAAAGATGTGCGATCTTTCGTGTCGTTGTGTGGTTTCTACCAAAAGTACATTAACAATTTTAACTCTATATGTGCTCCTCTGACGGATTTAACTCGCAAAGGTCAACCTGATACAATAAATTGGTCAGCACAGTGTGAATTGGCTTACCAGGAGTTAAAAGAGAATCTTACAAGCAGGCCAGTATTGCAATTACCTGACTTGAATCAAGAATTTATCGTGAGAAGTGACGCAAGCAATTTGGGCCTAGGCGCTACATTGTTGCAAAGGTCCTCGTCACAGGATGGGGAATTGAACCCAGTCGCTTATGCAAGCCGCAAGTTGAACAAGGCGGAACAAAATTATTCAACAAGTGAAAAGGAATGTCTAGCTTTGATATGGGCTATAAAAAAATTCCAGATTTATTTATATGGCAGGACATTTGTGGTCCAAACGGATCATTCACCACTCGTATTCCTGTCACAGGCCAAGCATGAAAATTCCAGATTATTGAGATGGTCCTTGTTATTGCAGCCATACTTATTTCTGATAGAATATATTCCCGGCTCTCGGAACGTAGGTGCATACTTTTTAAGTAGACATCCTTATGATAAAGATCAGAAAAACGCGTAAGACTTCATTGAGCTAAGTTATCTCGCAGATTATAACCTGCTAATGATTGCATGTTTTAGGATGGGAGGTGTGTAGTAAAATCTGCGAGAATAATCGCTCATTTCAGTAAGATTTTAGTCATAAAATGAAATAAATAAATCCGCCCTATTGTGTCTGACGGTGATTCTCTCACACGCCAGCAACGCTGCCTTTTGTGCAGTGCTAAAGCCTATAGAATTATTCCACGGTAAAAATCTAACACGCGTTTTGGTTTCGGTTTCGAAAACGTACTACCAACATTTAACATTTTGCCAGATCTGCTGCATACATTTTGCAGCCTAGACTTATAATTAACGATTTTGCAGAAGTGTGCCGCAAAATAACTATTTGAATTAACGTATTCTGTCAACTTTAACGCTGGTAATAAGTAGTAATCCTTACATTTTTTTGGTAGTGTTACACGATACAATACAAATTATTAACGCCAATTCTTAACCCGCCACGCCAACACCCCGCTTCGCTTGATAGTCCGCCATGCATATATACACGCTGGAACAAAGCCAACAGAGGCAAAACACGCAGACAATTTTATTGCCTCCTCGCGGTAATGTTTCTGACGTCAAAAAAAAAACAAGTTAGTTATTTGAAAAATATATGCTAGCGAGAGGGGAAGATGGCCGTCTTGTGTAAAATATTTATTTGACGATGACCGGTGACAAAATTGAAAATCTAAAACCATAATGAAACTGAACATAAAAAATATATGGTAGTATAGCTTAGAATTCACTGAGCAAGAATGTGTTTTAAATAATATGATAGTCCCAGTATTAGACAAGTTATTGAGGAAATACTAAATGTCTACGAAAGCACGACCAGACAGACTGTTGTTCCTGCTTGTTTTTTTCATAACGTTAGTGGGGACACCGGCTTAGAAGGGAGGCATTGAGGTAAATTCAAAATTCGCTTGGGTAACAAGAGTATAGGAGGAGAAAGGGAGCGGTAGGAAAATTGTTACCAAAAACTAACATCGTTTTGCATTGGCATAACTAACGCGGACTGGCCAATCGACTACCAGACGCAGAGTATGTTTGGAATTATTTTTGTTTTTCAAAAACTGCATTTGAATTCTGGTAGTCGCAAGCTTTCGATTGGCCAGTGCTACTAAATATTAGCAAAAAGCTTTCACTATTCATTGCCAGTTGAACAGTATTTTTTATTCAGATACGCTGAGAACAGCTGTGATAAAATTTAAAAGTAAATTAAATAACTAAATAAGTATTTCACAGTCTGGACGGAGCAGAAGAAACTGAGGCCATTTCTTTGAAAAGTCAGCGTCATTTGTTTATATTTCTTGATTTGTGGTAAGAATGCTTTATGAATTTAATATGTTTAATTCCATTACCAAAGTTAGATACTGCTATTGGGAAAAAGTGAAGGACGTGCCGGGAGCAGACATTGTTGAGTCCTCACGTTGAAATGTATCTACCTAATGTATGTTGTCATGATTATGTTTGAATATTATTGTATTAGAGTATATTAGTAAGCCTCCGTGTTCCATGAACACTGTTCAACATGCCTGAAGCATTTATATTTTTAAAAAAAAAAAGATAAGAAAAATATATGAAAGGAAATGTGGTTACCCCACATTATATTATTGAGGAAAACTATGTAAACGTACAGTGGCGTATCTGCCATAGGGACCTGAGGGGTGGTCACAACAAGGTGGGAGTCATGAAAAATTAGGGGATGAGTGCACCTGAAATGCACGCGAGGCTGACCCCATACCCACGTATGAAATTAAATAAAAGAATAAGTGATCAGATGTAAAAGGCCAGGGTGTCCTTTTGTTGCAGAGGTTTTGTTTCCTGTTGCCAGCTGGTGACAGGAAACCTGAGGAGTGACGATAACACCAAGAAGTCTCCGAAATTGCATGTATGCTTTTAAGAGATAACAGCAGGAGCTTGGGCGTGTGATGTGATATCGATATTTCTGCAACTACACAATATCTTATCTTTCAACAAGAAACCCCAGGTGATATGTTAAGGACCTGGGTATATCTGACAGTTTCGTGTTAAATAAACACTATTATTTCAAATCATACTCAGGAAGTGATGGGGTATGATGATGATACAGCCCCTCATACACAGTGACTCTCCCTCTTAGAAGAATAAATTTAAGCTGTGAACATTCCAACAGGAAAGACAGATATTAACATTGTAGTTATTTGGGCAGATTGTCCACACAATTTTAGTTAATCTTTTATGTAAACTATCTTGTCCTCGTTTTCAAAGACCTGTCCAAATGATATGACTGGACAGGCAAAATAAATTGTACCAAAAAAAAAAATTATCAAATTTAAAGAAAAACATAACCACAGATTTTATTCACTTCCTCATAGAAACTTAAAGTGTTTTTGTGTTGTGTACCATCATTTCATTTCTCCCCTAGACACTAGGTACATCATACACCAGACACTAGAGCCAAAATAGTGACCGTGTGAGATCTAGGGAGGTAGCGTTAGGTTCCCTGCACATAATTCATCATCATCATTTATAGAGTCAGGGGCCTACATGTGCTTGACCTCACACGGTTAATACATACACGGATTTCATTCTTTTAGGATACCATCATAACCTCCCCAGCAAAATCTAACTTTGCTACAAGTGGTTATATATGAGGCTGGCAACCTCACCATACGAAAATAGTACATTCATAAACCACTACGGCAAGCGTTGGTGATTTCTGGCTAGTCGTGCGGAAAACCCGACAGCAGAGGTGACCCCCAGACTCCGACTGGAGCAGTTTTGAGTGATGATTACTTCACATGTGCCTCAAGTGTAGCGTATCATTTTGTGAGATATTTGTAACTTGTTAATGTTAGTTAGGCACAAATCATTATTCACGTTGTCCAGACACATTTTCCAGTTAATACCCAGAGGGATAGTGGTGATTTCTATTCACCTTTCCTGTGTATACGCAAGCATTTAATTCTTCTGAGAACTTAACATTGGTGGGTGGACAACGAGAAGACGCGCCTGTTAAGCTTCCAACTCAGTGTACTTAGCCGAGGAATTTTGTTCTTTCTATTTTGTCCAAAAGTTCGTGGAACGAAGCTAGTTGTGAGTGAAACGCAGGGATTCAACAACAACCGCCTAAATCGGACAAGTTGTGTGAAGAAGTGCCCTCATCACCAAGCAGTGACGAAAATCACAGCTGCAGAACTCACCTACAAGTTAAGTGCTTATAAAAAGGCACCAGCAAAAAGGACATAATTTTTCTGAACTATATCCTCACCCTAAATCTCGGTGAAGAGAAAATTTGATTCCGATATAAAAGTCATCAGCAGATTATTTATTTTAAACTGTTAATACTATTTGATTATTAAATTTGTTACCTGTTGTTTTAAAACTAAACAATCAGTCGATTCAGTTTTTTTTACATGTATGAAAGCAAACGTATACCTCTAAACAGAGCTACACCATAATAAGAGGAATTCGCTGAATTAACTCAGCTGGGGGTTTGAACGGGCTAAAAACCATTGCTTAAATCCTCCACAAAAGGCGACGGACAGATATAAGTTAACCATTGTTCAGCGCTATGCCGCATGGTTCTTGACTTCTGACTTATCTTGTGAAAGTACCCTTGGGATAGAAGCGTCATTGCACTTCTATCTACATCTCTGCCAAGAGTAATCTTGTGCGAAGGTAAACACCTTTGACGACCCAGTTTAGATACTCTTGAGTTTTGGCCATTGTTGGACCACTACTGCAAAGCAGGGGAGGCAATCCGTGACACTAAGCAAATACTGGAATTGAATGAAAGAAGAGCCAGACTGCAACAGAGAGAAAATCCAAAGCGACAAAATATACAGAGACACATTACCAACGCAACACTGGACCCGTGCATACACAGATGCATCAGCAACAAATGCAACAGAAAATGGAGGTGGAGGTGTCTTTCTGACCTTAAGCACTGGTGCACAAAAATAGCTGTCAGTGGCAACTGGACAATTCTCAAGTAACTTCAGAGCAGAGGCCTTGAAAATGCAACAGAGGTTATAGTGACAGGAAAGCACAGAGAGACCAGTTGCTTTCTTTGCCGATGTACAGTCAGTAATTGCACCTTTGAAAAGCCAAAATAATACAGACCTGGATGACCTCAGAATAGTGCTCCACAAACTATGTCAACGATTCAAAAGTGTTGCGATCCAATGGATCCCATTTCATTGTAACATCACCAGCAAAGGAGAGGCTGACAGATTGGCAAAGGAAGGTGGAAATCTACCTCAGTATGATGCAAGCATAACTTTCGAAGAGGCAAAGAGTTTTATCAGAATCAGATACAGAAACGGGATGTAGAGCATTCAGGTCACACACAAAATGATGCATACTACCAGCTCAACAGAAGAGAACAAGTGGTAATCTTCAGACTCCGTACTGGACACAATAGATTGAGAAACCATGTATTCAACAAGCTAAAGATAGGAACTACCGATCAGTGTAACTGTGGCACAGATAAAATGATTGCTGAACATCTGCTTCACAGTTGCCCAACAGAGAAAGCGCATATGGCCGACACCAGTACAATTCGTGGAAAAGCTCTACGGAAATTCAAAAGCCTCAAACTGACTACTGCTTTCTTTGAAACATTCAAGTAGACGTCTGAGAGTGTACGAAGAAGAAGACTAAGCAATTTTCCATTCTTATCTTTGATGAGGCCATTTGCTTGCTCATGTTTCCTTGTTAGCTTCTTTGTGTTGTTCTTTAGGTCTCTCATATTTCCTTTGGCTGCAGCTTCCTCTGCTTCCCTTGCCAACTCTTTGATATATTTCTTTTTGTTTCTTTTGATATTACTTCTTACTTCTGTGTTTGCTTCTATGTACACTTCATGAGCCTTGGCTTTGGAACTTCTGGTTTTGCTTCTGTTTAAATCTGCTTTCTTGTTTTTCCTGTCTTATATCTTGTTAACGGTTTCTGTTGTTATCATTTCTTTATGCTGATGTTCTCTTTTTTCGTTGTCTTTAGCTATGTACTGTTGTAAATTTCTTGAGTTCTAATTTTGTTTTGGCTAACAGAAGATAGTGATCTGATGCCACACCTGCTCCTCTGTATTTCTTTACGTCATGTAATGATGATCTAAACTTCTTATTTATGCATATGTGAACAATCTGATTTTCTGTTCTGTGGTCCAGTTGCATTATGTATTCTTTTATGTGGAAATATGCTTCCTTCTATTGTCAGTTATTGTCTGCAGTGACCCAAAGTCTAAGTTTTATGGAATAAAAAAGAAGTTGAATAAGATCATGTATTTTTTTATGTATATTGACTTTCATAATTCAACATAAACTACTGCTTTGACAGATGGTGACGTTTTTGTTGTACCAAATATGCTGAACGGGTCTATGTATGCTGCTAGTATATATATATATATATATATATATATATATATATATATATATATATATATATATATATATATATATATATATATATATATATATATATATATATATATATATATATATAATATATATATATATATATATATATATATATATATATATATATATATATATATATATATATATATATATATATATATATATATATATATATATATATATATATATATATATATATATATATATAGGTAGACTTATTGGTTGTATGTAACAGTAAAATACTAAACCTGTGGGATGATGACACCAAGAGCCACGTAGCCAATCACAGCATCATTTTTGCCAAGCCACTCTCCGAAACTTTTCATGCAGCCTTTAGTGTTGATTATATGAATGATATCAGATTCCTGACCAGTGGGAAAAGAAAAGTCTTGTGATATACGCCATCTAGGATATGTGATATGGTTAACAGCAGCTATGATATTCTTCTTCGTGTGTTTTTAGCTCCTTACTGAGCATGGACCCATCTCTAAAGTTGTTCCCTTTGAAGGAAACCACTGCCAAAGTGTTTTGTATGCTGTAGTCTTGGTGGTACTGGCAATTTGTTTTAGATGCTGAGACTGCTTGCATAATGCATAACCCTTCTCCTTATGTGCTTGGTAGGAAGCAGTAATCTGTTCTTTATTCGCTAGTATCATCTCCAGGCAGTGGAGTACTAAGGGGGGTTCAAGGGGGCGGTCCGCCACGGGTGACAGCCAGGAAGGGGGTGCCATCGTACACTATTACGATGGTACTTCCTGTAAATATTCTTGCAAGTGTGTTTCTTTATGACCCCGGGGTGCCAAAGGTAGGATCCTCCCGAGGTACCATATATTTTAGGGACGCCTCTGTCTCCGGGTTTAAAAAAGGGCTAGCTATAACAAAGACATCCACACAGTTACATAACTTTCGCATAAATATATGCTTTGTAAATGATTACTAGTTTGCTTGTGAAAAGTTAAAACTATGATATAAAGTGATTATATTCATACAAAATTGAAGAAAAAAAGCTATATACAATTTTCTATGCTAAAATACATTATTAAAAAAGCTATAAAGATATAGCAAATTACACCCCCAACTTAAATCCTAGTTTGGTCGAATGGAGTGCTTTAATAGAGGCGAAAGATCAATGTAGAAGCAAATATATAGCCTAGTAGCATATGTGTGTGTAGGTGGGGGTGTGTGTATTTTTGTCGGGTCACTATGGCATGGCAGCATTACCTAAACAGTTTGTCTTACTATATAATTTGAAATTACTCAAAAGGGCATACACCGGAGCTTCCAATCCTTAGTCAATCCACCGTTGTCTTGGGAATTAAATTTACGGGCGCATGCTCCCCCCCCGCCCACGGCCCCCCCCCCCCCCCCTCCTCTTAACCATGTAATTTGTATTATACACGACTTGCCGTTTATATACAAAACTTCCAGCATTATATGAGATTTCATCACTGTTACAGACAAGAGTATAACATTTTTTATGTGGCGCAAAAGAGCTCATAATTCTTCTGCTTGAACAATACTTTGGCTTCACAACCGTGTGGCAGATCAATTAAATCCCCTTGCAGATTTGCTCGGCATCGTTTATATTTACTCAAAGTGGATTAATAACTGAGACCGGAGCTTTTAGTTCGCAGCAGTAATGAACGGATATGCTTATCACTGAATCCCTCTTACTGCGGCCTTTTTAATTTACAGATATCTCACCGCCCATTTATCATTTACTGCCCTCATAGGAACACAAAATTCCCACCTGAATTTAGGTGGGAAGGGGGGGGGGGGGTGGCGTCCAGGTTTGTGAACAATTACAGAAACAACAATGAAAGCACACTTGTAACTTGGGGCCAGTTTTGATAAACGAGGGAATCAACGGTTGTTTTTTCGAAAAGAAAGTTCGAAGCTTCAGCTACGCTTTTCTGAAAGTCTGTGGTCCCATTCCAGTTTGTATACATTCTTCTTCTTCTTCTTCGTTCGCCCTGAAAAGGACGGTGGTTGCGTTGTGTCTGTTTACAACGTAGCTGTGATATCTGCACCTTTCGGTCGACACATCCGACTTCTGCACGGCATTTTTTAGGACCGGGTTTGCCTTCCCATTTCGATCCACACTCGCTCAGCCAGCCTGCACAGCTGCGTCTGCAGTAATAGTTTCCAGGACCACCACGTGGAGGTGGAGTGCAGTCTTGACCAGCTCTGGTTCGCTGGTCCTGACGCAGGCAGTCAAGCTATGAGTCGCTGACTGCGGTCTCTATTGCTGCGTCTTGAGGTCCCATTCTTGAGGTATACATTCTACTTTTCGTTTCTTTGATATTTGTATCGCCACCGCCAGATGCCAATATTTATTATATCATGTTTTATATCTTGTTGATTCTTCTTCTTCTCCGTACACTCTTAGACGTCAACTTGAATATTTTCTAAGAAAGCAGTGGTCAGCCTGAGGCTATTTGTATCCAGGATGGCCTGGTGACGGCCATATATGCTTTCTCTGTTGCACATAAGTTGGATTGTTTTGATATTTAAAATTGTGAACCAGTACTATCAATTTATTGTTTGTTTATAAATGTCAAACGAAATTAAAACCAAGCAGTTCTACACATAATTAATTAATAAATATTACACACATAAAGGTATGTTTCAGGCACTCGTGAGAAATAAAGTAGAAAACTAGACAACAGAAAAACAACAGAAGTGATTGGCTTGCCGTAGAATCGAACCCAGGACCTTCCGAACGGCACCACCGCCTAGCTACGGAAGCGAATCACACTATCCTCTCTGCCAACTTGGCACTACGTCGCTTCCATAGCTAGGTGGTGGTGCCATTCGGAAAGTCCTGGCTTCGATTATCTGGCAAGCCACTCACTTCTGTCGTTTTTCTATTGTCTAGTTTTCTACATCTTTATTTCTCACGAGTGCCTGAAACATACCTTAATGAATACCAGTTAGCACAGGTCGGTAATGGAACGTTAATAAGAAGATACGTATTTGAAACACCGCCAGGTCTATGCCTAATAATCGTTAAGCCTGTCTAAATTTAACGACAGGATGGGATGGGAAATAAAAGAGAGTGAAGATGTACTTGAATAATATGCCACAGTTCATGTAGCAAACGTTCCATAAAAATCTGGCACACACCATGAAGCAAGAAGTGGATAAAAGCTATGTCTTACTTCTTTCTTGATAATCCCAGCTCCGCACATGTAATTGATGTAATCACCCTGTAATACATATGACCAAAAGCTTTATTCGGATAAGGATTTATTAAATATGAACATCTGAGTCAATAACAGAGCGCACTTCAAGTTGCTTGCTAATGTTCATCACTATTCATTCATAACCCTCCACTCCCAAAGGAGCATAGGCCTTCAACAAACACATGCCAAGTCCTCCTGTCACGTGCCATCATCTCAAGTTCTTTCCATGTTCTCCTCATCATTTTCACCTCTGTTTCCAACTCTCTCTCCATGTACTTCTTGGTCTTCCTCTGCCTCTCTTGCCCTGGGGGTTCCAGAACAAGGACTGCCTTGTAATGCTATCAACAGGTTTCCTCAGTGTGTGTCCTATCCATCGCCATCGTCTTCTTCTCATCTCTTGTTCCACTGGCATTTGTCCAGTTCTTGTCATCAGTTCCACATTGGTAACCTTGTCATACCATTTTAATCCCTCTATTCTACGCAAGCACCCATTTATGAAAGTCTGTAGCTTTTTGGTTGTTGTCTTTGTTGTTCTGTTCATCACTATAATAGCATATTTTCTACAAGGTAAGTTGTAAGTGCATGTACTGTACAGTTGTTTCTTGTGGTCATCAATATCATCTCCTTTTTCAATTATTATGGAACACGGGGCCACCTGTGCGGATGGCCCCTTGAAGAAGTCCACACATAAGCTGAAACTCCTGCAGTGGTTTCTGTAGCAAATTTTTTACATGATGAGGTTTCTATCCCCATACACAATCTCAAATTATTCGCCTTTTACGACAGGCCTGAGGAAGCAGTAGTCGTAGTCTTTCTTCTTCTTCTTCTTTGATCCTTAGCCGCCGACCGTTAAAGCAGTCAGTGGCCATTACGCCTGGTGGCGTCTTGTAGGGCAACAACAAATTGATTCCACTTTGCTCGGTCGGCGGCCATCCTTCGTACAGTGCCCCAACTCTGGTTCATTCTTTGCATCTCAGCCTCCACAGTCCTCCGCCAAGTTGTTTTTGGTCGGCCTCTCTTTCGTATTCCTTCAGGGGTCCATAGCATAGTTGTTCTTGTGATGGCATCGGGGTCTCTTCTTAGTCTAAGAATAACCGAGGACTACACAGGGCGTGGATTGTGAAATGGCGAGGAACGTATGAGGAACTCATAAGAAGTGCTTGGTTGATTGAGCCTAATATGGTGATGGTTGTTAAATTTGAAGCGCTTAAACAAACAAAAAAATTGAAATCCCTAGTTATTCGGAATTTTTTAATTAAATGCAAATTTTTTTTTTAATCCCTAAAATAATAATACACGTGCACTTTACGTTCTCTGACAACTTAACATTATGAACCTTCAATTAGGAATTTACAGATAAAGTTTTAAAAACTGTAAAATTTGTTCATCGTGATGAGGTCACCAGCCCCATGGACATTATTGGTCGTCTCTTACGACATGCATGATGGAGCAGAGTTTCTCATTCTTTCTTTTGTTTTCTGTGACATAAGGCTTTTTAACTATCGTTTTCAACAGTTATTTTATTTGTCTAATGTTTACTTCACTTAAATTGACGTTCATTTTTAGCTTTTCCAACAGTTACATGAGCTATAATATATACCAAAGAATTTCTTTCAAGGCTCAGCATCAGACTAATAATAATGAAGTCGTTACAGAGACGAAACGATATTTACTGATAACATATATGTGTTTGCATGTGTTGTCAAGAAATGCACAGTATTCTTATTGTGATAAACGAGCGCCAAGGCCTTATAGCTCTATCTTTTCCTACATCTCTCGTATTTTATTTTCTCCCACATTTGTGCTCTTTCATCCCACATTTGCTATCCCACATGTGCTATTTCATCGTTTTGATTACTCGCGACCGGTAACTAGAGAACCGCATTTGTTCTTTCATCGGTGGTAAAATAAAGTCTTTTGATTGAGTCCCCATACCTGACATCATCGTTTGAAGTCCACATTGCATCGGGATAAATCTGGTGAAAACACATCTGGTCACCCACATCAGACATCTGGGCATTATACAATTTCTGTGGACTGTTGTTATCTTTGTTGCTAGCGACGGGTCACCACATGGGACGCCCAGATTGACCAGGTGAAAACGTCTCATGCTGTAATTTCTGTGGACTGTTGTTATCTTTGTTGCAAGCGACGGGTCACCACATTGGACGCCCAGCTTGGCCAGGTGAAAACAATAAACAACCAGAGAATAATGTGACAACACTTTGCATTGGCCAGCCAATTATCTCCATACCGGTTTGTCAAACAAGCCAGGCAACGAAAGTTGGTCGCGAATTACCACACCCACGTTTGAACTGACATGGGACAAGAGCGATCCTGTGAATGAGTGACCAGAAAGACTCTCAGGGATTGGTTGTATGGGCGGAGCTGTACGGCACCGGTCCAAGAAACCCACATTGGACTTCCAGAAATATAATCTACCGCATAGCTTGCTAGAGAGAGGAGTCCAGTTTTTACACTGTGAGGTAGAGCTTAAACCCTAAAACGCCTAGCCTAAATACACGTGTTTATTCAGAGTGGATAATAATTCATTTCTGTGGTGAATTGTGTTCTTAAAGGATTTTGCGAAGGGAAAATAAAGTTAGTAGATCTTATACAGATTATTACTACATTTTCTTATTCTTTGTTTAGTTTAACCTCACAGCTAAATGTGCGAAAGATAGAGTTTCAATTAATTCTTTTCATAACTGATTAATAAAATCAGAAGATTTTCCTAGAAGATGATAGGATGGTAGGAGGTAATTAATAGTTCATAATTCACCATCATCATCACAGTCTCTCATGCACAAGATATTTAACATCATTAGAGTCGAACTCAGAGAGAGAGAGAGAGATCAATAATGAGCAGTAGTATGAATGAAAGTCAACCAGTGATGTTAAATGTGAAAAACTTACGAAGACTTTTGTGTGTCTTCAGTTCATCAGAAGTCTGAGTCTACACGCAATGTGTCTGACGTCTAACCAGAAATAAGTTATCAAAAACGGACATTTGGCTAGCAGAATTCGCCATAGGACATCTTTCATTCCTCAATTAAAAAGGAATATTGTCTCACCCACAAGTCAGAAGGTGGACGCAGCATTTTTCGTCACCCATATACTGCTGGCTCACAAGTTCAATACATAGTTACCACAAGTTCAAATCACTCGAAAGATCATTATTATCTGAAGTCAAGCAAAAGAGCTCAAAAGTGGAATCTCATATTTATACCAAGTGCAACACACTCTTAAGCGCATTCTATGAAGCAGACTGTAAAGTATATTTTATGAATCACGACTACATAATGAGTCTACATATCACTAACATTTCGTGAAGATATCCAGTCTGGCCAGTACCCTCGGAGACAACAGACCTTTTGTCCATATGATAGCTATTAACTGTTGATCAACACTACAGAGATATACTCAAACAGTGAAGGAATATATATATCTCTCGTCAACGTTCTCAGTCCGACCACAGTTTTCATCAGAACGTCCTCGACTTAGAGATACCCCACTCGACATAATGTATGACAACTTGGGACATTTTATGCATACATGTGAATCATCGTATCCATGAGAAGCGTTTAGAGACACTTGGACTGTGTAGATTACTCACCAATCTGGTAACACGTATCATATCACATCATCATCATTTCGCTTTACACCAGTTCATTCTTAATTAACTATTACTTAATTACCTGCAATTTTAATATCTCATCTGTGTGTTTTGTGTGAATCGTCTTTTTCCACCATCACGTTCTAACCATTACTAACCCTATATGTGTGTTTATTTAATTAATAAACCCAATAATCGTTTGATCATTATCTAGTTTGTTAATGTATCACTCGTGCTGTCGGTGTTACATATTCACATATAGGAACATTTCTCTACTCAGATGAGGTTGGGGGCTTTTTCTTTTACGGGATCTAAGGGCAGAAGCTAAGGTCGTGGGGAAATTGAACTCTTTCCATAATTAAATAGAAAACACTGTCCAGTGGAAAGCATTCGCATTCACGTCTTCTTGTCCCTATCTCGAATAGGTCTTTATTCTTTCTTAACGAGCCAATTTCTAGAGACCTTATACCTACTATCTCATAATCTATTCCTGGCAAAAACTACTGTCGTAGTTGCCCCAGTACACACCACACGACACTTCTATATATGTTGCTGACAACAAACGTTATACATGTAAAATTAGAGTGCACAAGTTGTCAACCTACCGGCATAAAAATACAGCAGGAGATTGGAACAGAACACTTATACACGCTGGGGTTAGAAGGTGAACAGTTGTAGTACTGGTTCTCTTGCCAATCCAGATAGCCGCGATCACTCATGCTGACACCACAGCATTGAAACTGGTGACAGTTGTAATAATGTTAGTTCTGCCTGTCACAAACAATGCTAAATTTGGAGCTAACAGCAAATTTTGTTTCTATCACGGTAGTGACTGTTGGTTCGATTATGATAATTATTATAATTTTTTTAAAGTGTAGTTACTCTGGTTTTGATCTTTTTTTTCTTTTTTTTATATTAATGAAGAAAAATATCCCGTTAAACCTCTGATGGGTTATAATTAGGATATATATTGTTTTCAATTCCAAATAATATGAACAACTGACGATATGAGAAAGTGGCATCACATTTTTGATCTGAACAGTGTCATATCATATACTGTAGCTTCGATTGTGACAGTGAATAATTAAACCAGTTCTCCTTCAACAGTGTGTGTTTGTACACGTATGTATGTGTGTATGTACGTATGTGTATGTATGTTTGTATGTGTGTATGCATGAATGTATATGTATGTATGTATTTATTTATTTCATTATATCAGTACATGTCAATGTGTTTAAAGGAGAATAAAAATTATGATATGTGTGTATGTTACGAAATACGTTCATTCTCTTTTTCTTATCTTCGCTCCTCTCCTGCATTATTACTTTGCCATTCCTTTAACGTGCTAATTCTTCCAGTATTCGTTGTTTTCGCTTTCATCGTTCAAGGCTTTCTTATCACATCTTGTCACTCCTCACATTCACCCCTCTCTACCGGTTATTTTCTCCTTTGTTATCGGTGACGCTTAGCGACGGAGCGAACTTGCCACATTGACTATTCGCTTATCGCTAGCTCCAGATGGAGTAGGAGTCAACACTGAGCGACATTCCTATTGTTAGCCGAGTTC
Source organism: Oreohelix idahoensis (assembly GCA_024509875.1). Taxonomy (NCBI): domain Eukaryota; kingdom Metazoa; phylum Mollusca; class Gastropoda; order Stylommatophora; family Oreohelicidae; genus Oreohelix; species Oreohelix idahoensis. The sequence goes on from JAMPIV010015208.1 coordinate 53,468, forward strand.
TAAACCTTCGTTGGTCCTGTGTATCAGATTTTGTTTGAATAAACCACTCAACAAACTGTGCTGCAGATTCATTGTGACTGAGGGGAGGACTGAAAATATGAAGACAAAAATGAAGATGAGAAAATTTGTCAAAACTTGGTATTCAGGAAAACTTAAAAAACTCTGTAAAATGGGATAACCCCAGTATTTCTCCACCTCCTGGTTGACTTTTTACATTGGATAAAAGTTGTAAAGATAATTTTTGGACACCTTTGTAATTCCTTGTCACACCTAAATGCTGATGATACTGGCGTTCCTCGGGGTTTTATCCTCGGTTTTCTATTCTTTGTCATGTACATTAGTGATCTTCCCCCCAACACATCAAGCAGTCCTCCTGCGACCTATCTGCCTACGACCATTTTGTTTACAAAAGTGATAACAGTGGTAACAAACTAGAGCTAACGTTACAACAAAATGAAACATACACCTTCATTAAATCAGCACCGAGAACAGCATGCAAATAAATACCAATAAAACAAGCAGTGTTGTCGACTCGAGTCAATCGAATCGGACTCGAGTCGGACTTAAAAAGTCAGCAATTCGACTAGAGACGACTTGCGAATTAGGCAATAGCGTCGCGACTCGACTCGAGACTTGCCAATTTGTGTGCACTCGCCGTCCTCATTCATAATGCACTCGTAATTAAGGAGAAAAAAGCATGCTTTTGTTTAAAGCGATATCACCCAAACATCACAGCGTGTACAAAAATTCAATTGTCCAAACACATTTTGCTTTAGCTTATCGGACATCCTTGGACACTATTGCTAGACAAACATGTCGAGACACAGCGACTTTCAGAGCAATTATACTCCTCGGCAATGTAAACATAACCATCCCGACCACGGGAGAAATATACAGTGCGTATAGACGAAGAAATATTTTTGGCGGAAAAAAAACTGGAGCATGTGTCCTTAAAACAACTATCACTGTTAATTCCCTTACGCCTAAGATTTAGTTCTGATCAAGTGTATTATTCCATCCATTCCGTTGTAGGCTTGGGGGGGGGGGGGGGGGTGGTGTGCGTGAGAAAATAATATTTCTAAAATATGATACTGAAAAATAACTTTGATCGAATAAAAAATCAGTAAATAAAAGAGTAAAAGTACGGTACTAAAAATATAATATTATTATTTGTAGTTCGAAAGGGAGGCATCAAAGAAGAGTTGGCCACTCGAAAAGCAGCAGCTGGGAGACTTTTTCAGGCCATAAATCGAGGGTTCCTCAGCAAGAGAGAGGTTGGTAAGAAAACAAAGATGGCTGTATACCGCTCCACCTATGTCCCAGTCTTGACATATGGATGCGAGTCATGGGCAATGACTACAACCCATAAAAGCCAGATCCAAACCTCAGAAATGAGGTATCTGAGGAAGGTGGTTGAAGTAACAAGAAGAGACATGGTCCGCAACCAGACGATACGTCAAGGCCTAAAATCCCACCCCCTGCAGACCCAAGTAGAACAGTCCCAACTAAGATGGTTTGGCCATGTCTGCAGAATGGGAGAAGATCGGACACCACGACAAGCATAGGAAACAAAGAGCCAGGGATCCAGACCCCCAGGACGACCCAGAGTCCGCTGGGAGGACAACATTAGACAATCTTTGAAGGACCGAGGACTAGAATGGAACCAGGCCAGGAGGAAGACAGCCGATAGGATAGTATGGCGCTCTCTCTTCCAAACTTCTACACCTCACGGTAGAAGGGGAACGACTAAGTAAGTATTATTTGTAGTGACCGATGCGATTGTTCGATAAAGTGCGATTGTGGCTTTAAACAGTGTTAGATTTTTTTTTAATGAGACTTGAGTCGGAACTTGACTTGTGAGCCTGTGTGGGGACTCGACTTGAGACTTGTACTAAGAGACTTGATAGACTTGAGACTCATTAGTAAAGACCTGACGACAACTCTGAAAACAAGATGCGTGTTAATGTCGACCAAACAAAATCTACTAAACTTACAGAAAAATAACACTTCATCTCTAAGTAGGAACCTCGCCAACTGAAAACATATGTGGATATAAAACTTTAGGTCTGATCATTGACCAACACCCAACTTGGAACTCTCATATACCTGTATTGACTAAACAAACGACACAGAGAGTTTACCAATAACCAAAAGTCAGAAAATTTCATTCAGAAAGAAGCCAGGAAAATGTTCTAAATATTTCAAATATAAACAGACCTAGACTTTTGCTCCAATACAAAGATACTCCATTAAAAAAACCTGCAAATCATCAAACTTTTGACTAATATCCGATACAAAGTGTAGATCTATATAAACATCTTAAAATATTACGTGTCAAAAAACGCCTTCTCTCTTTTTCAAAGTTAAATCCGTTTACAAAATCTTGTCATGGATTGATCTAGCGTATTACTGGTCGCTTTTCAAATCCATAGAAGACGTAGTCAACGTTTATGAAGACAGCAAATGCCCACGACTAGGCATGATTTATTCAAGAAAAGTTTAGCTTACTCGGCTGCTCATCTTTGGAACAATCTTCCACATGACCTGAAAACACACCCAGTCCCTACTTTTGCAATCGCAGGTTTTTACAATGTTGATTGTATGCCCCCTAGTCTGGTTGTGTGTTTCGAAACCATTATCTAATTCTAGAATACTGTTCTATATCATGCTTGAGTACTGCAAATTTGAGAATGCTGTAATGTTACTCATAAAATGTTTCATTACGTAAAAATGAATGGGCATATTGTGTGTGAGAGAGAGAGAGAGAGGAGAGAGAGAGAGAGAGTGTGTGGCCGAATGTTAGACGGGCCTGCGTGGCCAATTCTCAACTGTCTGAAAATAACGTTCATTCTTTCATTGGTTCGTTCATTAATTAGATTGCTTTTCATGTAGTCTTACAATTCTATGTCCAGCTTTCCTGTCGTAGCCATGTTCTCGCCATTTCTTCCTTATCTGTTATATCGGTCTCCAACTCTCTTATATAGGTTTTTTTTTGGGGGGGTGGGGGGGGGGGGGGGGGGGGCACGGGGGGGGGGGGGCGGGCGCCTCATTCTTTTACCACCGGAAGTTCAGAACAAAAACTGTTATTATATTATTAACTAGTGATATTATTAACTAGTTTCCCGAATGTATGTTGTATCCACAGCCAAAATTTTTCCACATTTCTTGCTCTAATGCTATTAATTTGATTCTTGTCATCATTGGTGATCTTACAATATTATTTTAAGTCTTCTGTTCTGCGCTAGAACCCATTTTAAAACGCTGTAACGTCTTAGGTGCCGTTCGTATAGCTCTCCATGTTTCAGCGTGTCGTAGATTTTTATAAGATAGGTAATAGATGTTTATAGTCCTGTCTGAGCAAAGGTGATAGTGATAACTAGGTGAAAGTAAGGTGTAAGAAATAGTTTTTATCACGAGGGGATAGTGAAAGAGAAAGGACAGTCTCTGGATTGAGTAATTTCTCTAATCCAGCCTATCTGTACGACTATATTTAAATCAGACGCACTTTCTCTCCTTGTACAAAATACAAGTTACACTGCACCCACCTGCACACAATTCTGTGACAAATACGCACAAACGTGAAAAATAACTATGGATAACAGATAGGGTAGGGGTTGACCGACGCAATAACTTAAGGTTTATTAAGTTTATTTATAACTAGAACTTTACAACATAAATCATATACATCAATAGATCATGGTTTACAGACAAAACGAAAATTAATCAAATAGGTTCTCCCCTCTGGTAAAAGAAAAGAGAAGAAGATCCCAACAGAGGTTAATTCACCCAAAAGATCAAAAGTTAACAATAAGTGTATGGAATAGTCAGTAAAGAAAACAAAGGACAAGTCCCTAATTAATCTATCCCGTAAATACTCAGGTTAATGAGAACAAAAAAAAAAGAAAAGATTTGTATGATAGTGGTAACAACAGAAAATTATGTTACTCTCTTACAGTTCATTCAATCCTTCATACTGTGGCCACATTCATATTCGCTTACCAATAGTTGTCGCAGGCATTCCGTGGAAATAAACACTAACAAGTAATAAAACTATTCAGTGTCATATAATTTTTTGCCAAATCCAGCCCCAGACTAGCCGTAGTTGCTGACTGCAAATTTCACGGTAGTCGCTGGAGTTGGTGAGTTAATTGTTTTCCTGTATAAATACTGTATCTCTGCGTAGCGGATACGATCTGAGGAATCAGGAAACTCACCGCGAACGAGGCTAGTCTCGCAGACATTTCACATCCTTGTGCGAGCAGCCTGGGTCGAACGAAGATCGGAAGCCAGTCGGACCATCGCGGTTAGCATGGCGGCTAAATAACTTCGACTTTCCCTGGGATCTGAAGAGGCGCGAAATTTTCACACGACCCATTTATCTTACATTCCTTTCAGATATATACAGAATCTGAAAAGGGCAACTTTATCATTCGTCCTGACAGAATTCTAAGATTCACTAGCATATAGTTAAATTCCTGCTAGATTTCATCTAAATTGTTGGCTATTGGAGTGAATTCCTTTTCTGTGCAGACGGTAATTTATACTTTAGCTTCGAGTGATCAGTGGTCTGGTTATTTCATTTTTATTTCACTGGATTGTGGTGTAAATTTAAACTTATTAAATAAACCCATTTTCAAAGTTCTAGTGCAAACTAAATGTTACATCTATAAGTTTATTTCCTAATATAATAGCCGCGTAAATTAACTGTGCAGCCGATTAAGGTAATTATAACTTTAATACAGTTTAGTTCTGTATAGATAGATGTTCATTCATTCATTCATAACCCTCCACTCCCAAAGGAGCATAGGCCTTCAACAAACACATGCCAAGTCCTCCTGTCACGTGCCATCATCTCAAGTTCTTTCCATGTTCTCCTCATCATTTTCACCTCTGTTTCCAACTCTCTTCTCCATGTACTTCTTGGTCTTCCTCTGCCTCTCTTGCCCTGGGGGTTCCAGAACAAGGACTGCCTTGTAATGCTATCAACAGGTTTCCTCAGTGTGTGTCCTATCCATCGCCATCGTCTTCTTCTCATCTCTTGTTCCACTGGCAATTGTCCAGTTCTTGTCATCAGTTCCACATTGGTAACCTTGTCATACCATTTTAATCCCTCTATTCTACGCAAGCACCCATTTATGAAAGTCTGTAGCTTTTTGGTTGTTGTCTTTGTTGTTCTCCGTGTCTCCGAGCCATACAATAGGACTGACTTCACATTTGAGTTGAAGATTCTTATTTTCGTATTGGATCCTATTTCTCTTGATCTCCATATATTTCCCAATGCAATGAAAGCTCCTCTTGCTTTTTGTATTCTTATTTTGATATCGCTGTCTGTCCCTCCAACTTTATCTATATTACTGCCAAGATATGTGTATGATTCTACATCTTGTATTGGCGTTTCTTCAAGTTCAACCATGTTTTCATTACCTGCATTTATTCGCATTATTTTGTCTTTTCCCTGTGTATTTTCAGACCCAATTGCTGTGACCTCTCATCGAGTGTTTTCAATTTGTCCTGCATCTGATTACGGTTATGGGACAGGAGAGCCAAATCATCAGCAAAATCCAGATCATCCAACTGCTTAGTCAGAGTCCACTGGATTCCATTTCTGTTGTGTGTTGTCGATGATCTCATAACCCAATCTATTGCCAGTAAGAAAAGAAATAGAGACAAGAGTGTTACGGTATATGATATTAACGCCGTCTGCTAAAGGTTATCAGACGTGCAATTGTAAAGGTTAAGGCATTTAATATATTGCGATAGATGTTTCAATTATTGAACGCTCCATACACGATCGATTATGACGTGTACAGCGTTGTTTGGGTCACAGTCGGTAACTAAGAAACGCTACCCTTTGTTACTTGACCGCCAAGCTGAATAGCTGCGTTTTTCTAACCTTCCAATTCAATGGCATGATATAGCCATTTTTATGTGCATTTTTGATGGATCAGGGTCAGTCCTAGAACTCTATATGAGAGGAAAATTTATGGAGGTTAGTAATTAACTAGAATCCTCAGAAGGATGAGAATAATCGTCAAATTCATATGAAATATTCAGACTCGCAGTCTCACTGTCGGCAGGTAGCCATGTCTATCTGCTCGTGCATATAGCTGTGATGTTCTGACGACAATACTGCATTGTATCCTTAAACGGACATTGACACGTAAACCAGCAGTCTACGTTATTGATTAATTTATGCATGACTTATATGGACTTATGCTCTACTCCTATTTGAAATGATCATCCTGTGTGTACAACTGTGAATTAAATGTATGGACTCAATGAAATGACTTATCAAATCAATCGTATTCCAAGGTTCAAGTATTGTTCGGAATCTTCCACCCCCGCATTCGTTTAATCTTCCATCGAAGGCACGATGCACTATCACTGAATAAAAAAACCTAACATATCAAAGAAAAAACAATGGCCAGAAATTTATAATTGTTTTATTCACATCTTCCACCCCCGCATTCGCTTAATCTTCCATCGAAGGCACGATGCACTATCACTGAATAAAAAAACCTAACATATCAAAGAAAAAACAATGGCCAGAAATTTATAATTGTTTTATTCATATCACATGGAACATTGTTCAGAGCAAACCACCTTGTAACAAAGAGGCATCCCTGTCGCACTCCTGTTCTTATCCCAAATGGTTCTGTAAGCTGTCCTTCATGAAGAACTCTGCACGTCATGTCTTCATAGGTTTTCTTTATTAAATTAATGATCTTCAGGGGAACTCCATAATGCCTCATCAATTTCCAAAGTGATTCTCTGTCCACACTGTCAAATGCTTTTTCGTAGTCCACAAATCCGATGTATAGTGGTGAATTCCATTCCAGACTTTGTTCAACTATTATTCTCAAAGTGGCTATCTGGTCTGTACATGATCTGTTTTGTCGAAAACCTGCTTGTTCATCTCTCAATTTCTTGTCTATGGACTCCTTTAATCTCTCAAGGATAATCCTGTTCAATACCTTTCCTGGCACTGATAGTAACATTATTCCTCTATAATTTGTGCACTCTTGTATATTGCTGAGCAGTTTCCCATTCTTATCTTTTATGAGGCAACTTGTTTGCTTGTATTTCCCTGTTAGCTTCTTTGTGCTGCTATACAGTTCTCTCATATTTCCTTTGGCTGCAGCATCTTCTGCCTCTCTTGCCAACTCCTCAATATACTTCCTCTTGTCTCTTTTGATACTTCTTTTTACTTCTTTGTTTGCTTCTGTGTACACTTCTTGAGCCTTGGCTTTGGAACTTCTGGTTTTGCTTGTGTTTAATTCTGCTTTCTTGTTTTTTCTATCTTTTATCTTATTGATGGTTTCTGTTGTTATCCATGCTTTTTGTTGTCTTTCCCTTTTCCCCAGTATTTCTTCACATGTCTCCTTCCATACCGTTTTGACCTGCTGCCAATAGTCTTCTGTTTTCTCTACATCTTCCAACTGTTGGAGCACTTGGAATTTGTTGGATACTGTGACCGCAAATTTGTCTCTTGTTTCTTGATTTCTTAGCTGTCCTACATTAAACTGTTGTCTATAATTTTGCATTGTTGCATATCTCTTGAGTTTCATTTTTACTTTGGCTATCAGAAAATGGTGATCTGATGCCACATCTGCTCCTCTATATACCTTTACATCCTGCAATGATGATCTAAACTTCTTCTTTATGCATATATGATCGATCTGATTTTCTGTTCTATGGTCTGGTGATATCCATGTTGCCTTGTGTATTCTCTTATGTGGAAACATGCTTCCTCCTATAGCCAGTTGATTTGAAGCACAGAAGTTTGCGAATAGTTCTCCATTTTCATTCATTACTCCTAGCCCATGTTTTTCCATGACTTCTTCAAATCCGGTATTGACTGTACCTATCTTTGCATTCATGTCACCCATCAAAATTGTGATGTCTCTTCTTTTTACTTTATCCATAATTTCCTGTAGTTTAGTATAAAATGCTTCTTTCACAGACTCTTCTTTGTCATTAGTTGGTGCATAACATTGGATGACATTGACATGAATTTTCTTTTTAGCTGTTTTGAAAATAGCTGTTATTATTCTGGGTCCCACAGCTTCCCATTCAATGAGTGCTTTCTGTGCTTCTTTAGATAACATAAGAGCTACCCCTTCACTGTGGTGTGAACTTTCGTCTTCGTGTCCTGAGGACAGCACCAATTCACCTGTGATGAGTTTCTTCCTGTCTACCCCCTTCCACTTTGTTTCACACATTCCCAGAACCTCGATTTTGTATTCCCTCATTTCTGCTGCTACTTGTGCCACTTTCCCTTGTTCGTTCAATGTCCGAACATTCCAGGTGCCAAATCTGGAAGTTCTCCTAGAAGAAAGAAGGTTAGTCAGCAACACAGACTCCTTTCGGCTTTCTCTGTGTTGCATCATACGCCTCCCCGCGAGAGGACCTTCCCCTGTCTTGGATGGCTGTGTTTTATTTTCTTTATTTGACTTGTCTATATTTGTTGAAGTTTTTTGTGGTTTAAATTTTTTTTTACAGGATGGGGTAACCGGCCCCATGCCCAACCCTCCTTAGTCGCCTTCTACGACATGCTTGGCAGGGGACAGTGTTACTATTCTTTGCTCCCCTTTCGGGCCCCGGTAACACACGGGTGATAGATAGATGTGCTTTTAACTATTAACCTCACGGAGAGTTTTTCTTGATTTATTAATTAAAGACGCAAATGCAGAAAATAGTCTAACTGTAAATGTATCGCGCGTTAGATCTTAATATGATTTTATTGCATTTCATGTTTTATCTTCTATACAGAATTGATCTTTCGACCTTGCATCCCAGCAATTAATTAATTATACACTGGGTCCTGCCAACTCAGTTCGATTACTCCAGTGACTTATGAACATATTTGAAATTTAATCTTTGTGGCGATCCTGTTGGGATTCAGCTATCTGAAGTATACCACCATACCTCACACCTAGCCAAGTGCCTGTGCCATTCATTAGGAACTTTTATCTAACAAACCAACAGTAGCCTTTACGCTTCACCGTCTGGCGATTTTTGAGACTATTAGCTACCAGCCCACCTCGTTAAATCTGGGGCCTGACACAGAAGAAATAAAAAGACAATTTCCATTGTTCTACGGTATTAGCTGCAGTTGTAAAATTCCTAAAGTGCCAGAATTCACAACTTGGTAAGTCTGTGTGTGTGACTGTGTGTGCTGGCCAGCCCAAGCGTGTTTTTGAATGACAGGAGATTTAATCTTTTTTACCCTTATAATTAGTTCGTCCTAGTATTAAGGGGTATTGTATTCATTGTACGGGATTTCTCCTAGCGGGATTGTTTAACTGTGTTCATTCCCCCCTTCCGTAAAGTTTTGTTGAATAAAGGGAAACATTTGAGAACCCTAGCTTTTCCTCTACCCCCTTATCACTGTAACCCCTTGCCTCAGAGTAATAAATTTACCATTGGGTTAAATTGCCTATCTCTGATCATCACCCCCCCCCTTCTCGTCTTTGGGACCGGGTCTTTTCTGTTAGTAAATACAAGCGGGAAAAGGTGTATTGGATACTTCTCTTCAAACCCCCCCCCCCCCCCCCCTGTCATATTTGTATTCTGTAACTTTTGATTTCTGACTGTAAATTGATAATTATTTGTGACTTGATTTTATGATAATAAAAGTATTAAAAACTTTATTAGCATTTTTGTGTCGGCTGGCCCAAATCAAACATTCCTCATATTCGTTATCGTAGTTGTGATTCATGTACGTTGTGTGTCAGAATCACCAAATCGGTGTGTGCGCTTGAGTGATTGGAACTGACAAACAATTGTTTGTTCAGAAGGGTGGTAGGAGTAGTTTTGAGAGACAAATATTGTCGTAATAATAGACTGTCCTTACTCTTCCCAGCACTTGTGAATCTACTACCTCATTTTCCTAAATCCTTATTCTCACAGAGCCTTCACTAGCATTCTACACTCTAAAGGGACCAATATCCATCAGAACTCTCTCAGAAAAAATTACGACAATAAATGGTGAGCTCGTCCCGGATTCTGAGCCTAGTTTAAATAGAGTGTGGTTGATTGTCTTTGTGAAGTAGGGTATAATCTTAAAAAAAGTAATTACTTCCCCTAGACAAAGCCTTTTAGTATTTTGGGCCAACCACACAATAATTATTACAGGTTTGTTCTTTCCACAGGAGCAGGAAGTTAGTGATAATAAAATATTTGTCACCTTTGTATTCTCTGGCAGAGGAAATTGTAATTTATGTTATATAATTGCTGGGTTTGCGTGATTGTCTTCAGTCACAAAAGGTTTGTGAAGTTAGAAGAGCTGAGCAAAGCTAAAGTCGCTTGTTCTGATTTTTAAAATACAGTTAACAACGTCTCATCTCATAATTGACTTCAGAAGGGCGGAGTTCTGTTAGTGGAGTATTAAAATTTTAAGGAAATTTTTTTTCCTTTAAATTGCTTTTCATAAATTTTTCTCTACTTTTAGTAAAAGTAAATTTTTTCCAGTGTAACTTACCATTTTAGTGGCATTAGTCGCTTGCGTTTAGAGTCTTAATTGCCAGAAAACAGCAAGCGATAAGTTAACACATTATAAGGTAGGAGGTAACTCAAGTAAATTTTTATTTTGGTTTTTCTCGTAGCGGTTCCGTGTTTCTTCCCCTTCTCATTTCTTCTTACTAGTTCTCTAGTCATACTACATCTTATTCTTTGACAATGGCAGAGAGGATAAAGATGAGGTCCATCTTGAGGCTGGAAGCGAAAGAGGCAGGATTAGACGCAGAAGCTGCAAACGCATTTGTCAACCAGGAACTGGAAATATATGATGCGGAGCAACAGAGAGCAGAAGCTGAGAGGAAGGAAGAGAAGGAAAGAGCAGAAGCTGAGAGGAAGGAAGAGAAGGAAAGAGCAGAAGCTGAGAGGAAGGAAGAGAAGGAAAGAGCAGAAGCTGAGAGGAAGGAAGAGAAGGAAAGAGCAGAAGCTGAGAGGAAGGAAGAGAAAGCGAGAGCAGAGAGGAGAGAATCACAGGAGAGGGCAGATAGGAAAGAAGCGGAAGAACGCCTATGGAACAGAAGAAAATTGAGGCAGAGATAGAAGCTCGCAGGGAAAGAGAGGGAAAATTGTGACGTACGTCTAGTTTGACAAGTGAATTTTCCCTGATTTGATGGATGATAAAAGGGACTTTAGCTTTTCATAACATTAGAACCCCTGAACATCAGTATTGTTGTAACTTTTCATCAACGAAGAGTAGCGGCTATGATCAAAGCAGTCAAAGACGATCCCCAGAACAGAGAAGCAGAAATTTAGCATCTCCGTGCGAACACTGAACCGTTCGCAAGACGGACACGAGCGGTCAGAAGAAAGCTTCTTGCAGACTTCGCACCTCTGTGGCAACCGGCAGACTTGCCCGAAAGACTATGGAACGGGAGAGACGGAGCGCTCAGCGTAGCGGATACGATCTGAGGAATCAGGAAACTCACCGCGAACGAGGCTAGTCTCGCAGAAATTTCACATTCTTGTGCGAGCAGCCTGAGACGAACGAAGATCGGAAGCCAGTCGGACCATCGCGGTTAGCATGGCGGCTAAATAACTTCGACTTTCCCTGGGATCTGAAGAGGCGCGAAATTTTCACACGACCCATTTAACTTACATTCCTTTTAGATATATACAGAATCTGAAAAGGGCAACTTTATCATTCGTCCTGACAGAATTCTAAGATTCACTAGCATATAGTTAAATTCCTGCTAGATTTCATCTAAATTGTTGGCTATTGGAGTGAATTCCTTTTCTGTGCAGACGGTAATTTATACTTTAGCTTCGAGTGATCAGTGGTCTGGTTATTTCATTTTTATTTCACTGGATTGTGGTGTAAATTTAAACTTATTAAATAAACCCATTTTCAAAGTTCTAGTGCAAACTAAATGTTACATCTATAAGTTTATTTCCTAATATAATAGCCGCGTAAATTAACTGTGCAGCCGATTAAGGTAATTATAACTTTAATACAGTTTAGTTCTGTATAGATAGATGTGCTTTTAACTATTAACCTCACGGAGAGTTTTTCTTGATTTATTAATTAAAGACGCGAATGCAGAAAATAGTCTAACTGTAAATGTATCGCGCGTTAGATCTTAATATGATTTTATTGCATTTCATGTTTTATCTTCTATACAGAATTGATCTTTCGACCTTGCATCCCAGCAATTAATTAATTATACACTGGGTCCTGCCAACTCAGTTCGATTACTCCAGTGACTTATGAACATATTTGAAATTTAATCTTTGTGGCGATCCTGTTGGGATTCAGCTATCTGAAGTATACAGAAACAAAGCAAACCCAAAGACTGTTTTAAAATCCCAATTCATAAAGTCGTTTTATAGTTATCAAACTGGAAGAAGAACAGTTGCCAGTAGCAATATTTTACTCACTGCTCTATTTGTGAAGAAGAACATAGATTTCCCTGACACTGTCTGTCAAGCATAATCATTGGATTTTACCACCCCCTGAAGAACTTACCTCAGTGTTTTTGTAGTTTGTGACATTACGGCAAAAGAAAGTTATCTCCACCAGCTGTGCCAATCTTAGAAACCGCACCATACCTCACACCTAGCCAAGTGCCTGTGCCATTCATTAGGAACTTTTATCTAACAAACCAACAGTAGCCTTTACGCTTCACCGTCTGGCGATTTTTTGAGACTATTAGCTACCAGCCCACCTCGTTAAATCTGGGGCCTGACACAGAAGAAATAAAAAGACAATTTCCATTGTTCTACGGTATTAGCTGCACTTGTAAAATTCCTAAAGTGCCAGAATTCACATCTTGGTAAGTCTGTGTGTGTGTGACTGTGTGTGCTGGCCAGCCCAAGAGTGTTTTTGAATGACAGGAAATTTAATCTTTTTTACCCTTATAATTAGTTCATCCTAGTATTAAGGGGTATTGTATTCATTGTACGGGATTTCTCCTAGCGGGATTGTTTAACTGTGTTCATTCCCCCCTTCCGTAAAGTTTTGTTGAATAAAGGGAAACATTTGAGAACCCTAGCTTTTCCTCTACCCCCTTATCACTGTAACCCCTTGCCTCAGAGTAATAAATTTACCATTGGGTTAAATTGCCTATCTCTGATCATCATCCCCCTTCCCCTTTTCTCGTCTTTGGGACCGGGTCTTTTCTGTTAGTAAATACAAGCGGGAAAAGGTGTATTGGATACTTCTCGTCAAATCACCCCCCCCCCCCCCCTTGTCATATTTGTATTCTGTAACCTTTGATTTCTGACTGTAAATTGATAATTATTTGTGACTTGATTTTATGATAATAAAAGTATTAAAAACTTTATTAGCATTTTTTGTGTCGGCTGGCCCAAATCAAACATTCCTCATATTTGTTATCCTAGTTGTGATTCATGTACGTTGTGTGTCAGAATCACCAAATCGGTGTGTGCGCCTGAACGACTGGAACTGACAAACAATTGTTTGTTCAGAAGGGTGGTCCGATTAGTGTTGAGAGACAAATCTTCTCGTAAAAAGAGACCGTCCATACTCTTCCCAGCACTTGTGAATCTACTACCTCATTTTCCTAAATCCTTATTCTCACAGAGCCTTCACTAGCATTCTACACTCTAAAGGGACCAATATCCATCAGAACTCTCTCAGAAAAAATTACGACAATAAATGGTGAGCTCGTCCCGGATTCTGAGCCTAGTTTAAATAGAGTGTGGTTGATTGTCTTTGTGAAGTAGGGTATAATCTTAAAAAAAGTAATTACTTCCCCTAGACAAAGCCTTTTAGTATTTTGGGCCAACCACACAATAATTATTACAGGTTTGTTCTTTCCACAGGAGCAGGAAGTTAGTGATAATAAAATATTTGTCACCTTTGTATTCTCTGGCAGAGGAAATTGAAATTTATGTTATATAATTGCTGGGTTTGCGTGATTGTCTTCAGCCACAAAAGGTTTTTGAAGTTAGAAGAGCTGAGCAAAGCTAAAGACGCTTGTTCTAATTTTTTTTTTAAATCTAGTTAACAACGTCTCATCTCATAATTGACTTCAGAAGGGCGGAGTTCTGTTAGTGGAGTATTAAAATTTTCAGGAATTTTTTTTCCTTTAAATTGCTTTTCATAAATTGTTCTCTACTTTTAGTAAAAGTAAATTTTTTTCCAGTGTAACTTACCATTTTAGTGGCATTAGTCGCTTGCGTTTAGAGCCTTAATTGCCAGAAAACAGCAGCGATAAGTTAACACATTATAAGGTAGGAGGAACTCAAGTAAATTTTTATTTTGGTTTTTCTCGTAGCGGTTCCGTGTTTCTTCCCCTTCTCATTTCTTCTTACTAGTTTGAGTCATATACATCTTATTCTTTGACAATGGCAGAGAGGATAAAGATGAGGTCCATCTTGAGGCTGGAAGCGAAAGAGCAGGATTAGACGCAGAAGCTGCAAACGCTTTGTTAATGCCAGGAACTGGAATCTTATATGATGCGGATAAACAGATTTGAGCAGTAAGCTGAGAGGGGAATGCCAAGTTGAAAGAGCTTGAAGCTGAGAGGAAGGATAGAGAAGGAAAGAGCAGTTAGCTGATAGTTGCTGGAAGAAAGGAAAGTAGCCAGAAGCTCGATCGTTGGAAGGAAGAGAAGGAAAGAGCAGAACTGAGAGGAAGGAAGAGAAAGCGAGAGCAGAGGAGAGAATTTCAGCAGGAAGGGCACCTAGGAATGAGCGGAAGAACGCTTTCTTTGTATTTTCTTAATTGAAAATTCAGGCAGAGATAGAAGTCGCAGGGAAAGAGAGGGAAAATTGTCACCTATAGTCTAGTTTGGGTGAATTTTCCCTGATTTGATGGATGATAAAAGGGACTTTAGCTTTTCAATAACATTAGAACCCCTGAACATCAGTATTGTTGTAACTTTTCATCAACGAAGAGTAGCGGCTATGATCAAAGCAGTCAAAGACGATCCCCAGAACAGAGAAGCAGAAAATTTAGCATCTCCGTGCGAACACTGAACCGTTCGCAAGACGGACACGAGCGGTCAGAAGAAACCTTTTTGCAGACTTCGCACCTCTGTGGCAATTCCGGCAGATCTTGCCCGAAAGACTATGGAACTGGGAGGACGGAGCGCTCAGCGTAGCGGATCTAACAAGATCATGTGGAGTTCAGGAAACTCACCGCGAACGAGGCTAGTCTCGCAGTTCCAAATTTCACATTCTTGTGCGAGCAGTTTGAGACGAACGAAGATCGTTTGTAGCCAGTCGACCATCGCGGTTAGCATGGCGGCTAAATAACTTCGTTTTAATGGGATCTGAAGAGGCGCGAAATTTTCACACGACCCATTTAACTTTACATTCCTTTTAGAATATATACAGAATCTGAAAAGGGCAACTTTATCATTCGTGCCCTGACTCCTCTCTAAGTATTCACTAGCATATAGTTAAATTCCTGCTAGATTTTTCATCTAAATTTGGCTATTGGAGTGAATTCCTTTTCTGTGCAGACGGTAATTTATACTTTAGCTTCGAGTGATCAGTGGTCGAGTTATTTCATATTTAGTTCACTGGATTGTGGTGTAAATTTAAACTTATTAAATCTTCCATTTTCAAAGTTTAGTGCAAACTAAATGTTACATCTATAAGTTTATTTCCTAATATAATAGCCGCGTAAATAAAACTGTGCAGCCGATTAAGGGAATTATAACTTTAATACAGTTTAGTTCTGTATAAATAGATGTGCTTTTAACTATTAACCTCACGGAGAGTTTTTTTTTTTTGATTTATTAATTAAAGACGCGAATGCAGAAAATAGTCTAACTGTAAATGTATCGCGCGTTAGATCTTAATATGATTTTATTGCATTTCATGTTTTATCTTCTATACAGAATTGATCTTTCGACCTTGCATCCCAGCAATTAATTAATTATACACTGGGTCCTGCCAACTCAGTTCGATTACTCCAGTGACTTATGAAAACATATTTAAAAATTTAATCTTTGTGGCGATCCTGTTGGGATTCAGCTATCTGAAGTATACAGAAACAAAGCAAACCCAAAGACTGTTTTAAAATCCCAATTCATAAAGTCGTTTTATAGTTATCAAACTGGAAGAAGAACAGTTGCCAGTAGCAATATTTTACTCACTGCTCTATTTGTGAAGAAGAACATAGATTTCCCTGACACTGTCTGTCAAGCATAATCATTGGATTTTACCACCCCCTGAAGAACTTACCTCAGTGTTTTTGTAGTTTGTGACATTACGGCAAAAGAAAGTTATCTCCACCAGCTGTGCCAATCTTAGAAACCGCACCATACCTCACACCTAGCCAAGTGCCTGTGCCATTCATTAGGAACTTTTATCTAACAAACCAACAGTAGCCTTTACGCTTCACCGTCTGGCGATTTTTGAGACTATTAGCTACCAGCCCACCTCGTTAAATCTGGGGCCTGACACAGAAGAAATAAAAAGACAATTTCCATTGTTCTACGGTATTAGCTGCAGTTGTAAAATTCCTAAAGTGCCAGAATTCACAACTTGGTAAGTCTGTGTGTGTGACTGTGTGTGTGCTGGCCAGCCTAAGCGTGTTTTTGAATGACAGGAGATTTATTAATCCTTTTTTACCCTTATAATTAGTTCGTCCTAGTATTAAGGGGTATTGTATTCATTGTACGGGATTTCTCCTAGCGGGATTGTTTAACTGTGTTCATTCCCCCCTTCCGTAAAGTTTTGTTGAATAAAGGGAAACATTTGAGAACCCTAGCTTTTCCTCTACCCCCCTTATCACTGTAACCCCTTGCCTCAGAGTAATAAGTTTACCATTGGGTTAAATTGCCTATCTCTGATCATCACCCTCCCCCTCCCCTTCTCGTCTTTGGGACCGGGTCTTTTCTGTTAGTAAATACAAGCGGGAAAAGGTGTATTGGATACTTCTCCTCAAACCCCCCCCCCCTTTTTTTGTCATATTTGTATTCTGTAACCTTTGATTTCTGACTGTAAATTGATAATTATTTGTGACT
Organism: Oreohelix idahoensis; assembly: GCA_024509875.1. Classification (NCBI taxonomy): domain Eukaryota; kingdom Metazoa; phylum Mollusca; class Gastropoda; order Stylommatophora; family Oreohelicidae; genus Oreohelix; species Oreohelix idahoensis. The sequence continues at coordinate 70,426 of JAMPIV010015208.1, forward strand.
TGATTTTGTGATAATAAAAGTATTAAAAACTTTATTAGCATTTTTGTGTCGGCTGGCCCAAATCAAACATTCCTCATATTTGTTATCGTAGTTGTGATTCATGTACGTTGTGTGTCAGAATCACCAAATCGGTGTGTGCGCTTGAGTGATTGGAACTGACAAACAATTGTTTGTTCAGAAGGGTGGTAGGAGTAGTTTTGAGAGACAAATATTGTCGTAATAATAGACTGTCCTTACTCTTCCCAGCACTTGTGAATCTAACGCAGTCATGGCACAACACACGATCTCTGCTATTCCTACTGCATTCTACAAATAAATGTATCGCCACACCCCTGTATAAAACGTGTACTGTATTTTCATAATGACCTAGATACAAATACTAACATTAATGTAATTATACGCACAAGGTTAACCTAGAAAGACAGACGGACTAAGCAGAGACGAGAAAGGATAGACGGAGCGAAGCAATAGTACTACTTCGTCTCGCGATTCAAAAGTGAACGCCAATCACATGCGAAACGCGTGAGGGCGATTTCAAATAAACAGTGATGAAAAAAACTACTGATACGATTGTTAAGTTTTGAAAACAGGTTTAAATTCTTATTAGGAAACCTGATTTTTCGCAGAGCTCCTGACTTTATACTGATAGTACAGTCGTAAAGGACTGAACAGGTGGTAGTTGAATTAAACAATTAACATCGAAAAAAGATCGTATTCTTAACTACACCACTTAGCCCCTTGAAAATCATATATTCGTGTACAGAAAGGCTAGTGGACTAGGAATATGTAAGAAATTATCTAACAAGTCCATTAGATAATTAAATATTAGTAATAAAACATATAGAGAACAAAGATACTGTCAGGTTTGGTCATATCTGCTTGGGATGGAAATCCCAGATTTTTGTGAAACATAGTAGTGACAGAAAGTCTAAGATAGTACGTGGGAGGCCATTGGATGAACTTTGAAGTTAAAAGAAATTGGATTGGGTGACCTATGAATAACAAAAAAATGCCTAGAAACGGAGTAGAAATGAATGAAAATGTTGTAATGACTGGGTACTCTTTTGAATATATTCAAAACGATTGGTCAATACACTGGATATCGGCAGAAGAAATCTTAGAAGGGACGCCATATCGTTACACATTTGAGAGATGAGAGCAAGCAGTGTTATTCTAAATTAAATATAAGATAACAGCTTGGACATACCGCAGATCAAACTGTGTCAGTCATCTTTAGTGTGTTTTCCTTACGAATTGTAGGACCGTGGTATAGATGGTGATATTGCATCGTCCGGTCTGAGTACTGCGTGATCCAGAAAGTTGGCAGCAGACTCCCAGCACAAGAAAGCGGCCATTGCCTATCCTATTATCAAACTGAGAAGCAAGCGAGCAGAGGATACAGGTTTCCTGCAGCTGCAATATGAGATAAGAGCATATCAGCACGTAAAGCCCAACCTTGAATCAAATACCCCTGAAGTGAACTTTGTTAAAAAGACAAAAAGGACAGAAATTGTAAAGAAACAGAATCTGTGAATCCCTTAATATTATTTCCACCAATAACAAACACATGAAGTCGTGATGACAAACAACAACCTAGCATTAAAAGCCAGTATTACCTCATCATAATACATCACAACACTACACTTATATTACAATACTATTATAGATCTGGACAAAGATCTTTTGTATAAATTTTTGTACATAAACATTGTGCTTACATTTGATTGTGATTCCTGATTCACATTGTAGTAGGATCAGGATATCTATATATTGAAAAGTTAATACATTATATAAAATTTAACACTTGACTTACTTAAGGTAAATCTTTAAAGTGTTAGGTGTTTGTGATTGTCATAGTGTTGTAAATTGTTGTGAATCTTAACTTAGGTGTTTATCTGTCTGTTGGTTGTTGTGAACTTACACTTCATCACTATCATAACCCTAGACATTAAACGAAGTCATCACACAATTCAAGAATAAGTCTGATTGAGGTCGAAATGTGGTAGCAAGCAAGGTCCTCTGTAATACACCAACCTTATTAGATACAGAGACCTTCACAGCTGATCTCAGTCAGTACACTAAGTCCCCTATAAATATTTATATAATCCCAACTCACCACAATTCTCACAGAGCCTTCACTAGCATTCTACACTCTAAAGGGACCAATATCCATCAGAACTCTCTCAGAAAAAAATTACGACAGACCATACGACCATAGTTCATAAGACATAAGTTCATATGACGATAATTTCATAAGACCGCTAGTTCGCTGGGTTTTTGATCAGCCTAGATTTTAGGATAGAAATAAAAACATTTAACCAAAATATCAATATTATATCTAACACGTGTAAGACCTCTTTGACCACTACGTTATTAAATTAGATTATAAACCACAAATGTCTAGCTTATCTTATCGCTTTTAACGCGTGATATGAACACTAGTCATTTATAAAATTACACAAAATGGATATAAGTAAATAATATATACCGTCAGTAGCCAGTTATTTAATGTATGTACTAGTCAATTATAGCATCTCTTTCTGGGGAATAGCGAGTAATTACATTTACTTTACAGCTGGAGAAATTTAGCTATATGTTATTTAATACGCAATTCAATTAACACAGAAAATTCCAGTGAAATATAATGAAAAACTTTTAACACACCAAATCACTTAACGGCTAGTATATAAATTACCGCAAACAGAGAAAGATGGAAACAACTCCACGAATCTAAGCATTCACTTTGTACGAAAAACTCTTAGGATATCGAGCTAGTTATTTCAGAAAATTCTCTGAGCAACTGATAATGACTTTTGGGGAGACGGGATATACATCCATAGATGCCGTTCTTTCGCTCCTTAATGCGAAAATCGCACCTACGGCCAGGGCCAGGCACATCTACATTTCGATTCCTGAATGAAAGGTTTTTTTCTTCACCTCTGCCGACCGACAACCTCTGGCTTGTCTTTGATTATCCCCGCCTGCCGCATATCAGCTACGTAAGTTAATTCCCCTGAAAATGTAATAATCCAAGGTACGTCTCAGTCTTATCGCCTTGATTCTTCAAAGAAACTGTTAACGCCTGGCCTGTGCCCGCGTGTTTCCCTGATCAAAGAACGATTACGCCGTGCTCCGCACTTCGCTCTGTTCCACCGTGCTTAATTTGCCAGACGGCTTGCGTGTTAATTGCGATAGTGAATCAGGCGTTAATGTAGCAAAAAATATAACCCTAGATGGGGGGGGGCAAAATTGGACGGTCACTGCTGCACTATTTCCATATGTGATACAGAGCAATCAAAAGGATTATATTAAAAGTAAAATTGAATTTTTTAATTTTTTTTAATGTGTTGCAACTCAACCCGATCTATTTCCACACATTTCCCAATGCAATGAGATTGCCCCTAATTCTTCTTTTTTTAAATCAATGTATTGATATACACTTGTATGCAGGGTGGACTAAGGAGCGGACAAGGATATACAAGCAGGAGAATGTAGTTTTTCTGTCCATGGACCAGATAATACAACAGTAGAAGAAATTGAAGCTGTGTGAGAATGTGGAATAGAGCTCACAATATAAAACTATTAAATGATTTCTATAGCAGAATGGAGAGTTGAAGGCAAACGTGCAAGGGGAAGACAACGCTATAAGTGGGAAGATAACATCAAGAGATGGACAGGAAAGAGTCTATCAGAGTGCACCACCAAGACAAGAGACAGAAGACGTTGGAGATCCATTACAGCCAACCTTCGTTGTGGAGATGGCAACTGATGATGATGATGACAGCAGTAGCTATATGCCTGAAGATCTATTAAAATCCATATTTGTAGCTCTTCCATAGAAGAAGAAAAAAAACGAATTATTCATGGTTCGCATGACCAAGATTCTTCAAAGAATTATCATAAGAAATGCGAGAAGTAAAATAAGCCCTAAAATGTGCGATGAAGAGTGCGGGTGTTTAAAATACATCAATGGAATGATATATACGTTTGTAGAAGTAAAAAACAAATCTGCACTTGTGCTTTACGAATCACAATAAGGAGTTCGACAAAACAGATATGACTAAGATCTGAGAATAAGAACATGCTTTGGGAACAAACAGAAGCTATCAGAAACGGCTAATAAATAGAAAACTTGAGCAGAAAACCGAGACATTAGGCATGTCTCTTGATCTGTTCTCTATGTGAGGTGACAAAATAATGAGATTAATGTATGCCAGAAATTTCAGTTGGTGGACAAATATAAACAGCCAACGATAGGTTGTTGGCGACATGCTGATGATCTCAAACAAGGAGAACAATAAAAACTATAACCAAGAAGTTACAGAACTTTATAAATGGGTGCTTGCGCAGAAATAAGCTGTTCCAAATAGGATGACAAGATTGCCAATGTGGAAATGATGGAAATAACCGGACAATTATCAGCGGAATAACAGGCGAGACAAAAACCGTTGGTGTTCGATAGGGCATACATTGTTAGAATGACTGGGAAATCATTGCTATGGATTCATCAGGGTAAAAGAAATAGATTGAGAACTTAAAAAAAAAAAACCACGGAGAATAGAATCGGCAAACATAAATAAGGCTAGAGACGGTATGGAAGAACTTGAAAGGATGACACAAAACAGGAGGGCTTTGAATAAAATGATTAAAAGCCTATGCTCCACGCGGAGCTGAAGGTAATGATACTGGTGGTACGCTGATGATGCTTTCTTAACAGCGGAAAGTAAAAAGAGCCACAGGAAATTATTGATACGAAAGGGACAAAAAGTGACGGGGAGAGAGAGAGAAAGAGAGAGAGCATTCAACCTAAATAGCGAAAAAAAAAAAAAAAAAAAGACAAATATAATAGCCATCTCAGAGCAATTAAATTCGGCAGAATGCACCTTCATTGTTGTTACAAGTAATTTTAATAGATTTAACGGTGGTCTTATAAGGAGCTAATGTAGGCTCTAGTTTTTATCACTCTTTACGGAATTACGCCGTAAGAGGATATAAGGTACTAACGATACTGCTTTGGGAGCAGAAGTATGGATTTCGAGCAGAAGTCAAAATATCGTCTGCGTGGGGACTTCTTCGATGTGTTTGATGGGGTACGGACGCGTTTGTTCAAGCTCCCGTTCTACAAAGTGTGTTCATACATTTATGGTCGTTCTATGTCCCCAATATCTTATGTGAGGTGCACATATGCTATATTCATAACCAGGTAGTATTTCTTATGAGTTTCGGGAGTCGTACGAATATATATTAAAGTGTGAAAAGAATGAAGAGACAGTGTTCTCGACTGACGCAATATCTCACCAGTGTCCAAGACGACAGCCAATTTATGATGAGATATATTAATGCTGCATCTAGAGGAATATGGAGCTCATGTACGCGTACTTTATACTTATTAAAGTCGTCTTTTAATCGTTCTACTATGTGGCGCAAGTTATTGACATTTCGAAGTTCCTCGCTGTAGATATTGTTACCCTAGACACTTAGAATGGCCAAGATGACTAAACTTCAAAAATTACTCGTAACGGGGGGGGGGGGGGTTATGGGGGCCCCTACGCCGGGATATAAAGCAACAAGTCGGAGGATCTGCTATACTTGGTATGCAATCCAGTGATTGAGAAAGTTATCATTTGGACTTTCATCGCCACTAAGCAGCAATTAAGACTATTTTTTTGCCACGGAGGAAGATGCGCCCATTTGCCTGCGCAAGTCGGCTGCATATTTAAATATGCAAATTCAGTATGTAGGTTTTGCAAACAGTAGCAGCTAGGAATTATCTATGAAAGAACGATCCTGAACATGTTTTAAGGCACTCACAGTGTCAATGAAGTCCTACATGCATACCTTCAGTCAAATGTAATACTGTTGGACGCTGTGCAAGAATTTACAGAACTGCATTTCAATATCAATGAAGATTCTACATGTTTTTTTTTTATTGAAGACAGCGAATCTGGATCTGTCAAGGAAACAACAACCCAATATGGCGTGTCACCTTGTTCGCTGTGTAGAGTGAAGGAAGGAGAAGCATAACCCTGTCTTATATTACTGCTGTGGAAGGTCGTCAATCCTAGCCGTCCAGAAGCTGAGGCTGGAGGATTTTATTTTTTACATAAAAACATAAGTTGAAGTTTATTGTATCAGCAGTGTGATTTATGGATAACTTTTAAGCAGGGTCCTTTTATGTGTATATTTTGTGTATCGATGTTTTCTTGTTTTGTTGCGGGTAGGCAGGTGGGATTTATGAATTCACAATACCTCTTTGGTGGTCGCGAATTCGTAAGCGGTCTTTAGGTTCTGCATCTGTTCTTTTCAAAACAAGGGGCCGGCGAACATGGCTGTGTGTTACTGCCTTGTTTGAATTGTTCAGATTCATTATTTGTCTAGTTGTATTGCCCTGTAAATTTTGTAAGTTTGTTGTCGTTGCTTAGTTCAGTGTATTTTATTCAGTTTATTTTCTATTATTGTTCGTAAATTTGTTAGTCTAATCTTGCTATCCTTCAGTTAATATATGCATTATATGGTGTAAAAGCGTGCTTGTCATGTCACAAGTGTGGATCTAGCAAATTTCTTTTTAATTACACATTACACACATTAATACTTTTGTTCTCACCTTTGTATTTTCCTTCTTTGGCCCCATCTACTGTTCTTTTTCGAGCTTGTCCGTATTGTCTTATAATTTTACTCCACTTACAATATCTAATTTCATTGCAGCAAGTTGATAGTAAAAGTGCACATTTTTGTGATATTGCTCACATATTGGAAATTTAAGAAATAAAATATTATTGGAAGAGATTAATTCACAATAATATTACAATATGACTACCTTGGAATATTTCATTAAAATTGGGAAAGAGCTTGGCATGGATGGAGAAGCTCTAAAAACCTTTGCTTTCGCTGAACATGCAAAGGAGGTGAAAAGATTGGAAGACATTTCCAGAGAAGAGAGGGCATTAGCAAGAGAACAAAAGAAAAGAGAAGAAGAATTATCTGAAAAGAGAAGAGAAGAATTATCTGAAAAGAGAAGAGGAGAAGAAGAATTAGCTCTAGAACAAAAGAAAAGAGAAGAAGAATTATTTGAAAAGAGGAGAGCACAAGAATTAGCTCTAGAAGAAAAAAAGGCACAACAAGAACTTGAAGAGAAGAAACTAGCACATGCTCAAATAATGGCTGAAATAGATCTTGAAAGACTTAAATTTGTAAACAGTCATGCTGATCCAGCAGTTGAAGGTGCTGCTAGGCAGGATCATAGTGCTTCTTTTAAGCTACATTTACCTAAATTCAATCCTAACTTTGACGACATTTCTTGTTTCTTGAACAGGTTTCAAACTGTTTGTCAAGAATATAAGTTAGATAAAGCTACTTGTCCCAGCAGATTAATGCTTTTACTTACAGGTGATGCCCTGACTGCTGCATGCACCATGGATGATCTCACAAGACATGATTATGATGGTGTTAAGGCATTACTATTAAAAAAATACCAACTTGATGAAAATGGTTACGGGTTGAGATTCAAATCACTTGCCGGATTCCAGCAAAGATTTTTCTGAATATACCTTGTATATCATCTATTAAATTATGTTTTGGAAGATGGGTTGAATTATCTAAAATTGATCACACATTTGAGAAACTGGCTGATTCGATGTTGAGGGACAAAGTGTTGTCCTCAATTAGTACTGATTTTCTGGCCTATCTCCACGAGAGAAAGCCTGATTCATGGGCTTCTTTAGAAATTTTAGGAAGACAATTTCAAACTGCTCATCCTGGTAAAAATCTCAGTAACACGAAGATTAGGGATCCATTACCAGTGGCTTCTGCCAGAACTATGAATTTCAACACACCAAGGCCTAGATCCAATAGTGTTGACAGGTACTATCGAATGAATGTGGATCACAGTTCAGGATCTTTTCGAGGGCGGTATAATTTTGGTAATAGATCACAACAACCTCAAAGAAATTTCCGCTCATTTGATGATGGATTCGTACCACAATAGCAATTCTCTAGACCCAATAGAGAGTGGAATAGAGGAGGATATAACTTTCAATCCAACAGAGGACATAGACCATATTATGGAAATAATGGTAACCATAATAACAGGAATTTCCAACAAAACAATAACTATCATCGTTCACGGAATGTGGAACGTTCGAACGCAGTTGTGCATCAAAATAATAATGCGGGTAACAATACCCAAATCAATTTTGGTACATCTCATGCAAATGCCTGTAGTGTAGATTTGTCTAATAGATCAAATTGCACAGAATGTAATGCACTTTTTCAGCTAGAAGGTGTGCCCAGACTGCTGTGCGGTCGTCCTCTGCCAGTGATGTCATCATATGATGGTATAGGGTTATTAGTTTTAAATAAAAGGTTTGTGAATAACCGACTGGTCACAGTGCTAAGAGACACTGGATGCACCACTTTGGGTGTACGCAGGTCATTGGTTGATCAGGCTGATTATACAGGTAGATAGGTGAAATGCATAACATTCGGTGGAACAGTAGAATATTATCCTCCTGCTGAAGTGTTCATTGACACTCCATTCTTCAAAGGAAGAAATGTAGCTTTTTTATTAAAATAGCCTGTCTCTAGGATAACTCTTGGCAATATCCCAGGTTTAAAAGAATGTACAAAAGACGACATTGCTCAATGAGAACAGCAGCACCTAGTGATTGCCAATGCTGTTACAACAAGAGCTCATGATCGAGAACAATCTCATCATCAATCGCATACAGAGGTGGTGATTGATGAGACCACGGATGATGATGATGATTAAATTTCATTGGTTGATAAAGAGTCTTTTGTTAAGGTGCAAAATGAGTCATTAAATAAATTTTTTCAGGTCGCCAAGTCAGATGATGTGGTTTATGATGATAATGCAGTACATTGGTACACGATCATAATGGTACCTTGATTCGTAATTTTAGGGATGCCACATCGGTTAGTAAACAAATTATGGTCCCTGCGAACTTTAGACCTTTTGTCTTACATCATGCCCACGATGTTAACTGTGCAGGACATTTAGGTATTGCGAGGACGAAACAGAGAGTTTTGTCGAACTTCTTTTGGCCTGATGTGACAAAAGATGTCAAAACCTTTTGTCGCACATGTAACCCTTGCCAAGATTTAGCAGCTAAGGGCCCAAAACACAATGCGCCTATCCAGGCATCAGACATTTCAGTGCGTTCATTTGCGAAGATAGCAATAGATATTATAGGACCTCTGCCAGTGAAGTCAGCTAGAGGCCATTGATATGTATTGACGTGCATTGATATGTGCACACCCTCTCAAAATTATATCGACTACTGATATCGCTGACGCACTGTTGCTTATTTTTAGTCGATTGGGTTTTCCCGAAAACATATTGTCGGATAGGGGAACTCAGTTTGTTTCCGAAGTGATGGTACAAGTGATGAAAAAGTTTCTTCTTCTTTGTTCATCCTGAAAAGGACGTTGGATGCGTTGTGTCCATTTACAGCTAGGCTGCGATATTTGCGCCTTTTGGCCGACACATCCGACTTCAGCATGGCATTTTTGAGACCGGTTAGCCTTCCCTCTTTGATCCCTACTCACTCAGCCAGACTGCAGTGATGCAGCCTGTTTCTAGGACCACCACCTGGAGGTAGAGTAGGATGTTGGTCAGCTCTGGTTCGCTGACCCTGACGCAAGCAGTCTAGCTATGGGTCGCTGTCGTAGATTTTAGATAGGAGAATTAAGACTTGGGTTGGTCCCTGCTGAATAGGTTAGAATTGGTGATAGTCAAAGTGAGAGTTAGCAAAAGAACTAGATTCCACGAGTGAGATGATAGAATGTGATATAGAGGCTGTCTCTGAAAGCGGAAAAAATTCTTCTCCCTCTCACCTATCTTCTACGACAGCTTTACAGCATCAGACAGTCTAAACACAGATATATCTATTACATATATTTCTATCTACTCACGGGCACGCACATACACGTGACGACAGTTAAACACACAGACGTGGGAATCTATAACAATGAATATATATATGTATATATATGAACGAGCTGACCAACGCACTGATTAATTCCAAGAGAAATTTTTAATTATCATTTAAAATTTCCTCACAACACATAGAAATTACATCAAAACATTTACAAATAGTCATAAAATATCAAGAGAATGCTACAAGGATGATAGCCCCGTTATGATATTAACTCTAGGTTTAGCCCACAGCCCCGTTATGAGACAGATGATGGCCCAAAGAGTCATAAATACATATGGTTAGGGTCTAATATTGTCCTTTAAAAGGAACAATTTAATCAAGCAGCCACTCTTCCGTAAGGAGATTATAACGTGGGGGTGAATCAATAGTTATCAAAAAAACCCACTCAGTCCACTTTCACTCGGTTCTTTCATCAGGGCCCTGTCGTGCGTTTCTCACTTTCTTACCCTATAACTTGCCGTTGTTCACCGTCTGGAGCACGCTATGACACAATCTGTTTTATCGTTTGGTGAAGCGAATACCCAGCTCTGCAGATCTTGGTTTATCCAATTTGTCCGGGGAGCGTTCTCTTCAGGCGATAAGTTTATTCAGATTTTAAGTTAGTGTCACTTGAATCAGTTTTGGATAAGCAAGTTTAAACGGGCACACAGAGTCAAAAAAAAAACACGAGGGTTCCCTTAATTTGGAAAGACAGTCTTGGTTCACTATACACTCTCTCAATACTTGTCGGGAATATAAATGTTATTTTCTTGTAATTATTCTCGCCGCCAGGCAGCATGTACATTTAAATTTGTGGAGCAATATGAACTGGCTCAAAAGCCCAGTATATATTTCTAGTCTTTAGAAACCGTTAGTGGGATGGGTATTACTGTCTATCTCTGATGGCACAGGCACTGTCAGACCAGTGTTACTTGGAAAAAACCCACGTGGTTCAAGATAGGAAATGTCTATGCTACTCACAAGTATGTCTTTTTACTACTAAACGCCGGCAAGTTCTGGGTCACCCCAGTATTCACTACATGAAATGGAAAAAGCACATATAAAATAATTATACATACTATGTATAAGGATATAACTTATATTTTAAACTGCACGCGTAGAGCTTATCATTTAACACTTCCCGTGAGATAAGTTATACTATAAAATCAATCATCATGAATTTGAAACACATATAAATATATTTCGTCAACACTCATGAGACATCTTAGCAGTTATAGTTTGTTTAGCAAATATACTCGACTGAGTAGTTAGCAGTTAAATTAAATTGCTTTAATAGCCGAATGGGTTTCGCTAGAAATTTATAATTTATCTTGCTCTCCACTGTAACTCGTCGACTAAAGAAATAACAAACTATTAAAATAATCACTCTGCACACAGAACTAGTTTAAAATGAAATCGGCGATTTAACACTTTATCACTTCACAAAATACTAGATATAATATTTTAATCTCACCACAGAACTACGGTAACACCACGACTAGGATAATACACTAGATAGGTAGTTAGAAGCTCGTCAGAAATCTGATGAGAACTATGAAATTCGCTATACAAGCTTCATTCGCTAGCACGCGTGTTCCGTCTACTGAAGATGTTGAAGACTGAAATGAAATCAGATTTCAGCTCCTGGGTGGATATTTGAAAACAGGGGCAAACAATCCCACATTTTCTCAAACTCCGAAATCATCTCCCCTTTTACGTGTAAAACACCTACGTCAGCTTAACGCGTGACGTAACTGCCATCAGTGACCGAGAGCGCGCGTGAGTTGCAACTCTCAGACAGCCGGTCTCCAGTGCTGAGCGATTTTTCACGCTAAGCCGGAGCTATTCTGACGATGACTCTGAACGGACACTTATACTACTTCGCACCTCACGCTGACCGGGGCCCACAATGAGCCGTGTCGGCTGGGATTTCCAGACAAATGTCTGAAACTGCGACTATAAGGTGTAAATATTCGCTCCTACTTAAGCGTTCGGCTGATGCAACTCGTTGTTGACCGGTGAAAAATGCAGACGGATGTCGGCTCTCCGGTCTGACGGAATGCATTATAACACTTCTCGTCTGACTGACATCTATGTAATAGAATGCTAGTGCGATTCTCAGTTTTGAGAAAAGAAACAGGTAAAGTTTGCGAATTAGGAAGAAAATATATTTCGCAAACGAATGCTGCGAAAAATACCGGAAAAAGGTAAAGACAGATAATAAATTTAAAAGGATCCGGGTGAGAGAATAGGAAGAAGATCTAGGCAATTTAATGATCATAAGACCTACGTGACAGTCGCTAACTGCATTCCTCACTGTTGACGCGTCTTAGGTTCCATGAAAGAGTTTGATATTGATAGATCGCTTAGTAGCGTCTACCATCCGATCGTGAATGGAAAAATAGAGGGGCTAAATAGATCTTTAAAACAAATGTTGGGAAAGGTGACTGCAAAATACCCGCATGATTGGGATAGACTACTCCCAGCTGTATTGTTCGCATATCACGAGATTCCAAACGAACATACAGGATTTTCGCCGTTTGAGCCGATTTTCGGCGCTAAACCACCTGGACGTATGTCCATCCTAAAACAACTATTGGTATGAGCTGACATGTCAGAGGATGTCCAGACCTCTTACCAATATGCCGTAAATGTAAGCAAGAAAATTGTAGGCGCATGCCAAATTGCGGTAGAGGCGTTGGAAAGAGCTAGACATATGGCTAGATTGTTTGTGACCCAAAATAGAAAGTTACGTCATTTATGGCCAGGTGACGAGGCCTATGTACTGTAACCGAACAAAGACATTAAATTGTTCATTTCTTGGAGGGGACCTCATAGAGTAGTCGAGAAATTGTCAGATGTTGACTATGTTATTGAAGTCAATGGGAAAGAAAAAACTTTCCATATCAACATGCTGCAAAAATTTCATTCTCGTCCCGATAATATCAGACCAGTTTTCGACGCTATCGACGAATCTTCTAATCGTCGTTCTTCTCTGGCTGTCACACAGGAAGAGTGAACTGAATTCCCTGATCTCCCAGAGACACCTTTTTCTAAGTCTATCCTGCCACTCACATCTACTGAATCATGGAAGGATGTTACTGTCTCTCCTAATCTATCGTCACAACAAAAGGAACAGATTTCACTTCTGTTGCAGTCTTTTCCTGACGTGTCACGGATATTCCCGGTCATACGGATATCATTGAGCACGACATCCAACTTACTGATCTTAGACCTATTAAACTTAAACTGTATCCAATTCCAGTCCATTTCCAGTCTCAAGTTCTTAAGGAAATACAGGACATGATTGATTTGTGGATTATTTCAGTCACAATCACCATATGCCTTTCCAATGGTGATCATTAGGAAGAAAAACAAGGCTATTAGGATATGCATAGACTTTAGGCGTCTTAATAGCATAACTATCACGGACGCTGAACCTATCCCTATACTTGAAACTGTTCTGGACAAACTTTCCAATGCCACTTTCTTCTGCAAATTTGATCTACCGACGGGCTATTGGCAAGTGCCATTATATGAGAGAGCCAAACCCTATATTGCTTTTGCTACTCCGTTAGGGTTGTTCCAATGGAATTTTATGTGTTTCGGACTCGTAAATGCGCCGGCGACGTTCGTCCGCACGATGAGAAAAATCTTCTCAGACCGTCACATATATAGACGACATTTGTCTATTCCACGAGTCTTGGAATGATCATTTTCTTGGTCTTCAGTCTCTCTTGCAAACTCTTCGCTTGCATCATCTTACGGCCAGACCTTCTAAGGTTCAGATAGGCTTTGATGAAATTTCTTTTCTTGGACATAGAGTAGGTAAAGGTTTCTTAAAGCATAAGGACAGTACGATTTCTAAAATTCTGAATTTAGAGATTCCTGAAACAAAACAAAAAACAAGTTAGAAGTCTCTTAGGTTTAGTTAATTTGTACAGGAAGCTTCTTCACAATTTTTCAGAAATCACTTCAGTTTTGCCCACATTATTGAAAAAGGACGCTCCTAATAAAGTCATCTGGAGTCACTCTTGTAATGATGCTTTAAATTTCATCAAATATTATTTTTCTAGATCACCAATTTTAAGATTGCCTGATACTAGATATCCCTTCATCCTCAGAGTTGATGCGTCTGGTTCGGGAATTGGTGGATCTTTGATGCAAAATATAGACAACGTTCTTCACCCTGTTTTATACGTCAGTCGCAAGATCTCTCCTACAGAAAGAAAGTATCCCATATTGGAGAGAGAGCTGCTTGCATTAGTCTGGTGTGTAGCCAAACTTCAGCGCTACCTTATTGGCGCACACTTTATACTGGAAACAGATCAGAAGGCATTTGCTTTCTTGCAGTCTGCAAAATTTAAAAATCAAAGAGCGGCTCGTGCATGTATGAATCTTCAACCGTATGACTACGAGATTCTTGATATAAAAGGACAAACGAATGTGGCAGCCAATGTGCTATCAAGATGTGTCAATGACAATAACTCTCAAACAACACAGCAATGTTGAAGACAGAGAATTCCTTACCACATAATGATCAGCTTACTCTACACTAGATTTATCCATCGGACTGATGAAACATAATACACCTTGAGTCTTGTTTAATACGGACTGCGCATTCGATGCATACTTGAGTTTTCTGATAATGCATCGACGTCATTAATTATTGCAAAGTCATCACTTATTGAGTCTGAATGAATAACACAAAATCATGAATTTTCTTGAATGACAGTACGAACGCGTACAGATATGCTGTAGACAATGATTGCTTCCGAAGAATGAGTATCAATTGCCACCTGTATGCTATATGCATTGATTGCTTCTGAGGACATTACTGGGTTCACTCATGATGATGATGAATTTAACAATGGCTTATTTTCGAACAATGGAACACTTTACAACATTTGTTATGTAATGTGTGTATATTGGGCAATGTTAACCGTATACATGAAATTTCAGAGATTGAACTCATCCCAGCTTATCTTGCAAAAGGGAGGTAACAATATTATTGGAATCATTTTGCTTTCATCGTTCTGGAGGATAATGTGAGAATTGTAAGGAACTCTGCGTAACGAACTTTCAATGGGCATAAAACAATATGATGAGAAAAACAAAACTTTTCTTGACATACATACAAATATTTGTGATTTTTTTCATGAACATTTGAAACTTGAGCTAAAAACCAAACTCAGTGCGAAAGACAATGGAAATCTAATACGCTGGTGACTTTACTAACATACTTTAAAATTGGTTATGGATATAATTAATTAGTTTTGTGAGATGTGTATTTGACACCAACCATTGCCACAATTACACTAAGTCTATATCGGGGTAATATAATTGTTTAATAATAATAACTGCATCCATCGTGTTTAAAATTGAGGAATCTTTACCAATTTTGACTCAACATTCCCATTATTTTCTTACAAGAACACAATAATATATCTTTAAGTTACACTTAAAGCATGTAATCACATGGCAAAAATGTTTTTTCTCTTCCATTATGCTTCATATGATTACTATCATTCATTTTCTTTGTGGGAATTTGAAAATTTTACTTGCATATTTTATTATTTTAGGCATTTAATGTTCCTTTAATATAAATTGGACTTTGCCTATGACAATTTGCTCAGTCATTTGACAAATGTGACTTGACTGGACGGGTATGTGTACAACGTGATGAGTTGATGAGTGTGAGTTAGCATTATTGAGATTATCATCTTTTAAGGGTGTGGAAACACTTTGTGATGGTATCTCCACTTTTCTTGTTAAATGGTTTGCTCTTTGCTTAGACATTGGCTATGGTTGATATACCATTGTCCACACTTATAGTATTAAATTGCATAACCCATTGGCAAACTTGGGAGCTATACTAGGTTGATACTACCTGCGGTCTATGATAATACCATATATCACAATTAATAATTTTCATACCTTCCGGGGAACAAAACCGTTGGTTTTCTTCTCGTTGGGGGAGGGGGGGGGGGGGGGGGAGAGATTAAATGTTACAAGAAATTTTAATAGATTTAACGGTGGTCTTATAAGGAGCTAATGTAGGCTCTAGTTTTTATCACTCTTTACGGAATTATACCGTAAGAGGATATGAGGTACTAACGATACTGCTTTGGGAGCAGAAGTATGGATTTCGAGCAGAAGTCAAAATATCGTCTGCGTGGGGACTTCTTCGATGTGTTTGATGGGGTAGGACGCGTTTGTCCAAGCTCCCGTTCTACAAAGTGTGTCGATACATTTATGGTCGTTCTATGTCACCAAAATCTTTTGTGAGGTGCACATATGCTATATTCATAACCAGGTAGTATTTCATACGAGTTTCGGGTGTTGTACGAATATATATTAAAGAGTGAAAAGAATGAAGAGACAGTGTTCTCGACATTGACGGACTGTCTCACCAGTGTCCAAGACGACAGCCAATTTATGATGAGATATATTAATACTGCATCTAGAGGAATATGGAGCTCGTGTGCTTTATACTTATTAAAGTCGTCTTTTAATCGTTCTACTCTGTGGCGCATTGAATGTTCCTGAGGCTGAAAATGATCTAGATGTTAATACAGACATCCCACGAAAAGAAGAAATCATCACAGCAATCAAAGGGTTAAAGAATGGAAAAGCTCCTGGTCATGATAATTTAAATGCAGAGCTATTTAAGACAGACCCAGAACTAGCAGCAGAACTATTAGAACCACTATATGCACAAGTCTGGAAAACAGGGACAACACCAACAGAGTGGAGAAAAGGAATAATTGTCAAATTGCCCAAGAAGGGAGATCTTGCAGACTGCAATAATTGGAGAGGAATAACTCTTCTCTCAGTTCCCAGCAAAATACTAGGCAGGATAATTATACAGAGAATCTCAAAAGCAGTAGACCACAAACTGAGGAAAGAACAAGCAGGATTTAGAAAGAACAGAAGATGTGTAGATCATATATTTACCCTCAGGAACATTATAGAGCAGTGCTCAGAATGGCAAAGACAGCTGTACATTAATTTCGTTGATTTTAAAAAGGCTTTTGACAGTATACATAGGGATAGTTTATGGAAAATACTGAGGGCTTATGGAATTCCAAGCTGCATAGTGTCAACCATAAAAAGCCTTTATGCCAACTTTACGTGCAGCATTGGGCAGAGCAACCTAACCTTTGAAGTAAAAACAGGAGTACGACAGGGATGCCCCTTATCAACCACTCTATTTTTAACAGTCATAGACTGGGTGATGCGCCAGACAACAGAGGGCAATCCAAGAGGAATAAGATGGACTACATTTTCCACATTGGAAGATCTGGAATATGCAGATGACATTGAACTGCTAGCATATTCACATCAGCACATCCAGGAAAAAAACGGATAGACTTAATAAGTATAGCCAGCAGGTGGGCTTGAACGTCAACTTAAAGAAGACAGAGGTCATGACGCTCAATGTGAGCAACCCTGAGCCCATATCAGTAAGGAATCAGCAAAGCCCATATCAGTAAGGAATCAGCAACTGGAACAGACAGATGCCTTCACATACCTAGGATGCATAGTAACACCAGACGGCGGAGCAAGCAAAGACATCAACAACAGAATGAACAAAGCAAGAACAGTCTTTTTTAGTCTAAACAACATCTGGAAGTCCTCTCAGTACAGCACAAGCACAAAATTAGGATTATATCAGAGCTGTGTGCTTTCTGTGCTTCTCTATGGCGCGGAGAGCTGGAGAGTTACAGAGAAGGAAATGTCGAAATTGTCCTCTTTTCACACAACATGCCTAAGAAAAATTCTCCGAATCTTTTGGCCGAATATCATCACCAACCAAGATCTGCTTACTCGGAGCAAGCAAGAGGACATGCACACCATCATAGCTGGCAGACGCGGAGCTGGGTTGGCCATGTCCTCAGAAGAGACCCCGATGCCATCACAAGAACAGCTATGCTATGGACCCCTGAAGGAAAACGAAAGAGAGGCCGACCAAAAACAACTTGGCGGAGGACTGCGGAGGCTGAGATGCAAAGAATGAACCAGAGTTGGGGCACTGTACGAAGGATGGCCGCCGACCGAGCAAAGTGGAATCAATTTGTTTTTGCCCTACAAGACGCCACCAGGCGTAATGGCCACTGACTGCTTTGACGGTCGGCGGCTAAGGATCAAAGAAGAAGAAGACTGTGTGGCGCAAGTTATTGACATTTCGAAGTTCCTCGCTGTTGATGTTGTTACCCTAGACACTTAGAATGGCCAAGATTACTACACTTCAAAAATTACTCGCAACAATTGTGAATGGAGCAGTTCTGAAAGAAGAATACAGATTCAAATATGTGGGCACATGAACAATATCAGATGGAGGATGCATCTCCCAGATTTCCAAAAATAACTACATTCTATGAAATTGAAAATACCCCGTGCAACAAATGTTTGTCATTTTCTTTGTACCTGTCCACTTTTGTCTTTAAGCGGCGGCGTGAGGAGAAGCAGTTTTTGTTCCTGGGCGAGATGTGTTGCCTTGGTCAGTATTATTCAACGTTGTTTATTCGTCTTCTCGGATGTCATCTTGGCCTGTAGTCAGATCTCCCGTTGAAGGCTTGGGAAGGTGGCTGGTCTGACTGCCTACTGAAGTTCATAGTGTTGTTACCACCAGCTTGACAATCTTCTTGCGTGTAATTCTTTCTTTTATGATGACGTTTCCGGTTTTCCTCAGGTATCTCGTTTCACGCGTTGTGAGATTCCATGCCCTATTTTAGGGGCCTTGTTCGATATTGAAAGGAAATTGCTGGATAACAACAAGTAGAGTAATAACAGAAACGAATCCAAAATAAGAATTACTGTTTTCAGATGGCATACATACTCAAAGAACACATGGACACACTCAGTGCAACATGTGATAGAAAAACAGCACGTTTAAAGCACAAGCAAATTAAGGTCAGCAGAAATCCACGTCTACGGTAATAAAAAAAGTAAAAGATTTCAGGTATCTGGGATGCTTGTTCATAGGGGATGGTACAAGGGACAGAGAAGTAGAAACAGGATGTCAAAAGGCTAACGCAGTAGGTTACCAACTGATTCTATTGCTCAGACACCCATACATCTCCCTGGAGATGTATCAGTGGATAAACAGTTTATTCATATCAACTCTTTGCCATCAACACTAAATATGGTCCCCATTTATGTCAACATAAGTAAGATAGTTCTTCAGTGTTGCATAGAGTTTAAACCTGTCTTATGGGAGGAAATAAGGACCCCAGGTCTCACATGGCCCCAAAGTCACAGTGTGTTGTGCATTCATTTTTTTTCTTGGAGCAATATTCTGCTCATTTTGCTCCCGCACTCACCGGATTACATCTCATCACCCCACGATTGATCGACTTGGGAGTACAGTCTTCTTGGAGCTTTAATCTTCCTTTCATGAAATATCAGTTGAGGTAGCAGACGATTTCAGGGGCAAGGATAGCCCAGACTTCAGTGTTAGGATAGACCCACGCACTTGGATTCATACTCAAACTCTACTAGATCTAGTAGTTAAGCGCCCGACATGGGATGCTAACATTGGATTTTAGTTAAAGTAAATGTGTGTATTGCATGTTTTTGGGAGGTGGTCGTCTTGTGGAGGGTCGATAATCGTGTTGTGTAGTTTCTTTAGTTCAACTTAATGGTTTTCATGCTGAACTTGAAATTGTCATTCTTTTGTTGATATAATGAGTTGCTGTAAAAGAAAAGGGAGATAATATTGTTTTTTATCTGTCCTTATATACAAATACTATTTATAGTAATTGTATTTTTAAGGAAAATAAATATAGGAAAATAAAGAGAGTTCAGAATTTCCCACATTTTCTTTTTGGTCGCCCAGTCTATCTGACAGAAACAAATGATAGTGTAAGTGAATTACTTCGCAACAGTTCGGAAGGGTGAACAAAGAGTGCTATCACGTAATTAAATATTACTTTTTGGCTGTTGTAAGTCACTCAATATCACACTTAGTGATTCTGCCTTCCCTACCTCTTCTACAACTCACTTAAGTGTTGGTCACCAGTCTGTCCTTTCTCACCCTACGACAGGAAGCCAGTCATGAATAATAAATTATTAAAAAAACCCAGAAAGTAAGAACATTCCTGGAGACCGTGATCTAGTTTTACAGATGAATGTTAAAGAGACATTGGATAGCTAAAAAGAGCCCGGAGAATGTCATGAAACAGGCCAGTGCGCTAAAGAAGCTTATCAGAAGGTAACAGTCTACATTCTTCGGGTACATAATGAGAATAGGAAAAGTGGAATACACTGTCACAACAGGAATTTTGACAGAAAAAGATAAGAGTTCCAATAGAGAAAATACTGGGCACATAACATAATGGCATGAAAAAATGTCAACAACAGAAATGACAAACAGAACAAGGGACAAAGGTGGAGAGACACGGAACAAGAAGAAGAATCACCATCGCCATGTCTGTTTCCGCTCCTTATGGAGGAAACAGCACAAAAAGCATTCAAGCCTCTAGCAGCGGTGGTTTCTGTAGTAATTTGTTTCACAAGATGAGGTTAAGAAACTGAATAGTTTCTTTTTCAATAGCATTAAAAGTTTTTACCTTTTTTTTAAATTTTAATGAGTACTGGCTGCGAAGTTAAATGGAATGAAGTTAAGTGTAATTCTCTCCACTGACCTCTTTCTGGACACTATCAATCCAGTTTCTCAAAATCTGGTTGTCGAAGTACTCCTTGACCGCCTTCTTCAGAACTTCTTCTGGGCCGACCTTGACAGCCACGCGAAACTCCGGCATTGTGTAGAATAGGAGAATAAGAGAGCTAATCAAGATTTCAAGTACCAGCACTGCGGTCAAGCTGATATGAAACTGTTGAAGCACACCAGAGAAATTAATAACTAACACTATTATTGGAAAAAAATATTCGATGAGCGCCTATGCTTTAAATAAGGAAAATACTTTCTTCTGTGTTAACTATGAAAAGACTGCTTCTAATATTGTTCAACAGACTTAGCCATTGTTTTACTGTTCCCCATTAACTAGTTTGTTAAATGTGACTATGCCCCGTGTAGTTCCCGAGAGGTCCTTATGAGACAAAGAAAGAATATCACTACTGCTTATCCAGGCATGTTGTATATGGCGACTAATATGAGGCTGTGCATGGGGCCGGCAATCTTTTCATTTAAAACAAATTGCTACATAAATCACATCCTTCAAGAGCACGTGAAAACTTTGTGCAAGCTTCCATCAAGGGACCAGCTGCTGTTGTGGGTCTGTGCTCCATTCGGAGCGAACATGAAAATGATGATGATAAAATGCGACTATTTAGCAGCTTCATTTATTTCATTACAACAAAATATTAATAATAATAGTAACCAACAAATCTAGAAAGTCATTACAAAAAGCACAAGGTTATAATAAAGTAGTAATTATAACTTAATTACTTACTTAGTCGTTCATCTTCTACCGTGAGGTGTAGAGGTTTAGAAGAGAGAGCGCCATACTATCCTATCGGCTGTCTTCCTTCTGGCCTGGTTCCACTCTAGTCCTCGGTCCTTCAGAGATTGTCTTATGTTGTCCTCCCAGCGGACTCTGGATCGTCCTGGAGGTCTGGATCCCTGGCTCTTAGTTTCCCATACTTGTCATGGTAGCCGACCTTCGCCCTTTCTGCAGACATGGCCAAATCATCTTAGTTGGGACTGTTCTACTTGGGTCTGTAGGGGTTGAGTTTTTAAGCCATGACGTATCGTCTGGTTGCGGACCATGTCTCCTCTTGTTACTCCAACCACCTTTCTCATATACCTCATTTCTGAGGTTTGGATCTAGCTTTTGTGGATTGTAGTCATTGCACATGACTCGCATCCATACTTCAAGACTGGGACATAGGTGAAGCGGTATACAGCCATCTTCGTCTTCTTGCCAACTTCCCTTTTGCTGAGGAATCCTCGATTTATGGTCTGAAAAAGTCTCCCAGCTGCTGCTCTTCGGGTAGCCAAATTATAAAATTATTATTTTAAAAAATAACAACATCTAAACACTTGCCGTGATCAGCAGGCAGATATTTTCCCTGAGAGCTCCAACACAGCCGAAGAAAGCGACTAGAAATATGATGCCACTGACCATACACAAGAGGACATGCGGATCAAGGAACACGTCAGACACGTCATCAATGATGATAGTATCGCTTGTCAACATCCAGGCACCGAAGCCAATTCCAAACAGGCTTGCTACCTGAAGACGGAAACTAACAATTTATAAACGTTATTGGACTGCTGTGTCTCATGACTGTCCCCCCAGTAATAAGGCTGAAATAGGAAAGTTATCTTAAAGGCTGATTAAACCTCTCATCTCGCAACGAACCTGAGTCTATATCACGTCAGCATACCTAGATATAACACCATTAAAAGTTTTGGATTTTGATACTTAGTTAACGACGGAACGATTACCTAATAGGTATACCGACTCTTGCATCCAAGACGGAAGCAAGTCCTCAATGCTTGAGTTTAATGGGTCCAGAGAAAGCAGAAAGGCGTCTGTCTCACCTTTTCTCTTTTATAAAAATCTCCAAATTAAAAACACGGTGACGGAAATGTCAGACAGAAAGGAAAAGAAGAAAGAAAGTATGAAAAGATATTGTACAGATGGCACAGGACAGGAAATCTTTGGGTGACTTTTTTGACGGCCTATGATTCATAAGGAGCAAAAGAGTAATGATGATGATGCATACAACAGTGACAATCCTCTATTTCTTGTACCCTGTGGGTTCCCTAATAATTGCCTCGTTATGTTAGCAGACTGTGACGGTATTGCCTCCCCTGCTTTGCAGTGGTGGTCCAACAGTGGCCAAAACTCAAGAGTATCTAATATGGGCTTCAAAGCTATCTACCTTCGCACAAGATTACTCTTGGCAGAGATGTAGATAGAAGGGTGATGACACATCTATTACAAAGGGAGTCTTCACAAGATATTCGGAATAATCGAGAACAATACTGCTTTGGCTGAGTATGTTAACTCTGTAATTCTGCCGACGCTTATGTGAAAGATTTAAGCACTTCTTAAGTTCAGCTCGTCTAAGTCCCCACCCCTGATTTACTCAGTGGAATTCTATTATTCTAGTATAGCTCTGTTTAAGAGTGTGTGTAGTAATTTGACTGAGACAAACATGCAGTAACTTTAAAATGATTAAATCGAAGTTAAATTTGTAACATTACAAATAACAAAATTTAATAATCACTTTAGTTTTAACAGTTGGAAAATAATTTGAATAGTTATGGATCGAGAAAAGTTATCATCACAGTCTTTAGGATATGTGAGATATTACAAGAAGTTTAAGTGGCAGCATATATTTGAACTTAGCTGCCAATGATGGTTCTGCTCCTTCTTATGGGTTGGTTCTTTTCACTCTGCTAGCGCTCGTCTCTGATCAAGGTTGTCGGGGGTAGCTCGTTTCCCAGAAACGTCAAGGAAAGTCTACCACGTGCTTCCTTCGTCTTAAAGCTTAGGCCACGGTTCCCTTCTTGTTCCAGAGATAGTACTTTCTGCTGGTACCACCAATAACTATGGTAAAAGAATGGCGTTTTCCACCCCATAGTTATGGGTTCCTATCTTCCCATGCCACCATCCCAATTACTCAGACTTTACCTTCGATGAGAATTAAATTTAATCCCTCGGGATAAAACTTCCTTAACATTAAAATAGAACAGCTTTCATAGTTACTTTATATTTAAATGAAAAGGTTAATAATACAGATAGAGTCTGTTTACATATACATCTCCACTGATTGCAAAATGTTCACAATATAAATTGAATATGTTTTCATTTATGTTTACACTGATTGAAAAAATTTCACAATATAAATTGAATATGTTTTCATTTATGTTTACACTGATTGAAAAGTTTGAAACTTCCGTTACTTTAAAATGAATATTTTCACATAGACATTTACACTGGTTTAAGCTTGAAAACTTACATTAATTTTAAAGTGACTGTTTATAGGGACATTTACACTGCTTTGAGAATGTAAGTATTATACTTAGAATGTGCATCATTTCTTTCATCTTTCCCTCGCTGCTCCATAGGGAACCTGGAACTACTTTATGCTTTCAGTTCTCTATACGAAACTAGCAGTAAAGCAATCACCAGCCCGCGCAGTGGTGGTTCATGAATCATCATTCTATACGCTGAAGTTGCTGTAGTGGATTTTGATGGTATTGTATGGTTGATGTTACCTAGTGTGATGTATGAGGTCAGCTGTGAAGGCTCCTGAGATAAATGTAGATGTGAATTACAGAAGGCCCTTCTTACTACCACTTACGACCTCACACATATCTTTTTTTACTAATGAATGTAGCTACGTTAAAAGTCTAGGGTACTGATATGTAATGTGTTGTGGTAGATTACACACACACACACACACACACACACATATTTAATAAGTCTAATAATAATAAACTTTATAACACACTGAACTAACTCAGGCTGTTTTAGTTTTAAAATTTAAATCTTTTGATAAATTTATTTGTTCTGAACCAAATGTTTAGTTGGTCAGAACATAAGAAATATTATGGAGTTATAAATGGAATGCATAATCATATGACATAATAAAATGGAATGTGTATATCTAATTATTTCAAATGACTGGTTAATATGAATTATATTAAGATAGTCCCAGGAGAACTTATTACTAGATATGCTGTTGGGGTGGTGTCATCACTCCCAGTCTATGACTACCAAACATTGTCCATTGACTTAGGGGATGAATACATGGTTTATTTTCCCACAATGGTATGTCTTTATTAGATGGTGAATTAGTTGGTGGATTAGTTGATAAGTTAGTTGATAATTCGTTTGGTAAATCAGTTGGTGAACGTCCAGCAGGCCAGATATCACTTATCTCGCCTGCGCCGATCTTGTACAAGAGTCTGGTGGCCCCTCCTCTCCGTGCTGGAGTACAATATTCTGCTGCTCTGACACAATGTTAGACTGCACTGGTCCACACTTGTGTATATCACTACAGCATTTGGCACCGCTTTGGTGCCAAACAGAAACTCACAATTCTGAAACAAAAGTATTGGGTCATGTGTCAGAACTCTACCTCCTGAGCCACTTCTGCACACAACACTACACAACAACACCACACAGACTGGGTCAGATCTCTCTGACCACACAGCACATCTTACCCAGTTGGTTTCACATAGTACTAGTTCCCCAAGACTACATTGCATCTGGGATATGTTCAATAGCTTCCTGCTATTGAATAAGATAGGTGATATGTTCCACTGATCTCAACACTAGATCCTTTTTCATAGTTTTATTTAGGCGTTCCTATATATTTTCTTTGTATGTATGTCTCTAGACCCTGAACTTGGGCTGGGGACCTAGAGCGAACACTTACTTGTCGTAATCATTTTTATGATATGGCAGTATCAATCACTCGAAGTATTAAAATATACCAAATAAATACGGTTCATTCTTACCAGAATTCAGAATTGAGAACACAGTTAAATTTGCTAGCAAAACTCAGCTGAGCTGCTGGCTGTATGATGGCGTCCCACTATATTTGTATTCTTCTGGAATCAACACCACTATTAATTTAAAACTGCGTCTCTGAACAGACTTATGTCAAATGGCAAAATTTCACATCTCTGTCCCGCTACTATAAAATGCGTTGACCAATCGCCGACTTCCCCCCTAACTCTCAAATCTACAACCAAAAGTCACTTCAGTCAGATCTCAGTCAAGTATGTATTACGGTCTGTTAGTCCGTCTGTCTCTACTTGTTTTTTCATAAAAAACACGCTTGGTTCTACATGCATTTCCTACACGAATCTGCCTCCTAAGTTATTTTTAGCTACAATTCTCCACCATTTCCCCTCTCTTTAATTACAGCTCGATTTTTACGTTTGCATGCTCAAGGCCAAAATTTTTGAAACTTTAGTGACATTGTTTAACAGCGCAGTCGCTCGTCTGATATGAACAATACAGTCTTTTGTCAATATCTTCCTTATTATCTATCCGTCTGTATAAATGAAATCATATTATTTCTCTGCTCAAGATGGGCTATCAAACTAGCTAGGTTTTATTTTCATAACTCTATTATTAAGAAAAAACATATTTTTTCTCAAGTTTAGTTTTTTTTTTTTGAAATTTGTTCGAGAACCTTCTCTCATGTGTTTTGCCGCGGCATTCAAATAAAGACCAAGTATCGAAAAACGTCCAAGAAATGAATGTCTCGAATAAGAGCTAAGGTCCTTTTCTTGTCCATTTCCTTACTTATGTCAACTAGGGACGTGAATTTTTTTCTTTTCACCCCCAATTGCGTCTTTTTGCCGTTCGAACTTCAAACACGTGTTCAGTCATAATTTTCCTTTTGGTGTCCTCCGTTCTCTCCCGTCTACAAAGGGTAAACGTTTCGTCTGCATTTCTAACTTGTTAGTTTTAAATGGCGGTGGGAAAGGCTGGCATGGGCGAGCATGTCTCCTAGTATCTGACGCATTATTTTTAACCCTACATTTTATCGTTAATTTTGGAGATATTTTAACGTTGTATCCTGGTAAAATTATCACAGTTGCCAGCATCAAATGACTTGGGAGTCCTGTAGCAATTTTCACACATTAAAATTCCCATGGTTATATATATATATATATATATATATATATATATATATATATATATATATATATATATATATATATATATATATATATATATATATATATATATATATATATATATATATATATATATATATATATATATATATATATATATATATATATATGTTAGTTCACATGTTAGTAATGAAACATAGAATGAAAATGCACTACTTACGCCAATCTTGGTTACAGACTTGTTGCTCAGATGAATAAAAGAGACGAGTTGGTCTCTTACACGCGTCTGGGGTGTCTTTAATTTGACAATAAATTCCCTCTCTATGACTCCGTATGTTTCTTCAGTTTCCTAGTCCCGGTGTTCCTTATTAAAATGTAGAAATTTCCTGTGCTTTGTAAGTCGTATTTGGTTCTCCAATAAAAAGGTCCGGTTAAAAAAAAAGGAATTATGAATCTAGTCTTCACTCTGGCTAGGTCTGATGTTGTCTTGGCGAGCGTGAAATTCACAGTAAAATAAAACTGCGAAATGTTCAGACTGTATTCCTATCTTCCCACGCATTGTTTTATGAATCTAATCAGAAAGATTCAATCATTTCAAATCATGCAGATAGGGTGTGATGATTTCAAAATTATTCCACGTGAAATAAGGTGCGTGAAGCAAAAATTCACGTATTACCATATATGGACATCTGGGGGTCTAGCATACACTCTTGCAAACACATTTATAGACTCATATTGTCTCAAATGTTAGAAATCCATGATTACTTTTAAACAAGTGACCGGAAGCGATTATATCATATTTGGCTGCCCAGAATGTGTCACCCAGACAGTAATCTCGTTATCTGTCGTATCAGTACGCAAAACTCCGTGTCAGCCCATCTGGGTTACCAAACGAGTCGTCTTATCAGCGGTTTAATATAAACACGCCGGCGAATATCTTATCTCAGTTGCTCACTGCAAGCTATGATGACCGGGTAACAAACAGGTGACATCACAGAGAGGAGTGTCAACAAATATTAGCACCTACAAAATATTTGCCACACAAGCAGAAAAAGAAAGAAAGAAAGAAAAGTGCGATAATTGACAGCACATAATAAAAATCAGTACCACAAATGTACCGATACTGCCGGAGAGAAACAAAGATCGATATGGGCCGCCCCGTTTTGTCACACAGACGACTATTTCAAAGTTCTATGTTCATCTCCAGCGTCTTTCCATCTATTAATCCATTCACAGTCGTCCCTAGGCCATAACTAAGTGCCCAATCGCTCCAGACTCCGCGATTAAAGCAGGGTCCGGCTCTTGTAGAACAATATTTCCATTTAAAAAGTTATTGTAAGATACGAAACTGCCATAAACTTTTTATTCATGAAATATATAACTTTGTACTAATATTTAAGCAACACAGTTTGTATTTGGAGTTAGAATTTATGAAGTCGCCTTGGCACGGCAAAGTAATGTGTAATCCCAGCATTGGGAACCAGCAGAAGATAACCGTGACGCAACTAAATCCGAGACTTGTGAACCAGCAGAAGATAACAGTTAGAGTCACAAAAGGGAGAGTTACATTACATCACTAAAAAAACCGAGCCTGTGGCCAGTTCTTCAATTCTCAAAACCAGAATGTGGTCTGCGGAACATGTTATTTTTATGAACCCTGGAACCCAAACTGTCTAACAGGTGTGAGTTATACAACTGCGAACCAAGCGGCTCTCGTGTCATATACACTGGCATCGTAAACTAGAGCTTTACTTTTTTGTTATTCATAAGCATTGTGCTTTAGAGTGAGTAAAAAAAAAATATCTCCCTTTCCGTCCCGCGTAGATCCCGAGGGTCTCTGAGGAGACAGGGAAACAATATGTCTGCTGCTCTCGAAACATGTCGTATGAGGCGGATATATTAGGTTGCACTTGGGGCATCTATCTATCTATCTATCTATCTATCTATCTATCTATCTATCTATCTATCTATCTATCTATCTATCTATCTATCTATCTATCTATCTATCTATCTATCTATCTATCTATCTATCTATATCTCTATCTATCTATCTATCTATCTATCTATCTATCTATCTATCTATCTATCTATCTATCTATCTATCTATCTATCTATCTATCTATCTATCTATCTATCTATCTATCTATCTATCTATCTATCTATCTATCTATCTATCTATCAAGAACAAATTAAACTGTGGTTCCACCACTGCAGTGTGGATTTATAATAATAAATAAAGGCTCGTTCTTCCCAGGATACAACCACACCACAATGGCTGACAATAAGCAATGAACACCTTTAACAGGAACTTCCCTTTAATACTATGCACAATACAATAAGGCCTCACACGGCCAATAAACGCACAGGGCCGGCCCTAGGAATTTTGCCACCCCGTGCAATACCATACCTTGCCGCCCCAGCCCAACCTCAAATTAACGTTTGAAATTTTTGAACCATTATGTTATTAAACAAGCTTCAACATTAATTTCATGACCATTAGCCTAATTTTAAATAGTACCATTAATAATAATGTATTGATAAATTGATGAAAATACTGCATAATCATAAAATAAAAGATTGACTTTATTAGAGACAATTATATGAAATAAATGTAGTTACATTACTTACATATAGGGCATGCTCTTCTCATGTGGAACGATGAACTGCTGAGTCACAAACACTTAACTGTAGTATGTACATGTTATAGTTTTTAGCACTATTTTCACATTATTTGAATTTATATGGTTTGAAGTATATACTGCTTAAAAAGACACTTTTCTTGCTTTCATATTTGCAAAAGCAGAAATAAGGTCTGCGTAGTCTAATTTTTGACCGATTTCATGTTCAATTGAAATCATGGCAAGTCCTTCCAATCTAGTTTCGGCCATTGTTGAGCGTAAATAAGTTTTAATAAGCTTCAGTTTTGAAAAACTACGCTCACCACTTGCTACCGTTACCGGCAAAGTTAGTAATATTCTTAAAGCTATAGCGACTGTGGTGAACTTCTAAATACAATATCTAAATTAGAATATAACAGTATAGGCATAAAGTTAAAGATAAGATAGTACTAAAAATTTTCGGCGAGAATCGTAGGTTGTCGCCTACGCCTTCATCTTATTATTTGCTAACGCATAAGCCGAACAAAACGGTACCCTATTTTTCAAATTCGTCCTTGACATAAACGCACCACTTTTTCTAGTTCTAAGAAATATTTGCCTAACTGCATTTGGGGAAAGGAGAGGCAAGGCTAGATAAAACACGCAAATCACGTCTCATATTGGTTCTAACACTACAACCGACTTGCACGCTTTGCCCTAGGCGGGTTTCCCCAATACGATGAAAAAGTTAGAAATGTAGACACTACGGTCATGGAAACACGTTTAGCTCTTATTGCGAATGACATAAGCTCTCGTATTTAGCTTGAAACTAACATAGAAAAAAAGATAGAATTTTGAACCAAGCCACATAGCCCCATAAAAATCGTATATTCGTGTACCTGAAGACTTGCTGACCAAGAATATGTTGTTAGTTATCTAAATAGTCCATTAAATAATCAAATATTGATAAAACAATACATAGAGATCAGAGATACTGTCAGGTCAAGTCATATCTGCTTAGATTGGATCGCATAATTTTTGGGGGGAAAAATTAGGTGAAAGCTAGGCTAAGATGGTACGAGGAAGGGGATTGGGTGGAATTTGAAGTGAGACGAAATATTATTGGCCGACCTCGTACTAAACATATATCACCCGAGTAACGTAGTAGAAAATTGAATTGTATTTTTGAATGACTTTGTTTACAAGTGAAATAAGGGTAATCATTGGCCAGAGTAGTTACAATATGGGGGAAAAAGCATTAGTTGGGGACGCCATTTCTAACAAAATTTTGACACATAGCGATGAGATCAGGCTTGTGCAGTGAAAACCATATTTCTCAAAAGTCTGGACAAAACGGCAGATCGAAAGTGTGCCAGTCATCGTTCACTGTGTATTTCATTGAATAAATGTGGTAAGATTGACTTTATTAACATGTATTTGGAATAAAAATTGAATGTGAGATAATAATGTACGACAATAAGTAAGTAGGCCTGTAGCAAACTTAGGCAAAGCTTAGAGATTGATCCACCATGTGATAGACTGTCAGAGAGGTGTAAAACTACAAGAAAATATGTATGATTATCATCAAGGAGCATAACACCTATCCTATTATATGGAAAGATGACAGCTGGAATTGCAGTGGCGTTGTAACTATTAGGGGAGAGGAATACTGGTGTACATTGTCACATCAAAAGATAATGGTGGCATAGGTTGGTATAAAGCTATGACCCTTTTCGTTTGTTTGTAATGTACCTGTACTTAAATGTGGAATAGTATAGTATACTAGGTATAAAGAAGGATGCATAACCTTCACATTTCAGGGTCCTGGGTACTAACGTTAATGTAGTACCAAACGCTTGAGAACTGCTCGATTCAGGACTCTATCTGTATACTTCAAGCCCATGCTAGTGGCCATTGCCTATCAAAAGGTGGAAAAGATTGTCAAGCGAGCAGAGGAAACGTTCTACCTGTATTCTCCTGCCAAGATAAGTTCTTGTTCTGCACCTGGCAGCTCAACTAAAAGAACTTAACAGTCTAGAAAGTGACATTAAATAAAACTGTGCCTAGTATTAATATTTCCACAAGTGACAAACGAAACAGACTTAACTTAAAGGGAGTGATTATAACCAACAATCTATGGTGTAATACCAGTATTACCTCAAAGTAGAAGAATATAACCACACACTTATATTAGAATAATAGTGTATGTATGGACAGAAGATCCACTGTGTTATTGGAATGTTGTAAATGATTCTTTTGATTTCACTTTTGATTGTCAGTCCTGGTTCAAAATAAATTAGAATCAGAATAATAAATTGTACAAAATTTATTTACACAAATTTCAACCACTGTCTTAATTAAGATAGCCTTTTAAAGTGTCGTTGGTATGTTATTGTTGTAGTACTGTTGGTGGTTGTGAATAATAAACTATTTGTTTGTATATTTGTTGGTTATTGCACATTACACTCCACATTAATAACCCTAGACAATACACGAAGTCATTTTATATAATAATATAGATTAATTTTGAATGAGATCAAATGGGTGGTAGCGGAAAGGTACTCTGGAAAGTTTAAAACACTATTTGTTAAATTCAGGGACCTTCATAGCTGATCTCATTTAATACAATAATAATACATAACAACAATTCATAACATCAAAACCCACCACAGCGACATTAGGAGCAATGTTATTTTCAATAATGTAACGAAGAACTTCAATTGGTGGAGTATTTTCTGGTACTAATTTGGATACTACTTTCAGTTCATCACATAGCTCAATGGCATCAATGTCTCTATTTTCTTGATGTGTTAAAATGCTTTCTAGGTTTCTACATTTGTTTAAGAGCTCATTTGTCATCTCAGCTTTCAATTTAGGGATTGTAGTGTAAACGTGTTGTTGTGTATAGGCCACTGTTGAATGTCTGGATGCAGATGTCATGTATTGGGTCATGCACTGATCATCACTGAAGAAAGTCTTCTTCGGTTACCTCTGCATCATCGAATGAACCTGTCATGTAGACATTGAGTGGGAGTGTCAAGTAACGCGAATGGTGTAGTAGTTCGATGTAACAGACCACTTGATAATAACTCTCACACACTCTCATGTAATGCAATGACGACTTGAACTGCCTCTGACATTTCAATAGTTTAATGAAGGCACGCAAACTGGACAGCACGGATACAGTCATGGATACATGTTGACAAAAATTCATTGGTTATTTGAATCGTGGATGATACATTCATGTAGTAGTGAAATATCATTCAACCCAAGGTAACATTCACTGTTCTGGTAACTAATCGCCGTATCCTCTACTGACTGAACGCGTCAATGAGGATCGGTAAACATACAAAAGTCATTGGCCCAACCTTCATTTCATGGCTAAGTTCTTAAGCTGAAATATGTCCAATGTTTGTACAATAATCAGAAACCACGATAGTGGATTTTCACCTCATAACAAGATCTCGATACCACTGCCCGATAGTAGGATACATAATCTGTTCTCTTGACAGTGATCAAAAATATGATGACAGAAATATAACATGGCCGCCTTCCTGAGTTGTCGCTCACTCACTCGTAGGAAGGTAGATATAAGCCAAAGTTAATTTAGAATGTGCATATAAATAATTTCATAAAGTTTTCCATACAGCTCTACAGTAATCAAGTTACTTCAGGTAGACATAACTGCTGTAGGAAAGCCTGTCATCTTCGTCGATACAAAACACGACCCTAGCGATACGAAGCACAATGTTCCATCTAGGTCTAATCGACTTGAGATCATCAAAAATAGGGTCTGGCATAACTGGAGTCCGAATCACACATATGAGGAGGATCTCTGACAAATAGACTCTTGCAGAGACATAAACTTCTCCTAGAAAAACATCTATGAATCACTGTTAAACCTTAAACAGTGCCAACCCTGGAAAAAGCACTCAGCCATCTTGCGACATTATCGGAACTCTCTACAACCCAGAAGGACTACGAAAACCTGCGCTAGATTCCGGCAGAAAGAATATAGTCCGACCTGAACATACAAAGGTATACAATATACGACTGAATCTTCTTTCACTAGACAAGTAGTACACATGAATTCAGGCCATAAACATAACAAGCAAAATTAATCTATTTTCTGGCCCGAACAAATAAGAACGGACATGAATACAATATCCATGCGCCGAGTCAATATCAAGAAAGATCACTCATATAATCAAAAGTGTAAATCAATCATGAATTATCTAGCTTTACCAGAGGAAGCATTTTCATACACAAATGAATGCAAATATATATTTTCCATATTAAATAGCCATATCGTATTTTTGTAATATGTGCGTCAAAATATGCACGCAACAGGGATGTTATATAAAAAGGAAAAATGTGAACTGTGATGTTCCAATTGCTCGAACCTTTCTTCAATAGAATTAGTTGCAACATCAATAATAAAAAAGAAAAATTCAATTTTGAATTTAGTTTTGGGATCTAAAATAGGTTCATCTCTTGCTTCATAGTTGTGTTCCTTTTTCTGCCGACGCACTCTAGTACATTCAAACGTTGGTATCAAATCAGGATCAGCTTCAACTTTCTCAGCTAATTTTGTAGCATCAACAAGAAAATTTTGAAATGATTTATCATTTCTGAGATTCTTAAGGCTCTGGAGAACATTTCTCAAAGTTGTTATGGCACTAGTCAATTCCATTTTTATGCTTTGCAACAGTTTACTAGCAACATTAATTTCGTTTAAAACATAGTGCCATATAACCAGACAACATAAAAATTTTAAATCTCAGAGTTTTAGGGCAAGGGTTTCAACTTCATGTCTCGCCATTTTGTCTACTGACTCGTCATCAGCAATTTCTATCAATGCATCACAAAATTCCTCAATATAATATCTTAAAGGACGAATGGCCTCGATTCTAGATTCCCAGCGAGTTGTACTTAGTGGCTTGGGCGTTAGAGTTGTAATATGTTTCTTAAGGATTCCCCAACGCAGTGTTGACGCTGAGAAAAACACATACAATTTCTGAACCGTTTCAAAAAATAAAATCCCTTCTCTAGATGACATCGCGGCATCATTGACCACCAAGTTGAGAGAATGAGAACAGCAAGGGATATAAAAAGCTCTAGGGTTCAAGTCCCTAATACGTTGTTGAACTCCTGAATGTTTTCCTTTCATATTTGATCCATTGTCATACCCCTGGCCACGCATGTTTGCGATTGGAATATCCATGTCTGACAATTTTCTTAGAATGCATTCGGTTAACGCTGAGCCTGTAGTGGCTTCTACAGCAATGAAACCAAGAAAATGCTCATGAATGTTGATATCATCTGGATTCGTATTAACAAATCTTACAATTAGTGTTAATTGTTCAATGTGACTTACATCGGGAGTACAGTCTACAACTATGCTATAATATTTAGCTTTCTCCACCATAGAAATTATTTCTTTTTTTATGGTTCCAGAGAGAAGAGCAATTAATTCATTTTGAATGTTTTTTCCCAAGGTAATGTTGGGTCAATCCACGAGCTACTCTCATTAAATGTTCACACATAACACTATCAAATCTGGCAATCAGTTCAAGAAGCTTTAAAAAATTTCCATTGTTAGGGTCATATAATTTATCAGATGTTCCACGAAATGGCAAGCATTGTTGGCTCAAGAACTGGACAATAGCAATTAGGCGTTCTATTATGCTCCTCCAGTGTCGAACTTCTGAATTTAATAACTCTCGTTGCATTGAATCAACTGTCTGTACTGATTTAAGCCTGGACGATAATTCAATCCACTTTGTATGGGACTCCAAGTGGTTTTTAGATTTTTCGTGTTCATTAAGATACACATACAAATGACCCCAATCATTATAGCCATCAGTAGTGAGTGACATTTTATTACAGGAAAACAAGTTACAGCAGAAACAAAATACAGAATCTTTTTCTTTTGAATACACTAACCATGATCGATTAATATGTTCTCCATTGCTTAGCTCCCTAATGTAAAAATTTAGGGAAATTTTCCTACCATTAGAGCTGCGCGGAAAAACGAACGCATTTTTTGGTCTCTCTGGCAGGCCTTTTTTTACGATTTCCAGTCTTTCGGTATCGCTTAAAGAAGGACTCCATCTTGCCGGATCAGTGTACCTCTTAAGTTCATCACTTAAATCTCTGGAATTGGAAACAGTCAAATCAGTCTCATTTTTGACATTGTTAGTAATATCTACGTTACTGGGGTCCGAGTTAGAAGTACTTGCCATGAGCTCAGAATCATTTGTTTCGGCACATTTGCTTATTTTCTTCTGTCCTACCTCAGCTGTTTCAGTTTTTATATATTTATGTAAAGCCCCGCTATGTTTTTGAATATCGCGTTCTTTTTCCAGTTTCCGTTTCCGATATTCAACACCTGATAGTTTTTTTCTTTTATCGGACATTATATCTATTTGAATATTAAAACTGTTTTAATAAACCCTACAATAAAGTGTATTATTTAGTAATGAATGGAGGCTGAAGCACTGTACTCATTTCCATAAAACGTTTTAAAAACTTATTTATCACTGTAACTTCCTTTAATGCACACTCCAAAACAACTGAAACATTCGAACCGCCAACATAGAACAGTCGATAAAAAAACTCCTGATTCCCACGCCAAGTTAATTAATTCCCGTCTCCGGTTCAGCCATGCCGGAAAATTTATCGTGGCGGTCTTCAGTTGACCACTGAACATGGAAAAATAATCCTCTTGGAACAACTGTGGTTTCGACCAAGCCAATAAATTGTACTGACGTCTCTAAAGAAATACCTTTTACTGCCTTTGTAGGAGGAGAAGCTATCATTAGGATCGTATGGCAGAACTATTAGTGAAGACTTGAAAAACAGCTAAAGAACAGATCGCAGGTGCAAATATTTCTTAGAGAAAACAGACAAAATGATCGCTAGCGCAGTGTGGTAACCATTACACCAGCGATGCTCCCAGGCGGAATATTTTGGCGGGATTGTAAAAATAAGTAAAAAGATTTTTTGCCGCGCCCCCCCCCCCCCAAAGCTTGCCGCCCCGTGCAAATGCACGTGTTGCGCCGTCGGTAGAGCCGGCCCTGTAAACGCATCAAATACAATAATGAAATGCCACTGTAAAACTTGCCTTAGCAGCTTAATCTATCAGCATCATACACGAAAGTACGACTTACACTGAAAACCACTGCAATGAATATCGCTCACCTGAGCGGCAAAACTATGGAAATGACACACTCAAATCATTGACAACTTATTAATCTACGGCCTGTAGATAATACGAACTAGACAATACACTGTTCTATAGCACGTTTCACTAGCTTTGCCCAACTTCAAAATGCTATATCTCAGCGAATATATAACGCATATAAGTGAAATTTTGTGTGTGAATTTGAAATGGTATAGACCCTATGAATTAAATTTTTCATTAAAATGCAGCCATTGGTTTCAATTTTCCTTTTTTGCGATATAATATCAAAAGTCTACTTGCCAACACACATCACACACATACACATCTTGAAATGTCTACAGTAAATTATACGACCTCATTTGCACATGATTGGTTTCTTAAACAATTGGCATGATTTTAGCGTGAAATTGCGTGAAATTGCACTTCTTGAACATAAAACATTTTATATCCGGTGTTACTCACAAATTGTCAATCAGAGGTGTGTCTACAAAAAGCATTGTGTGGTTAAGTAGGAAAAATGAGTCTGCGAGTACATTTTATGACATTACAGCAAATCACAAATAGGATTTTTAAGTATTTCTGCAATGAAGCTACTCGAGGAAAACTATATCATTCTATTTCAAACCCACAAAAGAGGACTATTCATGCCTTGGGGATAAGCAAACGATCATTGCACCGCTGGATAGCGACATCTGAAATTTCTAATTCCAGTGTTTTACACACGAAAATTAGGCCAAGAGTGATGGATAATTTTGACAGAGAATTGATCCGCAGAGAAATTTGCAATATGTTTCACAATAATGAGGCATTGGCTTTAAGGAAATTGAAAATTTGGTTAAGAAATAATAATGACATTGGTATTTCCAAATCTACGCTATGGAGGACTGTTAGGAGTTTGGGATTCATTTTTAGAAAATATGTTGGTGGCAGAAACCTTATTTGCGAGAAGCCTCATATAGTGTCGTAGATTTGCGATAGGTGATTAAAACTTAGTTTGGTCCCTACTGAATAGCAATAGCAACAGGTGATAGCTCAGTGAGATGATAAAATAGAAATAGATTTCACGAGTGGGGTGGAGGAAATATAGTAGATTCTGTCTCTGACACTCGAGAAGCTTCTCTCAGTCAGCCTATCATCTACAACAGAGTTAGACTAGTCAGACAAATCTAATATAATATATATTAATATATAGGTTCCTCACATACCCACACACATAAGTGACGACAATAGACGCACAGACGTGAAACTATGACCATGAAAATATCGATATTTGGGAACGAACTGACCGCCACACTGATTAAGTTTAATTGAATTTTAATTATCATAATAAAACTCATCACAACACATTAAAAAATTACATTTAAGCATATACCGATAGTCATAAAGTCAATGAATTTCTACAAGAATGATAGACCCATTGGTATGATCTATCCCCTCGATGTATAGCCCACAGTCCTGTTAGAAGAAAAGTGATAGCCCCAAGGAGTCACGGATACATATACTGAAGTCTTAGATTTCCCTTTAAAGGTATGGACAGACTTTGATACTCTAATCTATCCTAAGGACAATATTGTTAGCAACAAAAAACTTGCATAAAGAAATTACAAAGTGGGTGCATATATCCAAAAAAAAACATCACTCAGTCTACTCTCACTCTGTTCTTTCAGCAGGGATCCCTGTCTCACTTTTTTACCTAATGTCTGGATGGTGTTCGCCGTCTGGCGCACTTTATGACACACCCAACGTAAATCTGCCTTTCGTTTGATGAAGCGGATACCCAGCTCTGCAGATCTTGCTTTCATCCAATGGGTCCGGGGAGCGTCCTCTTCATGCGATATTTTGTTCAGATTTAGTTATTGTCACTTTACTCAGTTCAGGTAAGAATTAGTTTTAGCGGGCCCACAATGTCAGAATCACGAGGTTTCCCGTATTTAGGAAAATGACCGGTTGGTAACTTCTCTCAAAAAAATTATTATTGTTCACACCACCATTTGTCAAAAATCGTCGGAAAGTTAATGCTGGTAATATTTTTCGCAATACTCAATGATGAATCAATGCCGTTATAAGTTAGTTTAAAATATTCTCGACTGATTATTAGCAGTTTAATAAAATTTATTAATAGCCGAATGAGTTTAAGCTAGAAATTATAATTTATTCTGCTTTCCACTGTAACATGTCGACTAGCGAATATAACAGACTTATAAATTAATTTCTTCTGCACAGAATCTAACTAGTAAAATGAAATAAGCGGTTATCACTGGATCACTCAATACTACTAGATATATAATAATATTTACCTCCACACAGAACTACAGATTAATACCACGAACTAGAATCCTTCAATATAATGCCATATAATGTTGCCAAGAAACTCAGAACTTTGCAATATATAAGATATTTTCTAGCACGAGTAATCTGTCTACTGCAGATTTAGGAGGACTGAATGAAGTCAAGTTTCAGCTACTGGGTAGATATATGAAACAGACAAAGGATCCCACGTTATTTCGAAAATCTGAAATAGCCTCCCCTTCTCGTCTAACACTTCACATAAACTCAGACGCCTGCCATAACCTGTCAATACGCGTCTTAACACCTCACGCTGAGAACTAGCCGTAGAAGCGTGAGTGTCATGGAAAAACGAGACGAATGTCTGCCATTCGGTTTCTCGAGAACGAATTTCTCACACTATTCGCTCACATCCAGGGGACTGACACATGACGTAATAAAATGCGTTTCTAAATGAGAAAAGAAACAGGCGAAAGTTTGAATGGGAAAGTAATATTTTGTCGCAAACGAACGAATGCGAAAAAAAAACAGGAAAATGATAAAAGAGCGATAATAAATTAGAGGACACGGGTAGAAAAGAAAAGAATATAGAAAATTTATTGATCATAAATCTCTATGCGACATATAGTTGCAATGAGAAGCAAATATTTACGCGAGGTCAGAGAAATTAGAAGAGATTGTTAAGATTTTGTGTATTTAGATGAAACTTGGATCAATGCGCACCACAGTAATGAACGAGAATGGCAATCATCTGATGGGACAACTAAGAGACTAGTACCAAGCAGCAAAGGACAGCGCCTAATAATTGCACACGCAGGAAGCAGCCATCATGGGCTTCAAAATAATACTGAACTCATATTTGTTTCAAAATCCACAGATAATAGGGATTATCATACAGAGATGAATGGCAAGATATTTCAAGATTGGATTGTGAATCATGTACTTCCTTCATTGGATAGACCGTCGTGTTTGATAATGGACAATGCTTCATATCACAACGTTGTGGCATCAGAAGATAAAGTTCCTAACTCATCAAGTACTAAAGATGTAATAAAGATTTGGCTGACCAAAAACAACATTCCATTCAACGAAATGTCCCTGAAGCCTGAATTACTTGGAATTGTAAAAAAGACACAGCATACAAAGATATTTCACATAGACAAGGCAATCCATGAACACGGTCACAGATGTTTAAGATTGCCTCCTTACCATTCTCACTTAAACCCTGTAGAATTAGTCTGGGCTAAAATTAGGGAACAGGTAGCAACATAACATAGAACGTTCAAATTAAAAGATGTTGAAATACTTACAAAAGCCGCCATCTCCAATATAGCCAGAGATTATTGGAAGAAATGTGAGAACCATGTGTTACAAGAGGAAGAGGAATATTGAAAGAATGATGGTTTGTCCTTCATTCAGCCGAGATTGATTATCAATTTCTCAGAGACATCTGATTATGATTCGGATGAAGTTTAATTTCTTTAAAGATGAACTTACCGTTATTTACAAGCAAATTAGAGGAGCAACATTCCATTATGATATTTATGAACCGCAAAGAGGTGATACCTATTGAAATAATTAGATCAATGAAGGTCCAGTTTGGTAGCACACTAAATGTCAATGGCAAACAATGTCACGAATATCTCGCATGCAGATCATTTAAGAAATCATCTTCAACAGGTATTCATTTGCAAACGTGATGGCCACATTATTGTAATAGTAGATACGCCTATGCCTATTCAATTCACAGAATCTGTGACTGAAGTGGTAAAATTTCTTTTCTCGATACACAATAATTAGTATGCCGACAAAGATCAAAGGATTTCATTCGTTTATGGGAACTGGACAAGATGTACAGATATAAAGTATATATTTGTTGGGTCTAACCCAATGTAACATCGTATGCAAAAAATGGCATTAATAGGTTGGACGGTTAATCAGATAATTACATTTGTTTGAGGACAAAGCTAGTGAAACGTGCTATAGCATTACAACGTACTTATCCACCAGGACCGAAATATGGCAAGCACTCAATTAATAGTCCATAACATGAACCACACAGCAATCTCGCTGGCAAAAGGGATATCTGCGTCCTATCAGGACGATGGCTAGATTCTGACTGCCCAAATTAGCGCCTTATTTGCTGACTTCCGGTAGTCACCTGACCGACCAGTTCGGTTAGCCCCGGCCTCGTCCGGCTGACTTTTCGCCGAGCACAATACCTAAGATGCACTGCGAAATAGCGCTGTGACACTATCTATCTATCTATCTATCTATCTATCTATCTATCTATCTATCTATCTATCTATCTATCTATCTATCTATCTATCTATCTATCTATCTATCTATCTATCTATCTATCTATCTATCTATCTATCTATCTATCTATCTATCTATCTATCTATCTATCCATCCATCCATCCATCTATCTATCCATCCATCCATCCATCTATCTACCCATCCATCCATCTTTCCATTTATCTTTCCATCCATCCACCTATCTATCTATCTATCTATCTATCTATCTATCTATCTATCTATCTATCTATCTATCTATCTATCTATCTATCTATCTATCTATCTATCTATCTATCTATCTATCTATCTATCTATCTATCTATCTATCTATCTATCTATCTATCTATCTGTCTATCTATCTACTTATCTATCTATCTATCGCTCTGTCTCTCTCTCTCAATAAAACACGTACTACACATATGAAATAAAGCTTGCATACACGTAAGTTACTTATAAATAACCAATGTACTTACCCAGAATATGAAAGTAAAGAAAAATATGGCATATTTCAGCACAAAGTGGATGAAGGTTCTTCTGTGAAGTCTGATGTACTTCTTTCTGCCCGGCACAAAGAACTCAAGGCTGAGAGTGTCTTCATCCGTGATGTTTTCATCGGAATATTCTGTGGGGCCCGACGGTGGCAATGTTGGTTCGTCACCTTTCTTGCTTCCTTGGAAGTTGAGTTTGACCTTCGAAGAAGAAGCCTGTTCGTTGCAATGCTTTTTCAAGTGTATGCTAGAACCTGTGAGTGGAGAAGTCTCAGATGTCGATTCGTCTAGGGAATACCATTCCCTCACAAATTTATTACTCTTTTTCATATCAATTTCTTGTTCTTTAACGCTGTGTTGCCTGTTGAGAATTCGTCCTCTTCCTTTCTCGTATACTTTCAAATGTTGTAAATCACTTTCTGTATCTTCAGAATTCAAATACGTAAATATTCTATTTTTCTCATTTGTATTAAAGACTCATCATTTTTATCTAATGCATAAAAATTTTCGTCGTGTTTTTGTTTCTCTTCACGCGTCATTTTCCTGTTACTTCCCTTTTTATCAAAGGCAGTAAAATCTAGAAGAATACTATCACTGATTTCTGCACTTGTGCCCCTAGATGGCAAGTCAAACTCGGTTGGTGCTGGAAGACTTAAAGTTCTGTGGAATCGTTCTGAAAATCCGTGAGGTCTCATCAATACAACGGAGTGGGACCTACAGTAACCCCGTCCAGCGTCGTTAACTCTTAGACCCATCGTAAAGTCTGCCTTTCGAGCAACAGTCGTTTGAGAGTCCGTGTAATCGCGATTAGTGTTCTCTTGCAAAATATCTGCGTCAAGCTTATTATCAAGTATAGAATTATCAATGAGAAAGGAAACTCGTTTTGGGTATGAGCTTTCTGGTTTTTCTTTAACTGTCTTAAATATTCCTCGATCTGGGACTAACGTGCTCCTTGTTTCATCGTCTCTTATAAATATTCCATTGTAATCATCGTTCTTCTCGCTTCTAGGAAGCTTCAGGGGAACGGAACTATCGTGCGAAAATATTTCGTTTTCTGATAACAAATTCTGTTCATTATCATTAGTGGTCACGCAAAATTTGGTTTCGTTAGTTCTAGTTTTTGGTCTCTGGACAAGATCATTATCTGGTAGAGATTCCTTACCACTAACTTCATGGCTTGTGTCACCCGTTATCTCTCCGGTTAACTCGTTCACCTCGCTTATTTGTTGTAACAGTAAAACATCATTTGAATCAGCGCACATGTCTTGCGACGTTTTAGTGGATACATTTTCACTTGAAAGATAATCGAACACTTCTACGTTCAGACGGAAACTATCAGACTCGAAGTCGTCGCTGACTGATAGACGCTGAAGTTCTAGTTTAATAATGTTAAGCATTTCGTCGTACATGTTAAATTGTCCACCACCAGCTTGCTCCGAGTTTTCACGGGACAGTGAATCCTCTGTCATTTCCGTGATTTCAGTCTCCGAAAAGGCATTCTTTTGTTCAGGGTTGTATCTCCTTGATAAATCGACTGCTTTTCCATTTTCGTAATTGTGCGTGTGATCTTCACAACGGGAGCTTATTGTTGGAGTATCCGCTTTAACATGAAAACCTTTACCACTTTCATTCCAAAACGGAGATTTATGTTTTGAAAAATCTGTCGTATGTCGAAGCTTGGTCTGTGCAGTAATGTAATCTTCAGTATCGTATTCTATTACTAGAGATTCTGATGACGAGCTATTAGAACTAACAGATGGAAACTCGAGCACACTGAGTTCCGCTAATTGGGCGGTCTCACAGAGAAATCCAGTGTGAGAACTAAATTGCCTACGTAAGCCTGAGCTGTCAGCATCTAACTGATTTTTTCCTGCAACACAACTTGTGTTTGTTTCTATGCTAACGTATGAGTCGTTCAGTTCTGTCATGTCAGTCCTAGTATCTTGAGACTGAACTGCATCAATTCTTTGTAAAATTTGATCAATGAAGAACTTTTCACTTAACTGTTCTTCCTTTGCCTGTTCAATAGTATGTGAATCCGCTTCTCTTGAATCATCATCATACCCTGTAGAAAAATAGAAACTACCATCGCCATTTCGGTTAACTTCGTAGTCCGCTGACTGATCAATGTCGTTCTGGGCCTGAGTATTAACAGGACTAGCATTTGTCATGGTTTTCTGGGGTAAAAGTGTATCGAAAAGGTTGCATTCTCCTGGGATTGATAAAAGCATTGTTGGCGACATAATGTTCATTTCTTGCGGCAGGATTGGGCACGGAGAGGGCACCTGGCTAGGAAAAACATCCGACTCCGAGTCTGATGACAATTCGGATGATTTTATTGAAACGTTACTATGAAATAAACCTACAGGAAGGAACAGGTGGTCTCGTAGTACACATGTTGTCTCCAAATTAATATTACCCTCGGACTGATGACCAACATTATTGTTTGGTAGACTTTCACTTTTCGAACGACTTACATTGTCTGTTTCTATTGTTTCATAGTTTGCAGCTGCAATTTCAGTAACATCAGATCCATCCAGATTTGATGATTCTGTGAACTCAGATGTAAAAATATTTTCTGCAACCGATATTTCATCATCAAATATTTGTTCTTCCAGCGGAAGAATTGACGTAGGGCTCGTTTTTCGGTTTTGTCCCAAAGTGCCAGATTTCTGTGCTTCAGCTGTTTC
This sequence comes from Oreohelix idahoensis, assembly GCA_024509875.1. Lineage (NCBI taxonomy): Eukaryota > Metazoa > Mollusca > Gastropoda > Stylommatophora > Oreohelicidae > Oreohelix > Oreohelix idahoensis. Next base: position 114,485 of record JAMPIV010015208.1, read on the forward strand.
CCCCGTCGCTACATTGGTATCAACTGGCAACAACTCTATACCAGCTGTCATTAAAATTTGCTGGTCTACATTACTACAGTCAGCACTGCTTATGGAATTTGACTGCTCAGTTTCCACACTGTCCATGATGATGACTGTTGGAAGTTCAATTACCTACAACATTTAACTGTTCTGGATCATCTTGCATGATGTTTATGTGTAGTGGCGTCCGTCTTATTTTTTTCTTTTTAAGAACTGTATTAACAGTTGACGCGTAACAAGATGAAAGAAGCAATGTCAATTATATTCATTGAATGTATAATTTGTTGCCCAGATTCGGGATGGAATCTAGTTTTATTCTTGTGCCGTTGTATTTATGGATGTTATGGGAGCTAGATGCACACAGCTAATATCTGAGGTTTCCTAATTTTTGACAGAAGAAATGAATTTCGTTACCATGTGTGATAAAACGAAAGGTTAACCAAATGCTAAATATGAGTTGTTGTTGTTTTTTTTTTAAATTAATATTTCAATTATTACGTTTACGTAGTGAACATTACACACGCGTGCACGCGCACTCACAGCGCCTGTGTCCAAATTATTTTCTCCTCTGTATTATACAGAACACAAATACTCGTAGTAATAGTTCATAATCTGCTGTTTCCTGATTTGATAATATGTACAGTATGAATTGCTATACTGTACTTTACAGCCTAAGTCAAAGTAAAATGTAACGTTCACATTTAGAAAGGGGAAAAAACGATACAGACCTTGTACGTATTGTATTTCAGATATCTTGATAAACAAATGTGGTTCGCTCATCTAGCGTGAAGTGTTCTTCAACGCTGCGCAGATCTCGCCGCTTGAACTACCGCGTGACTAACGCGGGGGAGAAAGAGCGGGATGAATACTGTACCACGATCGTCTGTTACGTACCGAACTGGTTCCTGTTAATTAAGATTAGTTCCAACTCAGATTAATTTTGACGTACGACATGTGTGAGGGACTAGTAGCCACATTCTTTATTTGTATCTTCAGACACCCCCGCTGTACTCGTCGAGCATACTAGCCTTCATGTAGTGCTACTACAACGTGATACTGTGACCGCTTGGCATACACTACAATTAATACGTGTTAAAAACCACATAAAATGAGAAATAACAACGTTAAAAGCAGTTAAGACAGTTGTGCACAAAATACAGTATCATGAAAAGTTCACGGCTTCGAGAGAAGCTGTCCCAGAACTACAAAATAGTAAATGCATGTTTATTGAATGGAAAGTTTTGGAAGAAGTTGCTAATCTGGGTTTTTTCCGTTGCTAGAGTGAGAGTCGTGTGCAAAACGTCGAAAAGCTGAGAAAAGCGTGTGCAAATGTAGATGTTTGGTATCGTGTGAAAAATAAAGCATCGTGTGAAAATTGGCGGGAAAAAAGAGTGGGCTGTATATAAAGAAGAGACGTGGGCGATTGATAGGGCTTGTACAGATTTTAGGATTCGTTAGGCGAGAGGATTTTTACAGAACTTCGTCTTTGAGATTATCAAGACAAGTTGTTTTTAACTTGACAAGTTTTGTTCAGGTTAGACAAGTATTTTTAAGTAGACAAGTTTGTATTTTACTCTATTAGATATATTATTCCTGTGGATTTACATTTTCATTTTTGGATACTCACTTCTTTGTGTAAGAAAGACATAAGTATTTCACTATTGTGCCAATGACATTGCTGTTCCAAATCACGTTAATAAACTATATTTTATTTTTCGATATTGCTGAGTTTTCGTTGGAATATTACAGTTGGATACTTTGACATAACCATTATACGAGATTGCTTTTTACTAAAACATAAAAAAGGGTACGAACGAACTCTGGGAAGGAAGAATAAAAGAAGGTCAAGAATTTCCATCTCAGGCGGACAGGCCTGTAACGACTTGAACCAAGAAACGTACAAGAGTTAGCGCTGTTCAAAATATTTACTTGCGCTCAACCATTAACTGAACTGACCCGATCAGCTGACGGACACACACACATTCTTTCATTGATGCAGTAAACACAGCCCGGTAACACGATACTATTTGATGCCGCGACCTGCGCACAAATAACTGCACTGCCACAATACCTTAATCCGATGTTCTCCTCTACCACGCGCGTCATTCATGTACAGCGGGGGTGTCTGAGGATACTGTCTTTTATTTTTATTTTATTTAGTTTTTATGTGTCCTATCTAGCCTTCACTTTCTTTCCTTTCCTGACGAAGGCCTTGTGGCCGTAACGTAGACTATTTTCTTTGTCCTTTGTCCTCGTAAGACGAATCACCTTTTTTCGATTTTTTTTTCAAACCCATCCATCATTCATGTAGAGGACGGTTGTATGTAATTTATTGTTAATACTAAATAAAGAGATGTGTACTAAAACATGTGGTTAGTCACTGATGACGAGGTGGGGTGGTTGTGGATAGTGGATTTGTGTGTAAAATACTTCTAATGTGTTTTACTAGCCAGCTGGCGAGGTGGAAGGACCTTATTATCTCCCGCTCCCCACTACTTTGATGTTTAGATTTTGAAATCGAAGACTAGCGGTGATTCCTGTACAAAAATGGACGGAAAGCGAGAGAACCCCCGCCGTATTACACTTTGTACAGTCATAAATAGAAGCAACTTCCTCAGAAAAGACAACGACGTAAATGGGGTTACAAAAGAACTGTCTTATCGTGTAGGAAGCCTCATGCGCCACACATGATGCCCAACAGTCATCAAGGTTCTTCTTCTCCCTTTCCGTTCCTTCTGGAGTTTGTAGCCACCGCTGCATCTGGTCTCCTTGCAGGAAACCTGCACCAAAGCGTTCATATGCTCACGCAGCAGTAGTTTCTGTAGCAGTTCGTTTCACATGATGCGGTCACCAGCCCCATGCACAACTTCATATGATCCGATCTTACGACATACCTGAGGAACAAATAGTGATGTTCTTTGTATGTCTCCTCCCATAACCAACTTGGTTGAACGGGACGCGCCTCGTCAAAATGTTATTTAAAAATAAATATAAGAGAACTAAGCGGATTATCAAGCTGTTGTAAGCAAAATGAGTATTAAAGATACCTTGACTATAGGAACTTGGAATGTCAACAATAATGTAAAACAGAAAATTATATAGCAACAAGAGGGAAATGAATGTACATTTATTAGGATTGTGTGAAATGTGGTTTGCTAGAGCTGGTTAAATATAATCTATAATTGATAAAATAATTTATTCCGGAGAAAATAAATAGGAAAGAGGAGCAAGAGAGTAAAACATAAAGGCCTAAGCTTAAATAAAAATAAGACAGAAGTAATGGTCAGCTAAAGGAAAAGGACTTATCAATGTCGTAGATTTTGGATAGGTATTTAACATAGATAGGTCCCGTCTGGATAGAACTGGGAAAAGGTGGTAACTCAGTGAGAGATAATGTAAAGAAATAGATTTCACGAGTGAATGGTGAAAAGGTAGAGTCTCTCCCTGGATTTAGAAGATACTCTAGTACAGCCTATCTTACAACTGAAATTTGTTTATCAGACAGTTTACCTTTCTGTATATATTAACATATACGCTATAACCACTCACATACACACACACAGATAAGTGACGACAATCAGATGCACAAACGTAAAACTATAGTAATTGGAGTAGGGATATTGGGCCGAGCTGACCAACACAGGTAATTAAGTTTATGTTTAATTTATTTATCATTAAAAAAACTTCACAACATTCAGTATCAATAGCAATAGAAAAATCATAGGTTACAGAAATCATAAAGAAATAAACCCCATAAGTGCAATCCCCTCTGTTGAGACAAGATCCCACAAGAAGAAGTTAAATAACCCCCAAAAGGTCAAAAGATTTGCGCTATGGTATAGAATTTGACTATACTGTAAAGAACAGAGTTCCTAATTAATCTATTCAGAAAAATAACAGTATTAGCAAACAAAAGAAAGGCACAACAAAGTGAGTACAATGATTATACAATAGAAGAATTATTCACTCCTTCTTTCTCTCGCTTCAGACAAACAGTGGCCACTTTCAGTCGCGCTTACCTAATTGTTGATTAACAACATCTGGAACATATCTCCATGGTACAAACAGCAAATCCAGTGTTGGGTTATTTTGGCAAAATAAGCCCCAGCTCCTCCAAGTTTGATTAATCCTGTTATTTGGGGAACGCTTATTTTGTTACTGTTAATTGGATCTGTTTATGTCACATCAATTAGTCCAGGTAGGAAAATAATTACGAGATCTAGTGTTCACAGTGTCAGTAGCTTGTAATTCCAATAATTAAAGAGATTGTCAGGTATGTAAATCTCTCGGGATAAAAATCCTCGCCACAACACAGTGGTCGGTAGTTGTAAAATGCTCATTTTGATAATTTCGCCACAGCGGGCTGAATGTACATAAAAATGGAAAAAAAATCTGGATAGCTATAGGTCCAGTTACAATTATTCTTATAGTCTTTTGTTGGTACTCTCTCTCTCTTTCTGCGTGAAACAAGAGGGCCAAACAGGTCAACCTCGGAGACCCGATATTTATATAAGAATGTTTTTTGGTACTGTTGGACTTAAACCCGTTTTCTCAGATTCAGGCCGCTGGTAGGTTTTGGTTTATGACCCGTACGCAACACAGAAAAAATAAACTATCTCCAATCGAAATACTAAGAAATCCACTTTAACAATGGTCTAGGATTCGAAGCTAGATGTTCCGAAAATTCTGAGGCTACTAGATAAATGATTTTAAAAGCTAGGATATATATATGAAATATGTAGAAATTCGCTATCTCTTGCGAGATATAGCGCGTTCGCCCAGATTTTGGGAAAATCTGCGGTCGATTCCTGAATCAAAGCTTTATTTCACGCCTTTGCCGACGCAGAGGCGTGGGCCAACGAGCAAACCGTCTTTTGATCTCGGCTCATACTGTAGCGAATTACGGGCCCTGGGATCACGAACTGTGGTTATCTCCCCCTGAGGAACTGCAACCGTCAAAGGTCCTTCTTTTGACTTACCGCCCTTGATTCTACAAATATACGACTCGTTCTCTGATCTGTCACTATTTCAACGATTGCCCAATCGTTCCCGTGATAATTCAGTTAACGGCTCTGGACTAGCTAATAGGTCTGTTTGTAAACATTCCTAGTGCCTGTAAGACATAGAGAAACGAAAATAAGCGTGGCTAAATTATGAGTTAGACAGATATCGAAGTGTAGGGGTTCTGCGTTTAACCAAACGTGCATACTAATAAGAAAGCAAAGGTGGGAACCAGGTGGGAGCAAAAACATGTGGGTACATGTAATATATTTACATAACTCTGTCACAGTTCGTCCCGGCTTGAAAATATGAAACCATTCATGTATACTTTATAGAAATAGAGTTACCTGTATCGTAGCTTCCGGATGACTGTTTTCTTCACTCTCATCTTCCTCTTCCTTCGTGCTCCAATTCCGACTCATAAAGTCCTGGTATGTATTCCACTTTAAAAGAATACACTCTTAGCAACAATGCCCAGCGCATTATCTTCGCATGAAATTCCTTATTCGCTCCAAGAAATGCCAGGGGAGCATGATCTGTCTGCGCCGTGAATGATACTCCGTACATATATTCATGGTGTCTCCTTATCCCGTGAACCAGTGCCAGACATTCTCTCTCCACTGTGGAATAGTTACGTTCTGTTTTATTCAGTTTACGACTGCCGTATGCCACTGGGAATAGCTGGTTCGGATCATCGTCGCCTGCTTGAAGCAGAGATGACCCGATGCCTTGACCCGATGCGTTGACCCGTAATATAAAGGGTTTGGTAATGTCAGGTAATCGTAAAATTGGATATTCAGACAGCTGTTACTTGAGCGGGACGTAAGCGTCTTCGCACTTCGAATCCCAAATAATTCTCTCAGGTCGCCCCTTCTTTGTAAGGTCAGTAAGGGGTGCAGTCAAACCATTGAAGTTTTTGATAAATTTCTGGTAGTAAGCACAAGGTGATAGGAACGACCGTGTTTCTCTCTTCGTTCTTGGCCTTTTTGCTGCACGTATCTTCTCTACGTTCTTAGAAACTGGCCACATGGAACCGTGAGCAATGGTATGCCCCAGGAAGTCAAGCTTTTCGAAGCCGATTAAACATTTGCTAGGTCTAGCTCTGAGACCAGTTTCCTGTAGTCTCCTGAGGAGCATAGCAACCGTAGCAATGTGTTCTTCGTAGGTATCCGTTGCAACTAGTATATCGTCCATAAAGTTGTGTATATGTGGACTGCGCAATGGTTCTAAAAGCTTTTTCATCATCCTTGTGAAGACTTCTGGTGCGTTGTGTAACCCGTTGAACGTATAGTGTCCTTCACTGGTGCTGAAAGCTAGCAAAGGCTTAGTTTCCTCCTTGACTGGTATTTGATAATAACCTTTACTCAGGTCAATCTTTGAGAAAATCCGTGCCTTGCTTAGCTTGCTAAACAGCTCAGACGCGCTCTGCAGAGGTTGCTGCTGGAATTCCGTTACAGTGTTAAGTAGACGGTAATCGATGCACAGCCGAACTTTCTTATTGGGCTTCTGTAACAGCACTACGCTCGCATTATAAGGAGATGTAGACTCGCTAATAATTCCTGCTTGACGTAGCTTGTCTATCTCTTCATGTAGAGTATCAGCTTTAGCATATGGAATAGGGTAAACTCTGGTTCGAACAGGTGTCTCGTTTGTCAGTTTCATATCGAACTCTACGAGATGTGTTCGACCAGGTATATCCGTAAAAACTGCTATGTACTGGTTCAGTAGCGCCCTCGTTTCTGTCTGTTGTGCTTCAAAGAGAGTGTCACCGAATTTTACATCTTTGAAAGATTCCGTTTGTTGCAATGGATATTCCATGCAACTATCGTCATCTTCATCATCTTCGGTAGCTATGGCGACAGCCAGGAGATGTTCGGAGGACGGCACCGGTCTTTCCAAGTATTTCTTTAACAGATTTACATGGTAGACCTTCTCCTTTCCTTTAATAGAGATCTGATAGTTCTCGAGATCTTTTTAAGGACGGTAAACGGTCCTTGCCATCCGATGCGTAGTTTGTTGCTTCCGGTTGGCAGTAACAACAAAACTTTCTCCCCTGGTTGCAGTTCTCTCTCTTTCGTGAATTTCCTGTATCGGTTAGCGTGCTTTGCGTGTGCTCGCTTAAAGTTGGTCGTTGCTAGGTCCCATCCTAGTTTCAACCTTTCCTTTAATTCCGATACATATTTACTGGCTGAGACGACTGTCTCATCAGCCTTCTGGTCTGTCAGGGACCAAAGTAAGGCTTCTAGCGGCCCTTAATATGTCTGCCAAGATGCAACAATAGTGAATGCAGTCAGCGACCCATAGCTGTACTGCTTGCATCAGGACCAGCAAACTAGAGCTGGTCAAGACCGCACTCCACCTCCACGTGGTGGTCCTGGAAACAGTCTGCAGCAGTGCAGTCTGGCTGAGCGAGTGCGGATCGCAATGGGAAGGCAAACCCGGTCCCTAAAAAATGCCGTGCTGAAGTCGGATGTGTCGACCGAAAGATGCAGATATCACAGCTTAGGCGTAAACAGACACAACGCAACCACCGTCCTTTTCAGGGCGAACGAGGAAGAAGAAGAAGAAGAATATGTCTGCCGAATAAAAGAGTAGCTGGGGGAAAACCTGTAGAGGCCTGTGGGACTTCCCTGTAGGCGAATAAGGCTGCAGGAATGAAAAAGTCCCACTCTTCTGGTTTTTCTTGTCCCAGCTTACGTAGCATCATGGTGAGGCTGCCGTTGAAGCGTTCCACGAGCCCATTTCCGGCCGGATGGTACGGGTTGGTGTGGATGTGTTTGGCCCTCAAGATCTTAAAGATCTCCTCCATTAACAGGCTACGGAATTGGGATCCGTTATCCGTCAAAACTTGTTGAGGGAATCCCAACCGTGTAAATATCTGCACTAGGGCTTCTGCGACATGCTTGGAATCTGTGCATGTTAGCGGTATAGCTTCGGCCCACATAGTGCATGTGTCGACTAAGGTCAGGATGAACCTGTTCCTTCTTTTAGTCC